>CM064531.1:24850134-25395134 GCA_032716605.1 Paralithodes platypus | reverse complement strand
AGCAGGTCAACATTCAGTTGTTCCTCTGTCACTCTTGAGTGAACATCCTCAATAAATCTCGTTTTTCTCTCGAAAATATGAATTTCCTCTTCTGCACCTCTCTGTTCTAGCAAGTTCAGATCCTCTTTCTGTTTCTCCTCGTGAATAACTCCCTCCAAGCTTCTCTTTCTCCTCTTACTACTAACACTTGTAGTAAGGACCACTGACACTTTCGAAGTATCGTTTCCGAGGTTTGATCCTTCTATCGTAACCGAGGATCCATTTATGGTAATCGAACTTGCGACGGGTGAGGCGGCTTCAGCATATTTAAAGGTATCTGTTGTCTCCATTATGGCTGGCACCTGCAAGAAACAAAACCAGTGTTAGACGAGATATTATCGGCAGCTAATTTTATCGCAGCTAAGCGAATCTGATGAATCGAAACTAATGTACTCTAGCATAGTCTGTGATTTTGAAAAAAAATAGTTACCCTAATTTGAAGCTTTGTTTCTGGTAAAGCAACAAACTAGAAATAAGTAGATCTCAATGATATGATAAATGTCAGTGGCTTACCATACTATAAATTAAGTTATATAGATATTTATCTATCTAAATATCTATCCATCATGGACCTGGTTCAAGTTAACCATAGTGACTACCTCTTATTTATGTGCCTTAATAATAATTATTCTATCTATCTCTCTATTGCCAGACACCATGATCGCCGAAGGGGTAATTACAAATGAATTGCACCCATGCACCTCTGTTTGATGTCTGTTGAGTACATGACTCTGAAACCGGATTAAAACATGTAAAGCAGAATATATTTTTTGAGTTAGTGTTCAATAAGGGTGTAAACGGTTCTTTCAAGGATTTTGTAACACTACATAATATTCGAACTGGCCTGTAGTTGCTAACATCTAATATGTTTTCCTTCTTGAATAAAGGTGTAACTATAGCTTCCTTGAGTTCATCAGGTGTTGTGCTGGTGCTTATTGATATGTTAAGGTAATGATGTGAGTTAGGGAACCTGCGATGCCTAGAGTATAGCTCCATCCCTTACACATTTGGCAGGAATTGTATCTGGTTCTGTGCTTGTGTGTACATTTAGAATACAGAGCTCCTCAAATGTTTGTGCTGGTGTATCATTTCGCAGTCTAAATGTATTTGAGTGTAATGCCTTTATTCATAAGACATTTTGAAAGGTGGGAGTGGTTGTTGTGTATTTATTGAGTGGTTGTGTAGGTTTTGTACTAGTGTGTTTGCAATGGAGGTAAAGGAGTTGAAGTAGGCCATAATTATGTGTTGCTTTTCATGGCAAACTGATCATTAATGTTAAGAGCAATATTTGTGTTTTATAAATTATTTGCTTTATTATTGTATCCTGTTGATTTTAAATGCTTCCACAAATCGTTGGGATTATTTTGATATTCCTCTGCTCTATTGTGGAAATCATGGATTTACCTAATTTAATTTATCTACTTAGTTTACGCCTAACCTTTTTGAGCTCTTGTCTCAGTTCTCCATCTTTTGTGTTTCAATTGCCTTTTTAATAGTTTGTCTCTGTGTTCTAGGTGGCGCAGAACATCCCCTTAAGTCTACAGTATTTATTGATCTATCCCTTTATGAGTCACCTGGTTGACTGTAACAAACCTCCCCTTACGTCTACTGTATCTATCAATCTATGTTTTGCTTTAACAAACCTCCCCTAAAGTCTACTGTATCTATCAATCTATGTTTTGCTTTAACAAACCTCCCCTAAAGTCTACTGTATCTATCAATCTATGTTTTGCTTTAACAAACCTCCCCTTACGTCTACTGTATCTATCAATCTATGTTTGCTTTAACAAACCTCCCCTTACGTCTACTGTATCTATCAATCTATGTTTTGCTTTAACAAACCTCCCCTAAAGTCTACTGTATCTATCAATCTATGTTTTGCTTTAACAAACCTCCCCTTACGTCTACTGTATCTATCAATCAATGTTTTGCTTTAACAAACCTCCCCTTACGTCTACTGTATCTATCAATCTATGTTTTGCTTTAACAAACCTCCCCTAAAGTCTACTGTATCTATCAATCTATGTTTTGCTTTAACAAACCTCCCCTTACGTCTACTGTATCTATCAATCTATGTTTTGCTTTAACAAACCTCCCCTTACGTCTACTGTATCTATCAATCTATGTTTTGCTTTAACAAACCTCTCCTAAAGTCTACTGTATCTATCAATCTATGTTTTGCTTTAACAAACCTCCCCTTACGTCTACTGTATCTATCAATCTATGTTTGCTTTAACAAACCTCCCCTTACGTCTACTGTATCTATCAATCTATGTTTGCTTTAACAAACCTCCCCTTACGTCTACTGTATCTATCAATCTATGTTTTGCTTTAACAAACCTCCCCTAAAGTCTACTGTATCTATCAATCTATGTTTTGCTTTAACAAACCTCCCCTTACGTCTACTGTATCTATCAATCTATGTTTTGCTTTAACAAACCTCCCTTACATCTACTGTATCTATCAATCTATGTTTTGCTTTAACAAACCTCCCCTAAAGTCTACTGTATCTATCAATCTATGTTTTGCTTTAACAAACCTCCCCTTACGTCTACTGTATCTATCAATCTATGTTTGCTTTAACAAACCTCCCCTTACGTCTACTGTATCTATCAATCTATGTTTGCTTTAACAAACCTCCCTTTACGTCTACTGTATCTATCAATCTATGTTTTGCTTTAACAAACCACCACTAAAGTCTACTGTATCTATCAATCTGTTTTGCTTTAACAAACCTCCCCTTACGTCTACTGTATCTATCAATCTATGTTTGCTTTAACAAACCTCCCCTTACGTCTACTGTATCTATCAATCTATGTTTTGCTTTAACAAACCTCCCCTAAAGTCTACTGTATCTATCAATCTATGTTTTGCTTTAACAAACCTCCCCTTACGTCTACTGTATCTATCAATCTATGTTT
Organism: Paralithodes platypus; assembly: GCA_032716605.1. Classification (NCBI taxonomy): domain Eukaryota; kingdom Metazoa; phylum Arthropoda; class Malacostraca; order Decapoda; family Lithodidae; genus Paralithodes; species Paralithodes platypus. The sequence continues at coordinate 25,392,174 of CM064531.1, read as the reverse complement.
GCTTTAACAAACCTCCCCTTACGTCTACTGTATCTATCAATCTATGTTTGCTTTAACAAACCTCCCCTAAAGTCTACTGTATCTATCAATCTATGTTTTGCTTTAACAAACCTCCCCTAAAGTCTACTGTATCTATCAATCTATGTTTTGCTTTAACAAACCTCCCCTTACGTCTACTGTATCTATCAATCTATGTTTTGCTTTAACAAACCTCCCCTAAAGTCTACTGTATCTATCAATCTATGTTTTGCTTTAACAAACCTCCCCTTACGTCTACTGTATCTATCAATCAATGTTTTGCTTTAACAAACCTCCCCTTACGTCTACTGTATCTATCAATCTATGTTTTGCTTTAACAAACCTCCCCTAAAGTCTACTGTATCTATCAATCTATGTTTTGCTTTAACAAACCTCCCCTTACGTCTACTGTATCTATCAATCTGTTTTGCTTTAACAAACCTCCCCTTACGTCTACTGTATATATTAATCTATGTTTTGCTTTAACAAACCTCCCCTAAAGTCTACTGTATCTATCAATCTATGTTTTGCTTTAACAAACCTCCCCTTACGTCTACTGTATCTATCAATCTATCTATCTATCTATCTATTGCCTGACGCCGCGATCCCCGAAGGGGTGGCCACGAACGAACCGCCCCCATGCACCTCTGTCCCCAGTCAGTCGACGCCCCTCCCCCCAACCAGCACCGCCTTCGTGCATGTAGTTCCTCACTCCATCCTTCCACCTCATATTCGGTCTACCTCTCCCCCTCTGTCCCTCCACCTCGCTCTCGTACACCCTCTTAGTCATTCTCTCGCTTTCCATACGTTCCATATGGCCGAACCATCTCAAGTTGTTCCTTTTCACACTTTCCAGCACATCTACCTCCACACCACACCTCCTTCTTACTTCCTCATTAGTCTGTCTATCCCTCCATGTAACTCCGCACGCACTCCTTAAGTAATTCATTTCTACTGCTCTCACTCTTGGTCTGAGTCTCTCAACCAACGTCCATGCTTCGCTTCCGTAAGTCAGTGTCGGGATTACCACACTGTCATGCAAGACTTCTTCACTTCCATACTGACCACCCTATTTCTTGTTACTGCTTTTAGCGTTCCTACAACCCTCTTCCCCTGTTGTACCCTCTCCCGCACCTCTTCATCCATAGTCCCATCTTTACTCAACACACTGCCCAGATACTTAAAAGAGTTGACGATCTCCATAGCCTGACCGTTCAGCTTCACCTCACACTCTGTGACTTCACCCCTTTCGAAGACCATAACCTTGCTCTTCCCCGTATTTACCTTCAAATTCCGTTTTTCGCACACTGTTCCAAACTCATTTACCAGACCCTGCAACTCCCATTCATTATCACTCATCAGAACTGTATCATCCGCAAACAGCAGTATAGGTAGCTTCCACTCAATTCCCTCCCTTTTCAGCGATACACCAACATCCACTGCTCTTGATAGTATTTCTTTTATGACTCCATCCATAGATCTATCAATCTATGCTTTGCTTTAACAAACCTCCCCTAAAGTCTACTGTATCTATCAATCTATGTTTTGGTTTAACAAACCTCCCCTAAAGTCTACTGTATCTATCAATCTATACTTTGCTTTAAAAAACCTCCCCTAAAGTCTACTGTATCTATCAATCTATACTTTGCTTTAACAAACCTCCCCTTACGTCTACTGTATAATTTATATCAATCTATGTTTTGCTTTAACAAACCTCCCCTAAAGTCTACTGTATCTATCAATCTATGTTTTGCTTTAACAAACCTCCCCTAAAGTCTACTGTATCTATCAATCTATGCTTTGCTTTAACAAACCTCCCCTAAAGTCTACTGTATCTATCAATCTATGCTTTGCTTTAACAAACCTCCCCTAAAGTCTACTGTATCTATCAATCTATGTTTTGCTTTAACAAACCTCCCCTAAAGTCTACTGTATCTATCAATCTATACTTTGCTTTAACAAACCTCCCCTAAAGTCTACTGTATCTATCAATCTATGTTTTGCTGTAACAAACCTCCCCTAAAGTCTACTGTATCTATCAATCTATGCTTTGCTTTAACAAACTTCCCCTAAAGTCTACTGTATCTATCAATCTATATTTTGCTTTAACAAACCTCCCCTAAAGTCTACTGTATATATTAAGCTATCCCTTTACTTTAACAAACCTCCCCTTAAGTCAACTGTATCTATCAATCTATCCCTTTACTTTAACAAACCTCCTTTTAAGTCTACTGTATCTATCAATCTATTCCCTTACTTTAACAAACCTCCCCTTAAGTCAACTGTATCTATCAAGTTATCACATTATGACTCACCTGGTTGACTTTAACAACCAAAGGGACTTCCTCTTCTCCATGGGCCTTAGAGATACACACAATACTGGTGGCTGTGACACTTTCAACATCACAAGCAGTACCGTCGAGCATAACTGTTGCCATTTCGTTCGCGCTTCTTAGTCCTGATCCTGTGAAAGAGAAAAAAGCAAACGTAGTTTACCCTCCACCCGACGTCTTATGAGCTTTTATCTGGTTACTATTAGACGATTGTATTTGTTTAAAAAGCGCCTCCAGCAATTAAAAGACTTCGAACTATCTCAATTAACCATTCTTACAACCACAGCTGCTTCTTAAACTGCTCAAAATCGTCTATGTATAGCTAGAATATAATGAAAAAGACGTCGCCGGTAGAGAAGTGGTTACCCAGACCACTGAGTCTTAGCCATAGGGCTGACCCAAAGGGTTAGATCAAATCATAGTAGGTTGAATTTGCGCAGGAAATGAATTATGGTGTATAGGGAAAAATATGTGAAATTGAACAGAATCTCAGTTAGGGATGCATTGCCAAAGCAAATGGTACGTTAGTGGGAGTAAGCAGGGCAATTATACTGTGAAGGCAAGGGAAATAATGACAAAAATTGACAAAGAAATTAGGACACTGCAACTATTAATCATTTGTATACATTGATGTCTCTGGTAATTCTGTGCTTTAGTTTATTATGTTGCCCATAATAGCCCTCAAGCCGTTGGATGAGATACTGTTAGCCCTAATCATTCCTATAAGTTCTTCATAATTTGAGTAAAATCCTAAGAATGTAGCACTAATAAAGGATGAATGAGATTAATTGGGATTAGAAAAGCAAATCTATGAATGTGCAGGGAGTTGCAAGGAGAGGTAGACCAAGACAGACATGGATCAGGTGGTACAAACTTATTTCGCAACCAAAGGACTGACTAAGAGGGACGCCAGAGACCGGGCTGCCTGGAATACCGCCATAAGGTGAACACAAAGACTGACCTACTCGTGTGTAGATCACAGTCTTTAAGTAATGTATGTATATGTATGTAATCAAGTATCTGACTAAAGGGGTTAACTGCATGGGCATGACGTTTTCTAACTATTAATTAATCTTTATTTTGCCTGTTGAACTAAAAAAAATCCCTCCCAAGATTCTCTGCAAGCTAAAATATGCCTCCCAAACCTTCTTCCAGCTAAGTTGATACATTGTTTTTTTTTATAAATTTATGTCTTGGCCACATGCCGGTTTCCCTCAATTTGCACAATCGCTATGGCTCGCCCAGAAAATAATCAACACCTGAATAAAGTGAATACATGTTATAATTGCCCAACTCATGGAGTGAAGCGTCTTAAAATTGCCAAACTAAGGTGGTGCAACAGAGGTGGTCCAAGGGTACCAATCCTGGGTTAGATAAGGTTATTTATACAGGCACGACTGACCTGTAATGGTAATCTTGGTTCCCCCGTTGACTGAACCCTCCATCGGTGAGAATGACGTGACAACTGGTACGAAGGACACCTCGCCCATAGAGTCATAGTTGGCCATGTCCACATCAGCTTGGCCTCTATTCCATACAATGACCTCAACTGGGAAGGGCTGAACAGCGACGATGTTATCCAGGTCATCTAGGGTACAGGTTAAGGTGTTCTCGGCTGCATCTGTGACGGTACAGGTTGCTCCGCCCACCCTGACCTGGTTCTGGCATGGGGTGGTTCCGAAGCCTGACCCGGTGAACGTCAGGGTAGTGCCGGCTCTGACTGTTAGGCCACTGGGAATAGAAATAAAATTGTTAACCCCTTGCATATACACTGTTATACAGATATAAATACAGATATTCTTCATGTTATAATCCAAGACCAATCCCTGGAAGAGGCTCATTTTGCCTTTGATTCTAGCTCTATATTACATGCTGTGTGTACAAGTTTGGTGTATGGAGTGCATGTTGAATGTTACTGTACTGTTAGAGTGGTTGTGAGTATGTTCTGTAACCAGTGTAACCATCTTAATCATGTAAATCAGTTTCTAGCATTCACATTGTAAATTAATTTGAATGATCTACTGCACCTCTGATGTCCACCAATGCATATTATGGAAATGTGTGTAAAAAAACATAAACAAGCAAGGATTGAACTCACAGCCTCCTGCACCCGATTCATGCATGCTAACTGCCCTCCGTGCAAGTTCAAAGCTCGTCCAAGTTACTAGTTGTTCAGGTAAAACGTGTGACAACCATAGTTTGTCATTTTCTTAACTAACGGTTAGTTGCCATTTCCATCACTCGGCTATTGTCAAAATTATGTAGCATACTATGTTGTTGAATGGCATGAAACTTTGACAGAAACAAAATATGTTCATGTTTACCCATTAATTATCGATAAATCAGCTGCAAAGGTATAACTCATCTGGTTGATGGGGAGGCCCATCATCCACATTCTATGGCCAAGGTTTAGATCAGAGAATGTAAATTAATGAAAAGTATAACAGATTAACTGACCAGTTACACTTTCAAGCTTCACGTCAGTGTGCCCAAAACTCCATCCCAAACTGAATTTAACAGAACACCTGCCTAAACCAGCTGGCCTAACCTTAGTCCTGGGGTGTTTTCGGTGGCATTGGCAGCAACAGATGTGATGATGGGGGTGAAACATGTGTATGTGAGGGGGTACAGGTGTGTGGGGTCATCAGCAGGGGGATCAGGTGCGGTAACATTACAACCGTCCAAGGGCTCCACCACGAGGTCGCTGCAGCCGCTCACACTCACACTCACACCTGTCAAAATTGATTTTTGTTGTCTAAGTGTAAGAAGGAGACAAAAGAAAAGCTATCTGTAACAATTGTCTATAACATCTATCGGTAGAAAATACAGTACCATCTTTAAAATAGGTATGCCCTGGTCACCTAATGGCCACTCTCCATGCTGCACAATCCACAGTTATGTTCCCCTAACCCTGGGATCCATCCTCATGACCCTATCCTTGGTCTTCCGACTGCCTACTTTTCGACAGTTCCATTTTTCTTACACACTTCACATTCATCCATATCCATTCTCTCCCCATGGCCAAACCACCACAGCCTGCCAGTACGCATCAATTAACCAATACCCGGTATAATATATCAAATTGCTCTCTCAATTCTACACATGCTGGTCTCTCTCTCACTTTAACATCACAAATTTATATCACCATGCTCATATTAGTACACTCGTTTATGGATATTATCCTATTAACTGCCCACATCTCAAAATCATAAGCAGCATTAGGCTACCATAGTGCGGTGGGAATATAAACATGATTAGATTAATAGCCAGTATTCGAGAATGGATAATAAGTCATAGGCGTGTGCATAAACCTTTAACCGTCTTGGTGGTGTAATGGTTAAAGTGTCTAAAAATCTGTGTGTGATAACCCGGGTTCGAATCCTGGTGGATCACATATGCGCTTTCATTAATTTCATTGGAGGTGTTTGGAGTTGTGGTGAAATTAATAGAAAATAGAAAATCATCTAATAGATTCCCATTAGTGCAGAGGGACAGGCCCCTCATCATCAATAATGATAACAAGTTTCAGAAATTCGTTCATCCACTTCTGTAATTTGAATTTAAAAAAAAAAATCCTTTGTACCACCAAAAGCAATCAATCTATATTCCAACTACTCCCTCTCGGGCATAGGCTGAGAGCCTATACATTCTACCGCTCCACACGGTGAAGCCCGCGAGGTCTCGTTCCAGTCTAGGGAGTGAGACATGTGAAGCACCCATTCAGTCAGTTCTTTTCACCTTAAACTCAGATTTGTGGTTTCCACACCAAACACCACTACACAAGATCGTTATCACCTACGCCCTGGTAATAGTGCATCATAGCCAGACACCATTTGCAACACCACCATCTACCCTACCAACTCTGTTGTGCCAAAATTTAGCCTACTCTTAAACCCCTGGCATCCAGCCTCTCTAACCACTTCCTACATTGCTCTACTCTATATTTTTTGAAATCAACACCAAACCCTCAACCTGCAACAATACACAAACCATTGGCAATGTTTATAAATGGTAGGGGCTTCAACAGCAACCCCTGGTAACCCCCTACCCCCTTTTTTATTGTGACCTCTTGATTTTCTTCATCAATAACTCTCACACATGTACTTAAGTCATTGTGCATTATTATGGTCATCTTTACGAGCCACTCCTCTTAATTGCTGCAATGATCACTGTACATTTCAAGGCACCCTACTAAAGGCCTTCACCAACTATACATATCTATGGTACAGCTTCATATTCCCAAACAATTGTCCATACAGTTTCCTCCCTATACAAACTGTGTCAGTAGTACAGTAACCATGGTCTTTGAGTTGAAATGTATATATACAAAAATCCCCAAACAAAATTGATATCTCACTTACTTGCTGAGTTTTCCTCTGGCTGGTAGAGCGCCTCAAAGCCATTCAGAGTAAGGCTAACTTTGTAAGCTCGCTGGCTAGGTTTGTTGACGTTGATCTGGCCTTTCAGTACCACTTCTGTTTTGTACAAGCTTATCAAGTCGCCCGCATAGAAAATGGTGGCGGCATGGGGAAACCTAACCATGAACACACCTGCGAAAAGGGAAAGTATTGTATAGAAAAACAATTATAATTATAGCAATTATATGCCTAGCAATGTAAAGCATAAACAAGGAGATGATACTATATACACACGACTGAAAATGGAATAATTATTGAAAAAAAGGCAAGCAAAATATATAGAAAACGGTGGAGGCTCCCAACACTCACTCTCACGTGGAATTATGGATTCTTTCAAAAATATGTTTGATCTTTGTTGTGCATTTTGAGCAGATCCTCTTCTCATGTGAGTTCCTTGCCTAGTTGAACTCGAAGGTAGTCTCTTTCGTTTAGAAAATGATGTGAGGATTGACAATGAACTAATCATTTGTTTTATTTAACCGTATGTATGAATAAACGTTCAGTGACAACGGTCCCCGGAGTGTAAGTGCTTGTTTTAAGAGATAAGTAAAGGAAGATAGAAAGGAAAATGTGAAGTATGACTGCATGCAGTGCCTATAAGTATAACTGCATTTGTTTTTATGTGAAAAATCCCCCTAGTCCACCCTTCTTTTTACACACACTTTCCTTAGCTCAGGCTAAGGCCAGAACTATGAGAGTATCGTAATGTGGTTCAGTGGTCTGGTTAAACTACTGTATTAAAAACATATAAATATATATATATATATATATATATATATATATATATATATATATATGGGAGGCTCTTCGGCAGTACTTCTTTGATTTCCCATGGAATGATTTCTGCTTCCATGGCCGAGGACCCTCGGAGAGTGCTGAACGCATTACCGAGGTAATCCTATCGGGCATGGAAGCATACATTCCATTCTCTTTCTCTCAGTCTAATGCTAAAAAACCTTGGTTTACTCACGCCTGTTCTACTGCTGTCCGCAATAAGGAGGAAGCATTCAAACGGTACCGACGCCTTAAAACTCAAGACTCTCATTCTTCATATGTTTCTGCCCGGAATCAAGCCAAATCTGTTCTTCGACTTGCCAAACACTCTTTCATCAATAATAAATGCACTGAACTATCCAACTCTAGCTCTTCCCAAGCTTTCTGGCATCTAGACAAAAACCTCTCCAACAATTTCTCTTCCTCGTCTTTCCCTCCCCTTTCCCACTCTGATGGCACAACCATCACTTCTTCCTCTGACAAAGCTAAACTCTTCACTCAAACTTTTGCTAGAAACTCCACCTTGGATGATTCCGGTGCTATTCGTCCCTCTCCGCCCTCCTCTCTCTTACTTATGCCTAATATCCTAATCTCTTCTAAAGATGTACTTTCTACCCTCTCTGGGCTTAACACTAATAAGGCGTACGGTCCGGACGGTGTTCCTCCTGTTGTCCTCAAAAACTGTGCTTCCGTGCTGACTCCCTGCCTAGGCAAACTCTTTCGTCTCTGTCTATCCTCTAACGTCTTCCCTTCATGCTGGAAGTTTGTTCACATTCAACCTGTCCCAAAGAAGGGTGACCGCTCTCAACCCTCCAACTATCGTCCAATTGCTCTTATCTCTTGTCTTTCTAAAGTTTTTGAAACTATTCTTGCTTCCAAATTTCTTAAGCATTTCTCTTCTCATAATCTGCTCTCAGATCGCCAGTATGGCTTCCTTAAAGGTCGCTCTACTGGTGATCTTCTTTCATATCTTACTAACTCTTGGTCATCCTCCTTTCGGGACTTCGGTGAGACTTTTTCTATTGCACTAGACATATCGAAAGCCTTCGATAGAGTCTGGCATAAATCTTTAATTTCTAAACTACCCTCCTTCGGTTTCTATCCCTCCATCTGTGCCTTTGTCTCTAATTTCCTTTCCGGCCGTTCCATAGCTGCGGTTGTGGACGGCCATTGTTCACTTCCTCACCCTATAAACTCCGGTGTTCCTCAGGGCTCTGTCCTATCTCCTATTCTCTTTCTAATTTTTATAAATGATCTCCTTAACTGTACTTTAATTCCCATCCATTCATACGCAGACGACTCAACCTTACACTACTCCATTAGTTTTTCAGAACGCCCCAGCCAGCAATCCCTCAACGACAAACGTAATGAAGCCATAGAACTCTTAAATTCTGATCTAAATACTATTTCCAATTGGGCCAGAGAAAACCTTGTTAACTTTAATGCTTCCAAAACCCAATTTCTCCATCTATCTACCCGACAGGATCTCCCAGCGGACTATCCCTTATTCTTCAACAATACAAAAATCAACCCTTCATCTTCTCTCAATATTCTTGGTGTCTCTTTTTCTTCAGCTCTCATTTGGAAGGACCATATTACCAGTCTTGCTAAGGCAGCCTCCCAGAAGCTGGGTGTGCTCAACCGCCTTATGGGGTTCTTTTCCCCTGCACAGCTTCTTGCTCTGTACAGGGGCATAGTGCGCCCTTGTATTGAGTATTGTTCACATGTGTTGGGAGGTTCCTCTCACACCGCTCTCCTAGACAAAGTTGAAAGGAAGGCCTTTCGTATCATTAACTCACGTCCACTCACCAACTCTCTGCAATCTCTCTCTCTCCGCCGCAATGTTGCATCTCTCTCGCTATTCTATTGCTACTATAATAATCAGTGTTCCTCAGAGCTATCCCAGTGCATACCACCTCCTTTACGTAGGGCACGTGGTACCCGTCTTGCAACTCATTCCCACCCCTACTCTGTGCAACTCTCCAACCCAAGAGTGAAACGTTACTCTCAAACTTTCTTCTACTCAACAGCTGAGCTCTGGAACTCTCTCCCACAATCGGTCTTTCCCTCTTCCTATGACTTATATTGCTTCAAACTCCGTGTGTCCAGGCATTTTGGCTCGAACGTCCCTTGATTTTGGCCCTGTCACTCTTTCAACTATGGGGGAGGCACTCGCTATAGGCAGTTATGCCTTTTGCCTCCCTCAATCACATAGAAAAAAAAAAAAAAAAAAAAAATATATATATATATATACACACTCTGGTGGCAAACCAGGGCATTGTTGTTTCAAGACTGAATTGCGTGTGGAAGGGAATGCAGGAACATCTGAATGAGGCTGCGTTGTTTGGGTCATGTAATCAATGCCAGGGCTATAATGGACAATATGGCCATAAAACTTAGTTTATTTAATAGTAATGAATACAAACTATAGACCTAATTTTGAGATTGGATAAAAGTCTCTCGTTGTCCAGCCTCACACACACACCTTCGTCGACAACGTTACCCATAATGTTAGGGATAGTTCTCTATATATCTATCTATTGTCATTATTCCATCCCCGAAGAAGTAGCCACAAATTAATTGCCTCCAAACACCGATGCCATTTGTTCGATTCTCTAGCTAGTTTCTTTTTTTACTGGGGATGATCGCTAACCCAGGGGTTCTTAACCTTTTTAGCACCGCGCCCCCCTTTGGTCAGGACTGTATTCATGATGCCCCCCCCCCCCCCCACCTCTGATGCCTAGAAAACGATTTTTTTGTATCCATTCCATATGGATGCTTAACCCTTCTTTGGCGGCGCCCGGCTATAGCCGGGCAAGAGAACCAAGGACTATGTGGCGGGGCCCGGCTAGTCGCATGCAATTTTGAGCATGTAATGTGCTCTGAGAGAGAGCGGAGCAGTGGGAGGAGCGTAGGTTACCTGCCACCTTAAGAACATCGTCTCAGGTGTCGCTGTTAGCGATCAGCATTCAGGTCATCTGCATAAAGCAGCTCCCTCGGCATACTCGACCAGAACTCTCTTGACAGCACCTCCAAGACCAAGACAAACAAGAGCAGGATCAGGTCTGAATCCTGGTGCACTGCAACATTCACCGAGAACTCATCACTCAGCTCCCATTTCACACTCACTGCCACTAGGGAGTCCTCATACATCTTCATTACCACTCACACCAACCACTCCTCCATGCCAAGTTTTCTCATGGTCTACTGCATAACCTCTCTGGACACCCTGTCAAAGGCTTTCTCTAAATCAATAAAAACATAATCGAGTTCCCTATTTTTCCTTAGGTAATTTTCCTGGAACTGTCTAACTTGTGCCATGGGCTGGTATAAAGCCAAACTGCATCTCGTTCATGGCCACAATACTTTGCCCTCAAATACTTTCTCACAAACTTTCATAACATGGTCGAGCATTTTCAGTCCTTTGTAATGCCTCAAAATGCCAATGAATCATTAAGCCAATAAAACCATGTGCAAAGATGTGTATTTGGTGAAAAAGGTTCCCGGACAACTCAACCAGTAGACCATTTCAACCAGTAAATCTCAACCAGTACCAAATAAATCTTGGACATGCAAACTAGTGTCAATTTGAAGTCCTAACCTAACCTGACTTAACCTAACCTAACCTAACCTAATATACTGGTTGAGTTGATATCGGTTGAGAGCTACTGGTTGAGTTGTTCGGTCACCGGTGAAGAGAGGGCCAATCTCCTCCTCCAATAATAGCACAAATGTTACTAATAGGGGAGACAATTTGTACTTTTACCAAAAAAATAACTTATTTTTAGACATGGTTATATTAATTTAACATTTACGGACATTGATCGTTCGTGCACCCAACCAGACAGTTGCTTACATCATATTTGCATATCGGAGGTCCATTTAATCAGTTTGACAGATCAAAATATATTCGAATTGGTGACCAAGACACTGCATAGTGGTGGCGGACTGAGCTCCCGAGATGATGATAACAATACTAAAAATAATCTCAGGTGTATTATTAAGCGACATTTCTCTCCACCTTTGAAGAGATTCAATAGCGCTGAAACAGCCAACATAAATCATTACCCATCACCTTTGTCAAGGGAGATGGTAGCAATCAGGGTTAATGAAGAAAAAAACTTCACGCTTGAGCTGGCACGAACTCCCGACTCCTGGGTAGGAAGTCATGCTCTCCACTAGCCCAGCCAGCTGACTGATGCTTCGTAAGCATCATTGGTGACAGCAGCGGTTTAGAAGATGTTGAGTTTTATGGTACCATGTGGTAAAACATGACTTTCAAAAGTTATTGTACTTACCGGTGGCTGTCGGAGCTCCTGAGATAAAGCCGCTGCCATCATAAACATCACTGATGGGATCGGCGATCTGGAAGATGTTATGTGTCACTTCACTGATGTCTGAAAGGGGCTTCCACTTCCATAATACAGAGTCACCTTCTTGGATGTCCAGCAGTGGAGGTTCCCAGGATACTAACGCATCTGTCAGTGGGAGAGGGTTATAGTGATTTATATTTATATACATAATTTTATTTACCTTGTTGCTATTTATATCATACTGATCACAACATACTGTATATCCTATGCCTGCTCGCCATGACATTATATTATTATTTACTTTCTCATCACACAATATAAGACACATTTACCATACAATCTTACAGCATGGTTCCCATATCATGACATAAACACTAATCAAGGTTGATTAGTTAAATTAGTCTGATGTGCACTCACACACAGACAACCATCATTATCACTAAAGATCTTCATCACAATCACAGCTGCTACCACAATCACTATTACTACCGTACTAATAATTATAATCACCCTCATCATCACCACTGCCACAGACATACACACACGGTGATTATAATACTACGCTACCCCTACTGGGGGTTCCATGATAAGAATCATAAATGTGTCCAAATGGCCTGAACAAAAAAATAGCAAATTTAAATATTGTTCATCTCTTAAATGTGTCAGTTTTTGTATGTTAGTGTTCTATATTGCGCATACATTTTACAGTGTACTGTCTCCTACACATGTGCTGTTCTTCCACATGATGTGCAATATGAAATTAATAATATTGTGATTGAATCAAGAGATAAAGAAGGAGAAGGTTGTAGGCACTAGCCGGTCAGGGAAGTATTCTTTGGGAGAGCTTCAAGTCTACTTTGGGAGTTTGTTAAATGTCCTATTTCACCATCTAGCCTCCGCCACTGACTTTTTGTTTCTATTCCTCAGTTATACAAAGAGTAATTCTAGTTTGCTCTTAAGATACACACACACCTGTTCTCTTATATTAAACCAAATTGCATTAGACACCTTACACTAACTTATACTATATTCCAATTGTTTCTTATTTTGGCGGTGGGATACAGTGACACCATCCCCCGCCACTTCGGTGGTGCAGTCGGCCTCTAGACCAGCGGTAAGCCTCTTCAGAACACTCCTGTGCCCGGTATACTGCTGACCAGGCCTCCCACGGGGATACAGAAATTAAAAAAAAAAAAAAACGTGGCGTCCAGGTGAGGGACTACTCTGCTCCTTCTCCGTTAGTGCTAATGGTCTTATTCCATTTAAAGGAATTAGTACTGTGGAGTCGGCAGTGGGGACATGTCTGGGAGCCTGGAAGACAGTTTCTACCATGGCCATTCCTTTTGTGGAGCTTCCGGAGAAAGTAAAAAGTCAGATATTCATTCATTCATTCATTCCAAAATACCACATAACCTCAGCAACTACCACACAGTCAAACTAAACCAAACTACTTCACGACTCACCAGATGCATGGCCCCCATTAGTGACCACATGAGTTTTGGGCAGCAGACGGACTTGACAAGTGATGGAGGTATCGCTACACTCCAGCACCTCACACTCATCATCCTCCCCAAGCTGGACTTTAAGCAGTGAACAATCTGTGCCGAAGCCCTGGCCTTTGAGAACGAGCAGAGATCCACCCTTGGTGGAGCCTTGGAGCGGAGAGGAGGAGGTCAGCGCCAGGAGGTAGGTGACGGAGGATGATCCGCTGAAGATGGATAGATAATTGTGAGCAAATATATGTAAACCATGTGATCCTAGATAAACTTTAAGTTCATGTGAGGATTTTATGAAGTTGCCAATATTCTTATGACCTATTGATAAGGGAGGATGATTGTAAACAATTTATGTGAATTGGGATTCTAGCATAGCTATACAGTATGTTTAGGTGAAGTATATTTCTAGTAGTTTCTGGGATTCTTATGACATATTGCAGAGGAAGAAGGTTCATGAGTAAACTGTTGAGGAACATGGTATTTAACTTGTTTTTTAAAGGAGGTAAACTTCCTACAAACTTCACTGGTGGAGATAGCAACAATTGACAATAATATTCTATAAATCACAAAGCCTTTCCAGAGGAAGATTGAATGCAATCTCACCAAATTATATTATACATATAGGCTATTCTGATTCATACTTGAATAGACCAACGACTTATTGAGCAATAAACTTAATTTCTAAGGTAAACACCTTGGGTGAAGCTTTTCATTAATGCGAATACCAAATGAATACAGTCACCAATTTTCATTAACATCCGTTCATAAGTGTCTGGGTTATTTTAATAATATATATAGTAGACATACATACAGAGAACCAGATAAATAGATAATAATAATACATCAAATATATATTTTATACCTCGCAGCGCCCTGTGAGGTGGTGACTGTGACGGGGTAGGTGCCAGGGGAATGGAAAGGTGGAGTGCAGGTGATAGAGCTCTCACTACAGGTCTGTACAACACACTCCGACTCTCCCACCTGCAATAGAGTAGTTAGTATATTATGGGCAAATATTCCAACTGTTCTACCTGCAGTTATTATAATACAGAGAATAGTAGTTGTTGTTGAACAACTCCTAATTTCTTATGAACATAAGAGCCTGCGACACAGAGATTGCCAATCGATACAATTGGGGCAAAGGTCAGCAGCAGCGACTGCTCATTCTGTTCCGCACTGACACCACAATAGGTAACTGCTGTTAGAATATCAATTGATGCTCTGACCCTGAACTGCTCCTGCAGATGACCTGCATAAGGTCCTTTGAAAGAGAAAGGTCGTAGGGTAGTTGTTGGTTGTTTGGCTCCTCAAAGTTAGGTGAAAACACCAATAAAGAGGCATCCCCATCATCACTTCGGACAATAATCTCTTTACTCAGTTGGCAGATGATGTTACGATGATCATATACTATAACAGAGAGAAGTATCTCATATATTTTTAGTAAATCAAATGTCTCAAAGTAAGGGACAATTGGGTTAAGAAATATATATGGCATAATCCTTCAAAACGTCATCTGTACGGTTTGAAGTCGTTTGTGATGTGCGACTGCCGCACTTGCTATATTCAGGACATGATTCTGTATATGGGTGGCAAAAATGAGCTGCTGTCTGCAATGCCAATACAGCATTTCTGGTGCTGTGGTACTGACAATGATGCAAGGGTCACATTCTGTACCTTGATAACTGATACAGCAGCCCTCCTCTCGCCCTCTACCTGCAGAACACCGAAATGTGTGGCAATGTCAGAAGGAATCGATCCTACATGACCCCTCTGACCAACAGGAGAGATGCTGGCTCGGTAATGTACATGAAGGACAACAATGACCTGCTGTTGTCAGGGATGGACAACCAAGATGTGAATGTCTTCACCACTGCCTTCGAACCCACCAGACACAGTGCTCGTGCAACAGGTGAAGGCGTGGAGAAACCTGTTGCATTTGTTGACTACAACACAAACATAAGGCTAGTCGACAAATTGATTGCAGTAAGAATGGAGCGGAATGAGAAGATAATGGTGGGATGGATATGTGGGGTTAACTTCAGGGATGGGGTATCGAGCGAGGAATTAAGAAGGCGTGTGGGCATTAGAAGTGTCAGTGAAGTGATGCGCACAAGCCGACTTGGATGTTTTGGACACGTGGAGAGAATGGATGATCAGAACTAGGTGAAGAAATGCCGAGCTGTGAACGTGGGGGGGGGGAGGGGAGCTCCGCGTAGGAGTAGACCTAGAATGACGTGGGATCAGGTACTCTGGTCCGATCTTAAATTATAGAACTTGACAACAGAGGCAGCCCTTGACAGGGTTGACTGGAAAGCTGCCATTTAGGACGTGAGACTGTAACCACATTCTCTGTGGAAAAAACGGTTTTTAAACTTGTATGTCATTTCCTCTGTCGAGTGCGCTAGGAAGATGACGAGGTGGTATAAGAAGCTGTTTTCCACCTCTTTGACATGACACTGTACAAGTGTCATATTCTGTACACTGAAATCACGGGTGAACATGAAATGATGGAGAACTACTGTATGAAGCTGGCACGAGAGATCCTGGGGAAGAACATGACAGGTCCTAGAAAACAGCAAAGACCAGCATATATACGGCCTGCAGCAGAGGGGCCTGCCAGGTTAACAGAATGCCACTTCTGCCACAACATCCCTCCAATAACTGGCAATGAGAGACCCTGTAGGTGGTGTCATGTGTGCCGCAACACGACATGCAAGGCCCTGAAACAAAAGGACATCAGGACCTATTGCCCACAATGTTATGTAGGGTTGCGCTTCCCTTAATGTTTCGAGGAATACCACACTCTAGAGCACTTCTAAGTACAGTAAGTGTAGGAAATGCAATAAAAAACGCTATCATATGTAAATAATTATAAAAAGCTAAAAAATATAATATATATATATATATATATATATATATATACCGGTATATATATATATATATTTATTGAAATACAAAAACAGTACCGAACAGTAATATTATAAGTAAAAATTACTCCTAAATTGTTAGTAAGAAACTATACACTAAAATGTGTAAATATTAATTGAAGTACATAAACAAAGTGACAAACACAAATTATACAAATTGGCACTCCATATTACAAATAACAGTATCGAATACAATTATCTAACAATATAAGGTGTAACAAATTATATTCATGAACATACACGGTCACACAAGTAGCAACACAGTCAAAGAACGTGAGAGTGAGCACATGTCTGTGTGGTAGAGTGACACCTAGACATGCGTACATGTGTTTATTGTTGTGGCGAGAGTGGTGTTGTGGGCTCCTGGCAGCATGCGTGGAGGCCGCCTTGCCACACATTTCAATAAACACGAAGTATACATTACTGAAATGACGGAGCCAAAAGGACAACCACACAAGATAGCCACCGTAAGGGAATCCAGGAAGACAAGGAGAAAAGGGTTTAGAAATAGATTAATTTCCCATTCTCCAGAAATCTGACCCCTATACCCATGGTCTAATTCCCCGTACAGGTGAGTTACCCCCGAAGGGCAGGTCAAGCCCCTCCACTCAGCACCTCACACGGCCCCGTCAATCACAGGGCAGGACTCAAATTACCAAGGCAGAACTTCTCCCCGAATACCCCCCCCCCCACCCCAGTACTATGATGAACAAGTGTTTATGCTATCTCAACATAAAGAGCCCTGGGAATATTTAAATAGTTGGGGCCCTCCATATTCAAGAAGCTGCCAGACGAGAAGAAAAGTGAAATGGTGATGTAAAGTGCCACGGAAGAAAATAATTCCATAAACAGTCCAAATTCCATAAACAGTCCAAATAGCCATACTAATGAGTGAACAGGAAATCGCGAATTACGTCATTAGGCTTGATGATATAAGAAAGAACCAAAGGTCAAACAGACGAGAACCTCAGTGCGATGTCATTAAGCACCATAATGTATTTTTCATGTAATTATTAACCTCAACATAGCCCACTTTTATGTATTTACTATGCCCCTATTCATACGAGATCACGCAACCTGACAAAGAGAAATAAACCAAATATGTACTGACTGAAACTACAGGAAGTCAGTTCACACTCAGTAGCTTGCTCCGTCCGGATATATGTCCGGGAGTATAACTACCTGCTTGCTCCGTCCGGATATATGTCCGGGAGTATAACTACCTAAATGCTCCGTCCGGATAAATGCTGTCCGGGAGTCGTTTACCTGAGAGAGAGGAGGAGCCTGCCGTCCACTGCCCCCATGCCCTTGGACTCCTGCCGAAGCAGTATCCTGACGCCTGGCCCTGCCCCCTGGACCCATGACGATTGGCCCCTCTACGTCCAGCTGCCGTGCCCGGACCTCTGTGACGCCCCGCCCCTCGTACTTGGCCCTACTCCTACTCCACGCTAACCCTAAGTGTTTCTGCGTATCTCAATTTGTAGCTATGGTTGAAGGTAAGGCAATATATGCGAGTATTCATTGAAATGTTATTAAGTTGATCTGTGCCAGGGATCTGTGCCTATTTATTGTTCAGTTATCATTCTATGTACACGTTACATAGTCATTTGTCTTGCCATTAATCTTGATTTGTGTCTATTAATTGTTCAATTAATTGTTCAATTATCGATCTGTGTACACGTTACATAGTCATTTGTCTTTCCATTAATCTTTATCTGTGTCTATTAATTGTTCAATTATCGATATGTGTACACTCTACATAGTCATTTGCCCTCCCATAAATCTTGATCTGTGCAAGTGATTTCATTGCACTAGATATTGCTACGCATACCCCTTTTCAGTATCTTTCTGAAGTTTTATTATTCCTTGTAAATTGTACATCCGCTATATACACTCATCTCGATACAGACTCATGACGGAATACTCTCAGATGTCACCTATATATAACCTATATATGTTATTTATTCTCTTGTGTATCCAAGTTGAAGTGTAAACGTATACCGTGAAGATATTCCCTAATTTACTACCATTTACCTACTACCTATGCCTAAATGTTAATCTATCTATCTTTCCTTACCGAAAAGTCAAAAACCCCTCCGTTGAGTTAAAACCTAATTCTATTATTTGAACTATCTAGTTTATACCAGTGCTTGTGAATTAATCTGATCTACGTGTGTGGGTAATTAGTAATTTTGTTCACACATTTATAGTAACTCGTTCAAGTTGTTTATTATTCGTGTCTCCTTATTATCGTAGAGACCATTACCATTTCGATCTTAATATTTCTATAGTAATTATTTTATTACATCATATGTTCATGTAATTCGCATACGCCATATCTTTGATCCACGTATTGCCAGATAGGGATTTGTTAATATCTTCAAATTTCCTTTAATACTATTATCGTAGTATTTCAACTTAGTACAACTTCGTCGTGTTCGCCCTTTTATATTCTGAGTTCTTCCGAATTCTAATTTACTGTGATTATCCAGTCGCATTTTAATTGAGTGTGTTTTCCTCATTTTAAATTAACTTGCATTCATTCAAAAACCTGTTATAGCGATTCATGGATCTAAATTTGAGTTTGAATTCTATACTTGGGTGTATCGATCTCTTACCCGGTGTAAATCTATTTTTCGTAGCCGTGTGTCGAGTCTTTCATAGAAACCGCTTAGATAAGTACATTCCAACTTAAACCACCCTGTTGATAAGCTCCTTAGTAAATATTTACTATTCACCAGTGTCTTATAGTCGCACTATTTCGAATTATAAATTCATACCAAAGCAGTCACTCTGATCTAGGGTCAAACGCACTACCTTGTATTTATCTTACCTGTGTTACCTTTTCTTAATCTCCTTGATAAGCGCTCACCGCCCCACAGTCGTGAACATAAAGTCAAGTCAATTCGCCTCATGCCAGAAGTCTTCACGTTAGACGTTATACTCACATACGCGTTATCATTTGATTTGATTTCCTATGTACTGTACATGTGTAACACTATTATTCCTGCATATTTATATTATCTATAATGTGTGTAAATGTAACGTGACTAATTATAATCCAAATATCATTATAGACCATTCTATATTCGATGCGTCACTTGAGTACCTTTATTGTCTTTATTGTCTGCCCTATATGACAGAACAATATACTATATACCATACTTTATGCATATTGAATAACCTAAACTGTGAAGTAATATTGTGTTCTTATTGTGTGAATGTTGCCTTGGGATAAAGAGTTGGTGCAAGATATACAAAGCTAGACGCGACCCAGGGACAGGCCGACCCTGTCGAGCATATTCTATCTCAAGATATCATATTATAAGATTGTAATAGAGATTATAACCAGTCGAGTTGAAATACCAATCCGACATTTCAATTACTCAGAACAATATCCTGTACCTGCACTCATACATATTATAAGTGCCACATAATATATTTTCTACGTGTTGTTGTTGTTGTTGTTGTTGTTACCCAGGCTGTCTGGCCGAACAGCCCCAGGGTCTCGAGCAAGGCCAAGGCCATAAACGAGCGCCCCCACAAAATCCTCCCTGCTTACCACTAACAAAGCCCGGGTGACCGAAGCCACTCCAAGGCAGGGAGCTGAGGAGGGTGCGGAAACTCCCGGGAAACCAAAGCCCCACCCAAGGCCCTGTGCCCCTCAGCAATTATGAAGGGAAAGTTGAGGGGTAAGGGAAAAATGTGACGCTTTGGCTCCCAATCTGCCAACTTCGAGGTTGGCAGTAGGGAGGTCAATCCACGGAAAAGACGCCGCCACTTGAGATCTAGAAGATATAAAAGTAAAAGGAACAGTCAGAGTAAGCTATGGGTATGGCAGAGATCGCTCAGTTCTCACTCGGATAGACCAGCCCATCACCACATGACTAGAACCCAATCCTCTCAGCATCAGCTAGAAAAGGCCCTAGAAAGCCGCCTTTGGTGGGGGGATTGCTCCCCTATTTCAACTCCTTTCGGGGTTGGGCACCCGCCCATTTTCTACGTGTTGTGGTGCCACACACGACTCTCAGGTCGAGTCAAACATCTACTGCTTGCCTATGATGGATACGTGGTAGAGTTGCGTCTGCTGTCCAAATTGGAGGTTTGAAGATGCGAACAGCATTTAACCCTTGTCTAGCGGGGGTTTTTGGGCTTATTTGGGCATATTCAGGCCCTCCTGAATGATAAATCAAGTATCTGCATGAAAAGAAATGTATTCAGCAAAAAACTAGGCGCTAAAAGCTTCAAAATGAGACCAGAACGAGCTACGTAGCACACGTGGTTCTCATACAGTGGTACCAGTAACATGGGAGTTTAGCGTATAGCGGCATATTTTTCCTAGCTATGCTCACTACTGGCTACACTGCCGGCCTCTCGAGAACACAGGGAACATGAGTTAATGGGCGGCGGTAAGCCCTGGGAGTCGGCTGTCTGGCCCGCTGCGCTCCCGGCCATTTGCACTCGATTTTAACCTAAGAAGTGCGCATGGGGGGTATGAGACACCACACTCCTGTGCTGACGTATTTGAGCTGTTCCCATCACTAACATCGTTATTTTTCCATAAATAGCATTAATACTTATCCATATGCGCCTATTATAGGTTGATTATAAAGGTATTAACCTGTTACAACAATAAAACAAGTGGAAACAGTGTTTGGATGGTCAAAATCGGCGATACAGGCCGGGAGTTACATAATGTATGGCTGAGGCAACCTCCCTGACCTCCACCCCTCCCCTTGTCTGGAGTGACACTGTTCCGCAATAGTCTCTCTCTCGCTCTTTCCCACGCTTGGTATCAGTGATGACAACGCCCTGCTACCAACTCGCTAATGTTAGCACGAAAATAAACCACAGAATAAGGGAATAACAGGGAAAATAGGTGATAACTGAAGGAGGGGAGGAAAGTGGGGAAGGAGGGGAGGTGGAGGAGTGATATTTGGCATGGCCCAGGGGCAAAAAAAAAAAAAAAAAATTGGGTGTTTTAAATGGATTTTTTTTCCCCTTACTTTTAAGAGTCTTCCCGCAGTCCGCCGGGGGAACTCTTAAGAGTCTCCCCCACAGTTCCCGGGTTAACCCTTTAAAAGCCTTAATAATGCTCCTATCTTGCTGCAAATTGGAGGCGGACTTAAGTCCGTCCCCGATCTTTAAGGGTTAAATGACCATAGAGGGCCCCATTCCCCCCCCACCCCCCCTTTTTTTTTGGACACCAAAATGGCCATGGCGAGTACTCCCATGATATGTTATGCGTTATATGATATGTTTTTTTATAATTAAAAAAAAAAAAAAAAAAAAATCTTGATTTCAAAGTTATCTTACACTGCAACTACCACACTCATCGTGGTACATCACTGCCATGATCACCATCATCATCATCGTCATCATCCCATCATCACAAAACACACAGAAACACCAACACCACACAACATTATCCTCAATACTGTGATGTGTGTGCCGCTACATGGCATACACATAAAGAACGGGGCACACACATCTGACAGACAGACACGGTCATAACAATACTATATGCCACCCATAGGGGTGGGGAGGGGGGGGGGGGGGATACATACCTGTTTTGTGTTCTATGTGTATGAACGATACAAAAGTATAAGCTGCCTATAACAAGTGTCTCTCCCAAAGGTTGAAAGAGTGACATCAATTTACATTATAGATAATGTACATGTTTTGGAAAGAAGTGTGGTGTCACTGTGTTTGTTAAGTGTAGTGATACGATTAGGAGGAGGAGGTGTTTGTGAGAGTTAGCTGGATTACCCTCTGTGTAGGTGAGGCACAAATAGAAACAGTGGGGGAAGCCAGGCAAATGAAACAGGATTTTCAGCAACTCCTTATCATATGCCTAGCCTATGTGGCCTCCCCTGTACTACCACCATCACTACTACTACCATAATCACCATCATCATCACTGCTGGCACACAGAGAAATGCGGCACACATATCGGAAGGATGGACGGACACACAAAGGCGGTGATTACAGTCTATGCCACTCCTACAGGGGGGTATGTAATAAACTGATTTATTGGAGAGTATAGGTAGGGAGGGAGGTAGGGGTTGGATAGACAGATTGACTACTTACCATAACCGAACAATCACCACCGCTGCCCAGATTAGCTCCACTGATTGTTAGCACTTCTCCCCCTGTTGAAATAATAATAATAATAATAATAATAATAGTAACTGCAGGATCATGGAATATACAGTGTATATATATATATTATACAGTATATATACTGTATATATGTATACAGTATATATTGTGCTATACGATGCCTCTATATGGTATGTCGATATAACAGGAGGCACTTTACTGTAATTTTTTCGCTCAATGATCTCCAAAACTCATTATAAGGATGGTATAACAGACCGAAGCCGTATATTTCATCCTATATACTACATGTCGTGTTACCGAGCTATCTCCTTTATTTATACATACATTTGTTTCCATTACATACATTGTAATGGCTCACACGTGGTTGCCTTTCCCCAATTGGAATATATTATAATAGATTCCCGTCACAACACCGCCCCATCATGTCATCATGTTGGCTAATGTTGGCATAGTGCTAACCGTGCCGTAGCAAGCCTCAATCAAGTGCAACTGCAGCACTTGCACCTGCAGTATCTGAAAACCACACTAGCCTCAACAGTGCTACAACAAGACTCTACTGTACATTAGGCAATGGACAGATATAATTGTTCTTTGGTATGTAGGCTATTTAATCTGTGATTTATTTGTGGTTTAATAAAATAATATAATATCCCACCAATTCATTATAACAAGGCAATCGGAGATGGCAGACTTTGCCTCCACAGTTCTGTCGGAGACTGCAACAGAATGGTTGGGACGTTTTTAAGACGAACCCTATTACTATCACTATCATCACCACTAGTCACCATCATCACTACTATTATTACCATTATCACTACAACTATCACTACCATCACCACGTATAGTCACCATCACCACTACTACTATCACCATGTTCTCTACAACTATCACCATCATCCCTACTGTACTACTATCACCCACGAGTAAATCGGTGAAAACTAAACTCAGAACTATGTCAAAGCAATGTACTCTATAGAGTTTCTGGCAAACAAAATTGTCAGATAACTAATAGAAAAAAATCGGTTGGTATCGACAAAATGTTCACTGATACCTCCAAAATTAGCAGATACCACCGATACCTATATTGATACTCTGGCACATACCTAAAACAAATACACAAGAGTTGCTTCTAAAACTAAAACATTCTATGCCAAATTCACACTCACCTTTAACTGGCAACACCTGACAACCCTTCCGAACTGAACCGGCCCGTGTCTCAGCCAGACCTTACTTAACACTACATAATTATATAATGCTGTATCAATTCTTATATATATACTGTATATATATACAAGATTACCTAGAAGAGAGAGTGAGGTAGGGTTGACAGAGTCCAGCTTAGGAGAGAGGGAAGCATCGTAGGTAAAGCTGCTGAGACCGGCTGATATACCACCAAACATCACCTCCACATCTACCGAGCCATCAGACTGAAGAAAGGTAAAAGGAATAAATTATAATGCACCTGGGGTTGCTGTTTGGTATTCGCAAAACAATTGTCTTAATCTCATAATTACCTTTACAACATTTGGTCTATCCATAGGTCCCCCAAAGAAAACTGCACAGGCATTAAATGTTCCTGATGGTCACTAAGACTTTTAAGTAGCACAGAGATGGCGCAAATAAAGTCCTTGTGTGCGAAAAGGTTAAGGTTCGCATCAATTAACATTGTGTTAATCAAGTGATACAAGTGTTCTTTATGGCTTTGATATCAAAATTGCAAAACATCGGTTACATCCTCTCTCATTCACAACATTTGTTCATTTGTTCTAAACATGTGATTGATATCGAAAAAAACAAAACAAGGAGCAGCAGCCCATCAGGGTCATCCAAATCCTTATGTTTAATAGGGCCCCTCCATCATTGACGACTTCGCCTATTAGTAGTAATAGTCTCCATTCAACATCCTGCGCCAGCATTTTGAATAGCCCGTGCGGAAGCATCATGGAGTACTCACCATAAGTGCACGCCTAATTCCCTTATGGAATCGTCATTTTGATTGGGTACCCTACAGAAAAAAAATCTGTAAAAAATAAAAAATAAAATTGAATTTAATATCTGTTAATATATGACTTGCCATATACGTGGATTTCTTATGCTTTGCTTCCCTGACACCAGGCCCCCTAGCGGCCATCTTCGTCCTTCCTTCTTCCGCGTCCCTTCCGACAACAGGGCTCGCGCCGTGCCCGCTTCATTCATCGTTCGCAGAGCTTCTAGTGAGTTCTTACTCATTTGTATACATCTGTGTTGCAGTAACAAGGTTTAGATTAGCTAGCACGGCTGCCAGATTGGTCGGTCCGCAGGAAGAAGTGTTAAAATAGGGTACCATTGTAACAGGCGTCTACGAGTCCCAAATGGGTGTACCGCGTGTGTTGTTTATTTTGTGATACGCCTTAGCTGTTGTGTTTAATTAGCTAGAAGGCGACCACTCTATGAGGCATGATACAGACTGTCAATATTGAGGTAGTACATGCCATTTTCCTCTATTATCAGCAAAAGCTCTGTTTAAGGGTGTCTGCACGTGGTGCTCCACCTTGCAGGGTTAGTGTTTTGCTTAGGCCCCTTGGGTGGCCTCCCTCTGCTTTGTGCGGCTGCTAGTTGCTGGGGCATCGTCTGCTGGGATGTTCTTCAGTCCTTGTGGTCGGCCTTGTTAGGGGTCTCCAATGTAGGTTTCAGGTAATTTAGTGGTCTAAATTTTCTGTTGTTATTGTTACCTATGTATGCCCCTGATTCTGGTTCTTGCATGCGGTCTTGTTCCTTCGGGGTAGGGGAGACGTCCCTTATCATTATTATTATTGCATTTATTTTATGTGTGTGCGAGTACGGTAAAAAGGGGCTGTGCCAACCCCTTTTTTTCCGGCGGCCCCGTGAGTGGGGCCCAGGTTATTCGTCTTCGACGGGTAGAAACATTCAAAGATCCCGGCGTGGTTTGGCTGAACCACTCTTCCGGCGGAATTGCATTCCGAGTAAGTATATATACTCGGCTCGCCGAGTTAACTCTCCCTGCCTGACCTAGTGACACGTCAGACGTACCGCCTGCGGCACCCCCAGCCAAGTGTACACGAAGTGATAAGAAGAGTTTTACAAACTTATTTAGTAGGATCATACCTTAACAAACTCAGGGGACCTGTGAAATAGCACAAGTGAGTTTGTGAAAATCAGCTAGACAAGTCCGGCGGTAGATTAGTGTGGTGGTGCATTATAGCTAAGTTTCCGGCGGATTTCAGTTAGGATGTTTAATACCTCGCAGGTTATCCTTATGAGCATTTATTCCTGGAAATATTGTCCAGGTCCCGGCTGCTTCTCCGGCGGAGTTGGCCTTTGATCCCGGCGGAGGGGGGGGGGGGGGGAACCTCATTACGGCACCATGCCTAGGTTTGAACTTTGCGCTACGCCCTCTTGTTCCCTTTTACCAGTTTTTGCTCATTCCCTTTGCATTAAATGCGTGAAATGTCTGGACCGCTCTAGGGGCGTTTGGTTATCCAAAAAGTGCGCCATTTGTGCTGAATTAAAAACCGCTCTGCTGGCTAAGAAAGACCTGTCTTGTTTAGTGGCCTTGCACGAGGTGAAGGCTGCGTTTAACTTATATGCTAAAGACATAGCCCAGAAGGCCTTCCAATGTGACGATGAAGTCCTGTGGGACAAATTAATTATCAAGTCCCCGACTTAGTTAAACCAGGACCCTCCAAAACGGTCAGACCCAAGGTCAAAACTAAAGCTATCAGTAAAGAGTTTGTCAATAGCAGTAGTGAGAGTGATGTCACCGAGGTCCCCTCCTCCGACCGTGCCACGCGGCGGAAGTCGAGGTCCAGGTCGAAGTCTCCCAGGACACACGCTCGCCACTGTACCTCAGATTCTTCCCGGTCTCAAAAGCGCCGCAGAGAAGAATACGACACCCCGAGCAGCCGGCGTGAGACTCTGCAGCCGCTCCCTCCTACACCTCCCTCGGATACATTTACACGTGATTCTGGGGAGTCAGAAATAGGATCTGAATCTTTACCATCTACATCTAGGCAGGAACAGGCTATACGTGAACCTCCTAATGTGACTCTTGCAATACCTAAATTAACGGTAGTTCCCCGGGGTGTGAAGGCGGCAGGCCCTAGTAGGGTGCTGGCCGACCAGTTCAGGGGATATCCGCCGGGGGCCCAATTAAGCTCACAGTTGACGCAGGACTCCCTGCCCATGGCGGCAGGGGGTTACTGGCGCCATTCATACCCATCTCTAAATATAATTCCAGAACGGACTGAGGCCGGCGACATCGACGTGTTGCCGTCGTCAGTGCCCGATTTATCAAGGCCCCTGGCAGATAATGAGATAGACTCACACGGGCTAGAATCACAAGAGATCTTAGAGCAGAGTGAGGAGCCGGCGGATGGTTTGTTCTCCCCAGCTCCTCAGTCTCTCCCTAGTAATTATTCTGAGGCTAGTTCAAACTCATCCAAAGACACCTCTAGGAAATGGATGACTTCTGATCAGGTAAAAAGAGTTATTACACAATGTGATACAACATTATCAAACCCCTGCCTCATCTCATCCCAAAGTTATCCTCTCAGCTCAGCCCCCTAACACGTCTGTTTATAGACCTTTAGAGTCACCGGCTGTTCCCCTACTTGTCCAGCTCAGTCGGTAGCAGCTGCCCCAGGCCCCACAGGGCCGGCGGCACTCGCTTTGTCCAACTTTATGGTGGTGACTGATGTTCAATCCCCTTCCTTAGATAAGGAGCCTATGAGGAAGGGCCCCATGCCCCTCCTTTATGGCACAGATTGCTCTTGGATACCTGTAGTGCCAGAGAACCCCCTTATAGCTCAACCTTCAGTATCAGGGGACCCTCCCGTTCCAGGCGAGTGGTCCATTGAAATTAATAAGAACCGTAAATTTCGGGCCAGAGACGAGACAGGGCGGGTATTAGATGTCTTAATTAAGGGTGTCCAAAGCTCACTTAACCCGGCATATTTTGTGTATTCTGCAGCGCCGGCCATTCCTTCTGCCGCTTCTGCACGACTTTTTGCTGACTGGTCGAAGGCTGATGGCATTAATGATGTCAAAGCCTTAAATTCTCTTACGCCGGAGTTGGCTACAACTCCGGCTCTGGACCAAGCTCAGACTCCGGTACTGCAGATGCGGCAGCTGGGAGTAGGCCCTTGGGTTGACTGGGAGATAGAAGCACAGGTATTTGCCAAGACTATCACCACCAAAGATTCACATCAAATCCCACCGGAGAATCATAATTATTTTTCCCTACCAGTGTCCCAAGCAGAAGGGGTGCCCCCAGCCTTACTAACATTTCTGGTGGCCCCCAAAGTGTCATTGCATGCCCTTGATGAGCCTTTCTCTCCCCCACCGGCTACTCACTTGGACCGAGATTTTAAGTTACGCAATAAAGCCTACCGGATGTTCTCGCAGTACTTAGTGAGTCATCAAATAGCCGCCTCTCTTGCACACACGATCTCGGCCATCAATGAACCCCAAATAAGAAAAGCCGTGGAGCTTTCTCGCAGTCTTTCACTACAAAATGCCATTCAGTCCCTAGGGGACATTATAATTGCAATTTTGGAGGCGGTTCGGGCTCGCCAAGATCTGAGAGTACATCTGGTGAGAAAGTTGCCGGCGGACATAGGTCACCGGGTAACCCTCTCCCCGGTTCTGACACCCACCTTGCTTGACACTGAAACGTGGAGTCTAGTTTTAATATGGTAAGTGGGTGGAAGCAGGTTACCTCCCAAGCTAGAAAGGATCCACCTAAGAAACCCTTTCATAAACCAAAGGGCGGTAGCAAACCGTACCAGCCTCACCCTAAACAATCACCTAGAGACCCCAGACCACCTCCTCAGCATGGTGGTAATCAGTACAAACCCAAACAAGGTAAGCACGGGTATAAAGGGAAAGCCCCATATAAACATCATCAGGGCACTACAACAGCCAAAGCTAGTCAAGCGTCCGATTCCATCCCCCCTCCACCTCCAAAAAACTAGCCACTCACACTCCCCGCATCCCAAGGCCAAGCTCAAAGGCCCAGGATTGGGGAGTTTCCTTGCAGGACGAACCCCGGCTGCACCTGGGTTCGTTCCGTGCGTTCCGCTCAGCTTGGCCCAAACGTACCTGGGCCGGGAAGACAGTGAGCATGGGAATCACCTGGTGGTGGCTCCGGCGGCCTCGACTGTGTCAGCCGCAAGAATACTCCCCTGTGTCTCAGGAAGCGGAGGTCATGGTACAAGAAATGATTGCCAAACGGGTCCTTATACAGATAGATCCCCTTCAGCCAGTGTTCACGTCAAGACTCTTTTCAGTGCCAAAAAGGGACAGAGGGCAGATGCGACCAGTTCTAGATCTCTCGCATCTGAACATCTTTATAGAGAACTCACCCTTCAGGATGCTGACAGTTCAGCAGCTCAGACTCGCACTTCCGCCACAAGGTTGGATGTGTTCGATAGATCTCAAAGATACCTATTGGCATGTCCCTATCAGCAAGAGGTTCCGAAAGTTTCTCGCTCTCAGAATCCGACACGAGACTTATGTCTTTCAAAGGATGCCGTTCGGGTTAAACCTAGCACCAAGAGTATTTACCAAACTCGTCCGGCAAGCTCTTTTCCCCCTGTTAGTTCAAGGAATACAGGTGTTTTGGTATCTGGACGATTGGCTAGCAGTAGTGAACTCTGTAGAATTATGTCTAGACCATGTCAACCAGGTGTTAAATCATGTTCAAGCCCTAGGGTTCAAGGTGAACTTGGCAAAGTCGCACCTTGTCCCTTCAAGGACGATTCAGTGGTTAGGGCTGATCTGGGATACCGCCGCTCTGACTCTGACTCAGAGTGCGGACAACTGCAACAGATTTCGAAGGAAACTGTTCCGGTTCCTCCACAGTCTGGATACGACCAGGAAAACGTGGGATTCCCTGATCGGTTCTATCAACTGGGTACAAATAACTGTCAAGTTGGGCTGATTGAAAGCCAAGCGATTAATCATGGAAGGCAACAAAGCCTTCCCTCTCTTGCCGGAGGAGAAATTATGGCCAATTCCTCCATTAATCCATACCTTGCTATCGGCCTGGACCAAGCAAGACGTCCTCTACTCAGTCACGTCATGGGTTTCTCCCCCGCCTACGGTATGGATAGACATGGACGCCTCGGGGTCCCTGGGTTGGGGATATCAGTCAAGTCTAGGCCACCAAGGGCAAGGCATTTGGGGGACAGACAAACAGTCACATATCAACAAGCAAGAGCTTTTAGTTCCCCTGTTTTTTCTCCAGACTCACGGCACAACATTAAAGAACAAATCAATAGCATTCCGAATGGACAATCAACCCGCGTTTTTTTGCATTCAGAAGTAAGGCTCAGTGAGGTCACAAGAGTTGTTGAGAGTTTCAGAACAAATTTTTACCCTAGCCGACTCGATAGGGATTTTCCTACATGCTACCTACCTCCCCAGCGTAGCGAACGTCTGGGCAGACGCTCTATCTCGCCGGCGGAGCACTCTAGTAGAATGGACAATCAAACAGGCTATCTTCAACAAGATGATTGCAAAGCCGGCCCGTCCACAGATAGACTTGTTTGCGTCAGCAGAGAACCACAGACTGCCACTCTTTTTGACCCGACACAGGGTAATCCCGGGGGGGGAACCAATGCATTGCTGGTGGACTGGAACAAGTGGACCTCAATCTATCTGTTTCCGCCACCAGACTCTGTGTTAATGTGCAAAGTCATTCACAAACTGAGGGATTACCGGGGCCAGGTAGCGTTGATCGCACCTCTTTGGCCGGCTCAGGTATGGTACCACCAATTGTAACAGTGGTGCAAGAACCCGACGTCCCTCCCGGTCTCCGTCTTCCACTTGGAAACGATTGGCAACCTTCGGACCTCGCTCAGTTTTGCCTTGTGGATATTTACTATACCAAATGGCTAAATCAATTTGGACCAAGTGTCGCCCAAAAGCTCATGAATCAATACACACAGTCGACCAGGTGACAATATCAATCACATTGGAAAACCTTTACAACCTGGATTGTTGAGTCAGAGCAAAAGACTGCCTCGGCAGCCTTAATCTTCAAGTATTTAGACTATCTTTTTGAGCAGAAACATTTTTCGGTCATAACGTTAAAAAATCATCTGTCTGCGATTAGGACCCCCTTCCTTGACCTCACCGGCCTGTCTGTTCCGCAGGCGGAGGAGAAGGGTTTTATGAGGGCGTTTTTTAAGCTTCGTCCACCTCCTCACCAGCTCATGCCCACCTGGTCCCTTGATAAAGCTCTAGAGTTGCTGCAATCACGCAAATATAATAATGCGCCGGACTTTGATTCAATTTTAAAGAAAGACGTTTTTCTCATGGCAGTTGCCACCGGAAACCGGGTCTCTGAGCTGGCGGCGATGAGCAACGAACCAAACTGTCTCAGGTTTGGGAGACTGCACGACAGTGTTCATATCGCGCCGTCTCCCTTCTTTATTGCTAAGAACGAACATTCGGAACATGGTTTTTCTGAATTTTCCGTCCCGGCCTTAAAAAGAGGCCTCATTCATCACATTTTATGTCCTGTGCAAGCCCTCACAAAGTTTATGAGGATTGCGCAACCTCGCCAACTAGGTGCTTTATGGGTTAACCGTCTAGGTAAGCGCATTACAAAACGGAAGTTAGCTTCCTTGCTTGTCGACGTGATCAGGGAAAGCAATCTCGGCGTGATAGGCAGGGCTCACGACATTAGGAAATGGGCAGTGTCCCTCAGATTTTTACAAAAAATGTTGATTGATGATATTGCTAAAACACAACTTTGGGCTTCCAATCATACATTCCTAACACGCTACCTGTCGGTTGCCCTAGATAAACCAAACCGTACCTGTGTAGCTTTACGGCAACGGGTACAGTAGGTCTTATGATATTGCTTAGTTTTAAAAAAAGAGGGGGGGGGGGCTGTACGGAATAGTCCATATCCCCCTGTACCCTTGGAGAATTGTGATAAATCACGAGCTGTGATAGAACGGGTTCTACAGTTCAGGATTAGTAGACTTATTTTTAAATCCTAAGAATTTATCGCATAGTTGCAACTATGTCTGTTTTACCAAAGTGTACAATGATATGAATGTACAATTAAGTTAAGAACAGAAGGTATACCTACGGCAGAGTTATCGTTCTATAGGACACAGGTGTGTCACTTTTTTTCATGCAGACGATTGGCTGCACCGATCTAACCATGAGCAAGCAGTTTCTTAATGCCACACGCTGCTAGCAAATCTTTTATACCTTTTTATATTTGTATTACATACAATAAATCTGAAGAAAGTGTTATCCGGATTTTTTCTTCCCTAAGGTGAGAATATTTTTTACGAATGTCCCACCTCCAGTCTTGATAATCAGGCAAAGTCGTCAATGATGGAGGGGCCCTATTAAATTATAGGTTTGATTCCCAAAGGGAAGTAGAGAAAACCTAATATTTAGTAGGGCCCCGTAATCATTGACGACTCGGGCCCTCCCAACCATCCTACTTCCCATTCGTTGATTTCTATAAGTTTATTCTTGATATATCAGTGAAGGAAGAAGATCGCCGCTAGGGGGCCTGGTGTCAGGGAAGCAAAGCATAAGAAATCCACGTATATGGCAAGTCATATATTCACAGATATTAAATTAAAATTTATTTTTGATTTTTTACGGAGTTTTTTTCTGTAGGGTACCCAATCAAAATGACGATTCCATAAGGGAATTAGGCGTGCACTTATGATGAGTACTCCATGATGCTTCCGCATGGGCTATTCAAAATGCTGGCGCAGGATGTTGAATGGAGACTATTACTATTAATAGGCGAAGTCGTCAATGATTACGGGGCCCTACTAAATATTAGGTTTTCTCTACTTCCCTTTGGGAATCAAACCTATAATGGGCACATTATGATCATCTAAATCCATAAAGTGGCCCATCATGGCTATCTATATCCTTACTGGGGCCCATGGTTATCTAAATCCTTACAGGGCCCTATTGTGGCCATATAAATCCTTACTTGGGCCCATCTTGGTCATATAAAACCTTACTGCGTTCCTTTGTGACCATCTAAAATTATAAATCCTTGTAAACAATGGCTTGAGAAGCCGACAAATTGTCCAAAAAAGACTATGAGTCTATGCCTGTGATAGGGCCTGGGCTACATAAATGCGAGTCCCCGCTTTTACTCATGCGGTGTAGTGAGTAGACGCTGGGGCTCACACTTATGTAGCCCAGGTTCGATCACAGGCAGACACACACTGTTTCGTGATCTAAATCCTTACTGGGGACCTATTGTGTCCATCAACATTCTTCCTGGGGCACATTGTCGCCATTAAAATTCTAACTGTGGAATATTGTGGTAATCTAATTTCTTACTGGGGCCCAATGTGGCAATATAAATTCCTACTCTTCCTGAGGGCACATTGTGGCACTTCCCAATCTATAGCAGGGTCTATTTTGGCCACCCAAATTATTAATGGGGCCCATTAAGCCCATCTGCGGATGTCCTATGCCTTTGTTGGTTCCCCCAACAAGCTTAGTTGAAGAGAAAATATTGTTAAAGCATAATGTCCACTACACACTAAATGTGTAAGGTTACCAGGCATATTAAAGTCAAAAGCAAAAAACAAAAGCTGCAACAACAATATATATAAACTCTTTAACTCACCCCAGGAGGCACCACGCACTTCAGCTCATCATAGTTGCTTGTCACAATCTGGCACTCATTGTCACCGATCTTCACATAGTCTCTGTCAGCTCGCATAGCAGTTCCCGGGAATTCTGGGAACCCTTCTCCGGTTAATGTGACTTGGTACCCACCCCCTGTGCCGCCAGTAGCTGGGTCGATGGCGGAGAGGGTCAAAGGGACGTCATAAGAGAGGGTGTTCGTAGCAGCACCGATGGGTTGCATGGAGAGGCTAACAATATGGGTGCCGGCGGAGAGTTGAACACTGCAGACCACCTGTAGGGATGGAATGATATAGGTTAAAAGTAGGTAAGTCTAATAATGTCGAGAGTTTTGGAAGGTATGTTTAATTATTATTGAGAAGGATTTTGTTTGCTTTTGTCATTTATAAGCAATGTGGTTATAGTTTGCCCCTTTGACTAAAAATATAATCACTCCTCACAGACCTCTTTAATTTATAAACGCCCTCTCTGTAATAAAACTATACATTTTTTGTCAGAGTTATGTCCTGACCAAAGGACAGTGTCTCCAAAAATGCAGGCTTGCTATCGCTCTCCCAGAGAACGGGTGAGTGCATTATAATTGACAAATAAGTTGAAACATCTTAAAATCTCCCAACTAAATATGCGAAACAGCGAGGATCCAAAAGACCCAGATAGGGTTAAAGGGACAGTAGGTAGATAAGTGTGTAATCATGTGGAGGAGTGAGTTATTGGGTAGGTGGTAAACTAGTCGATAAATACGAGAACGATGGTACTAATTTCTCCACACCCATTCCGAGCTTTTTTTCTCTCACTCGAGGTAGGTTGCTAATGCTATAGTAGTGAATATTGGTTAGAGCTTGGTTTTGTGTGTCTATCTACAAATTAATCAAGAAATCCATTTCTCTTACCTGTGTGGGCTTGGTTACTGAGGACACGTGGCACATGTGCCCGCCAACCTGGACTGCATATGCTGCTGGATCTTCAACCGTGAATCCCGAGCCAGTCATGGTCATGGTGTAGGTTCCAGTGTCATCTGTGGAGATTAAAAAGACAGTAATACATCCATCGATTTATCTAGTATAGTCTAAGGGCCAGGGCCTGGATCACATAGTTTTTGACGAGGACGTGCATACTTTATCCCAGAGTATAGTGATGCAAGATATATCTATTTTCCGCCATCTAGCAATGGCCAGAGCACCATCTCGATTCAGTAGCTATAAGTATTGTTACCTTTTTTTATGTTAACAGACTTGTGTCTAAATATAAATCCAAATGAGAGAATGGGGAAAATGTCCAAAACATTTGGAAAGGAGACGTGAATATTATGTAACTATGAGAAACCAATGCTCAACACCAAAACCCAGATATACAGATCATATGTCCTGTTCACGATATTGGATTGCACGGAAACATAGCCTGCCTATTTCGCTCAAGAGAGTGCCTGAATGCCATCTACATGCGATATCTATGTATTAGTAACATGCAGTGACAGTATTCAATCCTCACTCGTTTTAATATACTGGCGATACAAGCCTGAAACCCGTCTGAAACAGAAGAGATTTGTTGGTTGGGTCACAGCAGCTGCATGAAGGAATGATATATACCTCCCAAAGTGCATCCTTTACTTTGTGATGGTAACCGCCAAAATATGTACAGGTCTTCCACTACTCCATTACGTGGAGAATTGCTACAGACAAATTAAATTATGTTTAGTCAACATTAATGATTGGGAGAATCTGGCAGTCAACCAAAGGAAATGGTAGATTTCTTCATGATAGTGTCACATCGAGTGTAGAGTGTAGACACGAGGCCCAGCAGGACAAAGGACATACACAAAATTGACAACTTTTGTAAGTTTTGTGTGTGCAAATTGCATAAAGGTTTACTGAGTATCAGCTTTATAATTTACACAGCGAACTGCTCTCAAGAAGTGACACAGAACCATTATCATCTGCCAGACAATGGCTGCAAAGAGCAGAAATACCCATCTGCGTCCATTATAAAAGGCTCTGTAAAACGTTGAAGCTTTTGACAAGACTCTTTCATACACACATCCTCATCATATCAGCAATGCCATTTTAAGGTGTGCATTCATAATACTAAAAGTATGACTAACCCTCATATCGGTATGCATTGTACTGACAACTGGTGTTATTTTTGTATGTTTTGAATGTCTTCCATTACTATAGTCATACTTCCGTCGTTTCTCTCTCTCACTCTCACTTTATGTATTACTATTCTAATCTCGATATCCTCTTAATTACTAAACACATTTACGCGTCGCCTGTAGCTCTCCTACCATGACTGTCAGCTAGGGAGGTCAGACTGGGAGCACTGGAGTCATCGTAGGCCATGTCACAGGATCCTTCACAGGCGGCGTTGTATCCATTCACTACAACCACAACCTGAGTAGACAGTGCATCGGTGTCATAGTAGTGATGATAATGACAATGATAAAATCAAACTACCACAACTAATACTGCTAATAATAATAATTATAAAACAAATTTTATTAATAAAGCTTATAGGCCTACTACTACTAATAATAAATACAGTAATAATCACAATGATTACCTAATTGTGGGGGGATATAATTATGACAGCCAATCGTAAACAAATTTATTTTATTCACAATTATTTCCTGTACAAAATAATATTTCCTTTGTATGCGTAATAATATGCACACTAGAAAGATTATGCAAACAGCACAAGCTAGAATAGCCACCATAGGATACCGAGACAAAAAGGGCACAAGGGTTCGTCTACCCATACCATTGACAGCATCCTATCTAAAGTACTACTACTAATAGTTGTTGATTGTTTTTTGCATTAATTTTGGCGACTTATGCCAATCTATAATTATGTTACTGTATACTTGCAACCATGACCAGACTTCCACTTCACCTTAACCCGTACTATACCGTAGGATACAGTAATACATGTCCCCTGCAGAGTCCCAAGCACTGTGGCCAAGAGAACAACTTTCCACCTCAAGAGACTAAGCAAAACTGGCTCTCCCACCCTTCAGTGGGTCTTATATAAGCTGAGAAGTGTTGCCATATCGAGAGCAGTGCTCAAACGGTCGTGGTACCAGGTACAGGCTTGTACAGGCAGTTACAAGGAAAGTACATTACTGACGGCGATTCGCCGTCGCTGGGACTGGGGAGTGACTTATCTACGGATGGTGATTCGCCGTCGCTGGTATTGGAGGGGTTAGCTCGGCAAATGCGCAGCCTATGTAGTGAGCACCATGCCGTGGTGCGGAGGCATTTACACTGTTTCCTTCACTAAAATCGTTATTTTACCATAAATATCATTAGTACTTATCCATATGCGCCTATTTTACGTTTAATATAAAGATAGTAACATGTTACAACAATAAAACAAGTGGAAAAGTGTTTGGATGGTCAAAATCGCGAAATGAAAGTGAGAGTTTCATTCATCAAGTGTGAGCCAACCTGCTCCACACCCTCCCCTCTCAAGGCCTGGAGAGACACTGAGGCCTCTCTCTGTATCTCCCGCTATTTCCCACGATTAGACACACAGATGACCACGCCCTGCTAGCAACTCGCTAATGTTAGCATAAAAGTATACCTAAGAATAAGGGAATAACAGGGAAAATAGGTGATAATTGAAGGGGAGGGGGGGGGGGGAGGAGGGAAGAGGGGATGTGGAGGAGTGATATGTGGCATAGCCGAGGGTAAAAAAAAAAAAAAAAAAAAATTCAAGTGCTACTGGGGTGTTTTAAATGTTTTTTTTGAGGCCCAGGATCTTAAGAGTCTTCCCACAGTCCCCCAGTAAAACCTCTTAAGAGTCTCCCCGGAGCAGCCGGGTTAAGGGAAAGGTGTATGCTTCATGCATTAGAAGAGCATTGATCTATGCTTTACAATTGTGGCCATTAACCCTTCTTTAGCGGCCTATGCGGTTTATTTATATGTACCGCCCAGCGGGGTGTTTTTAGCCAAAATAGGGCTGTTTACGTGATCATTTTCATGCCTAAATAAGACCCAGAACGTAAAACAAGTATCTATCCCTGAAAGGGCATAAACAGAGCTTTCGAATGACACCATAACGATCCTTGTATGATGGATAGTTTTCTTGCAATAACCGTGCAACGCGAGTGCAAAAAGCATGTAATTCGGTACTTTCCCCATATAATTCAGTATGTAGCGAGTGAGAGAGGGAGGAGGGAGCTGAGATTCGTGTCAGTAGGTTCGCCGCGGTGGTCTGGAGCAGTCATACGCTCGCTAGTCTCCTGCCACCACTTGTCTCTCTCTCTCAGCAACATTACGTGCTGAAATTGCCACTCGACCTATGTCGAGCGCCGCCACATAGTCCAGCTTTATTAAAAACGACTTATGTGGTGAGCCGCTTTTTAAGGGTTAAACATGGAAGATATCAACATCAATAGAATGGAAAGTAACAAAATGAGAATGGTGAGGTGAATATGTGGGGCCAAACAACAATATAAACATGAAGTGAGGAGTTGAAGAGGCGGTTGGGTATCAAGAGTAGGCTATCGGCAAGATGCGCGCAAGGAATCTTGTATGGCTTGGGTATGTGGAAACGATGGATGATCTAAACTAAGTGAAACATACAAGTCTGAGAACGTGGAGGGAGCTGCACTGCGGGGTAGACTTGGGAAAGACGAAAAGACGTATGATCATGCCATATGATCTAATTTCTTAACAAAAAAATTGATAAGTGGGGCAGCCTTGAACAAGAATGACTGGGATGCCACCATTAGGATGTGATAATGAAACTACACCACGTTTGGACCACTCTATTTCTTTAAATTATGTTTATGTATTTATGAATTATATGAGAGAGAGAACGAACCTGTGGTGTGTCGGAGTGGGTGGTGAGAAAATCCGGTGTGATGGGGTCATGGGCCATCTGTCCTTCTCTGGTCCTTCCCACAGAGTGACTCACGCTCTCTCTGGGGGAGGGGTTACACAAGAGGTGAAAGAGATTATATATTGCTAACAGATTCAATATTGCTTAACACATTTCAGGGTACTTATTACCGAAACTACCACTAATTGTTCTCAATTTTTTAAGGCTATTATAGAATAAGGTTGTTGCAAAGATCATAATACAATTTGGGTACTTATTACCAAAACTACCATGAATTTTTGTTCAGTATCTGAAAGCTATTATATAATAAGGATGTGGCAATGATCATATTTAACTTTGTTTCAACCACCGAAAATACATTTTATGTGCACTATAAAGCAATGTAAAAAAAAAAAATCTCCCTATTGATGGCGGTAAAACTCTTAAGCCCTTTATTGGCAAAATAGATGGTGATTTCAATAAGCCATGGGAGGTGAGGGGGGGGGGGGGGGGAATGCCACCCCCCTTGCAAATACATCATGTCAGATTTACAAAATGTATAGGCTACATATAAGATATTATATGGTTAATTTTCAGCTGAAGGTAAATTGCCATTTCCTTATCTCTATTAATCAGCTATTACTAAGAATGTGTAGCGAAATATGCTGTTAATAATGAAAGCTTAGTATGTATATGATGTAGAGATTAACTAATGTCATCTCTATCCATTTGCTATCGAGAATTCAACAGCTAATGGATTCAATTTACCTTCAGCTAGAAATAAAGAGACTATTAAGTAACACCCCGTTCTTAAGATTAATCATCAATTACAAACCCCAATGCACTTGAATAAACTAATGAAATCATATGGTCTTCACGGGATTCGAACTCGGGACCCCACACCCAGAACATAAACATCTAACCATTACACCACCATTACTGTTGCGGAACACACCAATATGTCAACAAAACTCACCCATCGAAGACTATATTGGAGATATCGACCACGGGGAGTTCTAGCTTCCCCGGGTGCTTCAAATATTTGATGTACCACTTGCTGTAGCCGCAGTTGATGCTCTCGCCGACGCTGAATCCATTTTCCATCCCAAAAGCTGTATCCAGTTTGAACTGTAGGGTTTCTTTTGGGATGTATGGGTCAAGGCCTGGATGGATGGATAAATAGAATAAGTGATGCATAGATAGATATAGTTAGATGTAGCCTACAGAGCGGTAACGAAACATTTGCCCAGAGGGAATTGCCATGCATATTATACATGGAAAACTAACAAAGATTCATTGTAGATCGTCAATATTTTCCGTAAATATCAAGGCACCTAATTCTTGCTAACAGTAGATTATGCATATAAAATGAATGAAATATAGCAATCATTAGGGTGAAATCGATCCTAATTCAACCCTTCGACTTTCACAGACTCTTTTTTTAAAAAACACTTTTGTATAATACCTAGACTAAAATGAAAACAAAAAACTCTTGCACGAAGGGGTTAACTTCGCATGCATACAACCTGTCTCTCAGGTAGGCAAAACATTTATGAAGTTGTCAGCTGCATCTTGACTTCCAACATCATAATCATTATCTCTCTCTCTCTCTCTCTCTCTCTCTCTCTCTCTCTCTCTCTCTCTCTCTCTCTCTCTCTCTCTCTCTCTCTCTCTCTCTCTCTCTCTCTCTCTCTCTCTCTCTCTCTCTCTCTCTCTCTCTCTCTCTCTCTCTCTCTCTCTCTCTCGAATGGGGAGAGAGCCTTCTGCTTTGATAGCCTTACTTTTCACTTAGTAGCAAATGTTGTTACAATTAAGTCCAGACTGTCTAGTAGGGGCTGCAAGGTTTGTATCTATGAAACTATAGCATATAACTCTCTCTCTCTCTCTCTCTCACCTGTTATTGTCCTTCCCAGTAGAGTAAGGTCCCAAGTACCCTTCATGGGCGTGGTAGCTTCCTGAGTCACAGTCACCGTCACACTGGTTCCGGAGTTTAGGACGAAGGTCTCGTTCTTCGAAGTATGAAGCGAGGTTTGCCATGAGGGATCCACTGAACAAAACAAATATAAATATGTAAATTAATAAAATGAAATAAAACATAAATATGTATGTTAGGATCTTTACCTAATGTTATAACTAATTTAGAATCCGAAAATCCCTCCACCATATAATAGACTAACATTACCTATAGTAAACCCAGAATCACTACACCATATAATAGAAAAACATGATTTATAGTAAACTCAGAAACACTGAACCATAATGTAGACTAACATGACCTATAGTAACCCAGAATCCCTCCACCATAATGTAGACTAACATGACGTATAGTAACCCAGAATCCCTCCACCATAATGTAGACTAACATGACCTATAGTAACCCAGAATCCCTCCACCATAATGTAGACTAACATGACGTATAGTAACCCAGAATCCCTCCACCATAATGTAGACTAACATGACCTATAGTAACCCAGAATCCCTCCACCATAATGTAGACTAACATGACGTATAGTAACCCAGAATCCCTCCACCATAATGTAGACTAACATGACCTATAGTAACCCAGAATCCCTCCACCATAATGTAGACTAACATGACGTATAGTAACCCAGAATCCCTCCACCATAATGTAGACTAACATGACGTATAGTAACCCAGAATCCCTCCACCATAATGTAGACTAACATGACCTATAGTAACCCAGAATCCCTCCCACCATAATGTACACTAATATGAACTATAGTAACCCAGAATCCCTCCACCATAATGTACACTAATATGACCTGTAGTAACCCAGAATCCCTCCCACCATAATGTACACTAATATGACCTATAGTAACCCAGAATCCCTACCACCATAATGTAGACTAATATGAACTATAGTAATCCCATAATCCCTCCCACCATAATGTACACTAATATGACCTGTAGTAACCCAGAATCCCTCCACCATAATGTAGACTAATATGAACTATAGTAATCCCAGAATCCCTCCACCATAATGTAGACTAATATGAACTATAGTAATCTCAGAATCCCTCCCACCATAATGTACACTAATATGACCTGTAGTAACCCAGAATCCCTCCACCATAATGTAGACTAATATGAACTATAGTAATCTCAGAATCCCTCCACCATAATGTAGACTAATATGAACTATAGTAATCCCAGAATCCCTCCACCATAATGTAGACTAATATGAACTATAGTAATCTCAGAATCCCTCCACCATAATGTAGACTAATATGACCTGTAGTAACCCAGAATCCCTCCACCATAATGTAGACTAATATGAACTATAGTAATCCCAGAATCCCTCCACCATAATGTAGACTAATATGAACTATAGTAATCCCAGAATCCCTCCACCATAATGTACACTAATATGACCTGTAGTAATCCAGAATCCCTCCCACCATATTGTACACTAATATGACCTGTAGTAACCCAGAATCCCTACCACCATAATGTAGACTAATATGAACTATAGTAATCCCAGAATCCCTTCTACCATAATATAAATCAGTAATGACCTATAGCTAACCCAGAAACCCTCCTATGTTGAACTAGACTTGTATAACCTATATCTACCGCCAGAAGCCTGAACGACGACATCTTACTTGACCATATAGCAAAGCTACAATCATACCACCATTACTTTTTATTTAACCCCTTCAAAACTTTGACATAATGTTCATCGTTTTCTGGTTACCATTAGGCGAGTGTCTTTAGTTTCTAAGCTATCTTTAGGATGCATGGAGGTAAAGACGATCTTAATAAATCCTCTGAATAACATAGGTCTTTCTTAAACTGCATAACATCGCCTAATTTTAGCCAGCTTCATAGGTAAACGAGGCGTCAAGGTGATGAAGGGGTTAACCCTTGACTTAACTATCACTCCTACACATTGCAAAACTTCTGCTTATAAAAATTTAACTATACCCAGAACCTCATTTCTGTAGAACTCTAGTCCTTAGAGTACATGTCCACCAACTTTCAATCTACAACAGTTCATATCCTGCAAGTAAGATTTGTCTTGAATTGGGAACACCAGTAGGTGATTTGATTATACTTTCATTAACCCTTTGAAGATTATGACGCATTTTGACAGTATATTCTGGCTATCACTAGACGATCCTATACATCAATTGGGAGTATTTCAATTAACTCTCTGACTCCCATATACCCTTCCTAATGTGAGTATGATTATCTAATAATAGCCAAAAAACACAAATTAAATACGTAATCAGATCTTGAAAGGGTTAATATTAGCTAGTCATAGTCCTAATCTTAAAACCCCCAAAATTTGTACTTACCACGACCTTATAATTACCTAAGTGTTTTTTTTTTTTTTTTTTTTTTTTTTACCCTCTTTTCCGTTATGGTTAGCCCCATTAGTTTGGCGAGTTTCAGACTTGTCATGCCTTTCAGGTGTCGATTTTTCCTGGCAAGCGATAGCAAGCCTATAATAAAAATGTGTAAACATATCTTGGGGGCATTATTAAAGCTTGATGGAGGTATTGGGAGGAAACTAATAAAACAATAATATATAAATAAACAAACTAATGAATAAACCCTTTCCCTTAATCTAGGTTCCTCCCGCCATGAGCAATATCCACCTTACCTGACCTCATGTAACAAATCTAGGTTCCTCCCGCCATGAGCAATATCCACCTTACCTGACCTCATGTAACAAATCTAGGTTCCTCCCGCCATGAGCAATATCCACCTTACCTGACCTCATATAACAAATCTAGGTTCCTCCCGCCATGAGCAATATCCACCTTACCTGACCTCATGTAACAAATCTAGGTTCCTCCCGCCATGAGCAATATCCACCTTACCTGACCTCATGTAACAAATCTAGGTTCCTCCCGCCATGAGCAATATCCACCTTACCTGACCTCATGTAACAAATCTAGGTTCCTCCCGCCATGAGCAATATCCACCTTACCTGACCTCATGTAACAAATCTAGGTTCCTCCCGCCATGAGCAATATCCACCTTACCTGACCTCATGTAACAAATCTAGGTTCCTCCCGCCATGAGCAATATCCACCTTACCTGACCTCATGTAACAAATCTAGGTTCCTCCCGCCATGAGCAATATCCACCTTACCTGACCTCATGTAACAAATCTAGGTTCCTCCCGCCATGAGCAATATCCACCTTACCTGACCTCATGTAACAAATCTAGGTTCCTCCCGCCATGAGCAATATCCACCTTACCTGACCTCATGTAACAAATCTAGGTTCCTCCCGCCATGAGCAATATCCACCTTACCTGACCTCATGTAACAAATCTAGGTTCCTCCCGCCATGAGCAATATCCACCTTACCTGACCTCATGTAACAAATCTAGGTTCCTCCCGCCATGAGCAATATCCACCTTACCTGACCTCATGTAACAAATCTAGGTTCCTCCCGCCATGAGCAATATCCACCTTACCTGACCTCATGTAACAAATCTAGGTTCCTCCCGCCATGAGCAATATCCACCTTACCTGACCTCATGTAACAAATCTAGGTTCCTCCCGCCATGAGCAATATCCACCTTACCTGACCTCATGTAACAAATCTAGGTTCCTCCCGCCATGAGCAATATCCACCTTACCTGACCTCATGTAACAAATCTAGGTTCCTCCCGCCATGAGCAATATCCACCTTACCTGACCTCATGTAACAAATCTAGGTTCCTCCCGCCATGAGCAATATCCACCTTACCTGACCTCATGTAACAAATCTAGGTTCCTCCCGCCATGAGCAATATCCACCTTACCTGACCTCATGTAACAAATCTAGGTTCCTCCCGCCATGAGCAATATCCACCTTACCTGACCTCATGTAACAAATCTAGGTTCCTCCCGCCATGAGCAATATCCACCTTACCTGACCTCATGTAACAAATCTAGGTTCCTCCCGCCATGAGCAATATCCACCTTACCTGACCTCATGTAACAAATCTAGGTTCCTCCCGCCATGAGCAATATCCACCTTACCTGACCTCATGTAACAAATCTTAAACATTATCAACAATTACCCTTTAACCCCTTCAGGAATATGACGTCTTTTGTACATATATGATTCTGTCTAAAATGAGACACTTTTATGCTGTTTAAGAAGGACCTATGTTATTAAGAGGGTTTATTAAGATGGGATATACCCATTTGAGTCGTCGATGTAGCTTAAAAACTAAACAAAATTATCTAAAGGTAACCAGAATATGCTGGAATTTACATCATGGTGGTGGAGGGATTTAAGTACCAAATAATTCTACCCACCTTGAACTAAATTGAGTTATTACTTAGTTTATTCAATCATCCATCCAATTATTTATATACCTATCCATCCATCAATTTGTTTACCCATTCATCAATATATCCATCTATTAATCCAGTCTTGCTAAGGCAGCCTCCCAGAAGCTGGGTGTGCTCAACCGCCTTAGGGGGTTCTTTTCCTCTGCACAGCTTCTTGCTCTGTACAGGGGCATAGTGCGTCCTTGTATTGAGTATTGTTCACATGTGTGGGGAGGTTTCTCTCACACCGCTCTCCTAGACAAAGTTGAAAGGAAGGCCTTTCGTATCATTAACTCCCGTCCACTCACGAACTCTCTGCAATCTCTCTCTCTCCGCCACAATGTTGCATCTCTCTTGCTATTCTATTGCTACTATAATAATCAGTGTTCCTCAGAGCTTTCCCAGTGCATACCACCTCCTTTACGTAGGGCACGTGGTACCCGTCTTGCAACTCAATCCCACCCCTACTCTGTGCAACTCTCCAACCCAAGAGTGAAACGTTACTCTCAAACTTTCTTCTACTCAACAGCTGAGCTCTGGAACTCTCTCCCAGAATCAGTCTTTCCCTCTTCCTATGATTTAAATTGCTTCAAACTCCGTGTGTCCAGACATTTTGGCTCGAACGTCCCTTGATTTT
This sequence comes from Paralithodes platypus, assembly GCA_032716605.1. Taxonomy (NCBI): domain Eukaryota; kingdom Metazoa; phylum Arthropoda; class Malacostraca; order Decapoda; family Lithodidae; genus Paralithodes; species Paralithodes platypus. Next base: position 25,347,368 of record CM064531.1, on the reverse strand, counting down.
GGCCTTGTCACTCTTTCAACTATGGGGGAGGCACTCGCTATAGGCAGTTCTGCCTTTTGCCTCCCTCAATCACATAGAAAAAAACAAAAACAAAAATAATCAATATATATATCCATCTGTTAATGTATTCAGCCCTTTCATTTAGGGTGAGGGCTAGTCCTATCCAGAGTGAGGTTTGGCATGCTCTACCCAACCTTAGCCGTTTCTGTCTGTCTATTTTGCTGTCCTACTTTTCCTCCTCCCCTTGTAAAATTCACCTACTAGTGGAGACAATAAGGGGCAAGGGATGACAATACAGTATCCTTCTTAACACTACTCCATGTACTCACCTAATGTATCCATATATATAAACATCCATCCAATAATTAATTCATATATTCATTTGACAATCTATTCATCCATCCATCAATATCAACAACCATCCATCAATTAATCAATGTATCCATTTAACTGTACATCCATCTATACGTTTACAGTATATAAGGTCATATATTCATCCATGAATCTATTGATGCAAATATACAGTATATCCGACCCATTATTTCATCTATATTGACACCCATCTATCTATCTAGTCGGCAATCCATCTATCTATCTAACCATCCAACTATCTATCCTGCCAGCCATCAATTAATCTATCCGTCTCCATAATTAATACACATAGGCACTTAGTTACGACTGTGTCTATAGTCCATTCAATATAAGTAGGTCAACAATAGTAACCCCTAACCCTTACCTCTGTAAGCAAAAAAGGACTAGAGCAAATGGGCTGTAAGTTGCAACACCTATCCCCTGAGGGCCTGTCTGACTTTTCCCTAATGGTAGACACATTAGCTTATATACTTTAGTCCTGTTTTAGTTACATAGTTCAGTGCTAAAGATGGTTGGTATAATTATTATGAATATACTATATATCTCCTTCTTTCTCTTCATTAATCCATCCACGTACCCGCCGTAGAGTAGACAGCCATTAGCGGTATACCGGACAGACAATTGGAGGTCGCAAACGTCAGATCGTAAGTTGTGGTGTCGTCGCCAGTTTGAACAACCTCGCTCACTTCAATGTCGGAAACCAAGATGTTCCTCGGGTACTTCAGGGCGTAGGGCGTTGTTTGTCTCACTGTTATAAAGAAAATATGTAGAACTTGCATTTAGATATATTTAAATTATGTTAACCAATTCAGTACCAGGGACGTCCCTTTTTGAATATTCTGGTAACTATTAGACGATTGTATTCAGCTTAGGAAGGACCTCTAGCAATAATAAGGCTTCAAACTAGCTGACCAACCTTTTTAACTACCACAGCTCCTTCATAAGCTGCTTACCATCTAATTATAGCTAGAATACAATATAACACACGTCGCTGGTACTCAAAGGGTTAAGCTGAAATATAATCTGAGTATAATGCTAAGAAGTAAACACAGATCAAACAAGGCGTTTTAAGATAATGGGTGTAAATATGGAATCACAACACACATACATGACAAAATGTGTGCACCAACTACGTTGAACCTTGCCGAATCCCATTCATAGGCAACTCATTCGGTTAGCTAACTTAATTCTCTTCATGGCGGAGGGTTCCTTGACAGGAGGTCTAAGGAGAGTAATGTTAAGGGGGCCCACCTCTCTTTTTTTTTTATCTTTCTCTCCCTCTCTCTTTGGCTTGTATCCATTCTGCACCATTCAGCCTACTGAATGGTGCACCATCCAGGTGTCAATATTTTCCTGGCGAGCGGTAACGAGCCAGCATACAGCATGTATATTTTTGTTTTACAGCAAGCTAAATTTGTAAATTGTTCAATAGATAAATGTCTCCGGCGAAGCCGGATTTCTCCATACAGTGCTGGCTTGCTATCGCTCGCCAGGAAGAAATCGACACCTGGATGGGGATAAACGTCTTAAAACAGTTGGCTGAATAGGGCCAAATGGATACAAGTCAGAGAACGAGAGAAAAGGAGCGAGAGATAAAAAAAGAAGGTGACCCTCCTTAAGCTTGATGGAGGTCTAGGAAGGAAACTAAACAAAATAATATAACGATAAATACAAAAGTAAATAAATACACCCATTAAGCTCGGTTCACACATACACGAATTAATATCCCGTCCGGCCCCGACCTCTTAATTCGCCTGCAAACGGGCAAGGACGCCGGCAAAAAATCGCCTATGGTCAGTACAGGGACGTGTGGTGTTGCCAGCACACGGGACGCGGGGCGGGAGGCGGCGAACATTTTATGCATGCATAAAATGGTCGGCGTGGGCTGGGGCAACTGCCACAAAACGTGTCAGGCCGGGACACCCACAGGAGCATTCGGCGGCTAGACGCTGACGAACGGGATGAGCTTGCTTTTTGTGTTCTGTCACCTCTTTTCATTTGCTTATGTCTCTTGTTGATCCTCCCTACCCCTTGTGGGAGTAGGTCTACGGGCTGGCTACTGACTGACTGGCTTATTGTATACGTAAAGACAAATAAGTGGTTATTACTTGAAATTATGTCTTTGTACATGATAAAGTGGCCAAAACAATGCTATTCCATGTCAATACGTAAATACTAAAATATGGTTTAATAGTATAATATTACATCTTTGGAAGTGATAAAGTTACCAAAACAATGCTATTCCCTATCAATACGTAATTTCAATACAGTAATGTGGTTAATAGTTCAAATTATATCACGAGGCTCTGTCTCGAGTCGGCCACCCCCAGCTATGGGGTATATACACTCGGATACCATAGTCTCTAGCCCACTCATAAATATTCGTGGACTTCACCTATTTCTAATTATGGAAGTATATCTCTGGAAACGAATTTATGAGTATCATTTTGTATACATCAATCACAAAACTATATATACTATTTTTGGAAAGGCAAGTTCTATCCATAAGTCAATCCTGATACTTATAATTGTATAAAGAAAAAACAGAGGAACTCACGAGTGGGCTAGAGACTATGGTATCCGAGTGTGCCAGAGTATATACTGTATATACTGTACATATATACATACATACATACTATGGTATCCGAGTGTGCCTGAGTATATACTGTATATACTGTACAAGTGTATATACATACATACTATGGTATCCGAGTGTGCCAGAGTATATACTGTATATACTGTACATACATACATACTATGGTATCCGAGTGTGCCTGAGTATATACTGTATATACTGTACATACATACATACATACATACTATGGTATCCGAGTGTGCCTGAGTATATACTGTATATACTGTACATATATACATACATACATACTATGGTATCCGAGTGTGCCTGAGTATATACTGTATATACTGTACATATATACATACATACATACATACTATGGTATCCGAGTGTGCCTGAGTATATACTGTATATACTGTACATATATACATACATACATACATACTATGGTATCCGAGTGTGCCTGAGTATATACTGTATATACTGTACATACATACATACATACATGTTTTTGGAAGTGGTAAAGTGGCCAAAACAATGCTATTCCATGTCAATTATCCTATAGTCTTCCTCCTATTCATTCAACTCTTCAAACAAAATTGCTCGGGTTTGACACCCTGCCCGTAAGGTGCTGGACACTGAAGGTCAATAATAGTCAGTCTATTTTCAGGTGAGGGTAAATTGTCATGTCCTCCTCATGATTTTGTAGCTGTTACGGATATTGTGTACCGAAATATGTTGTTATTACTAAATGTTTGGTATTTCTATGATGCAGGGACATAGTAGTTTCATATATCTCCATTAAGGGGAGATTTTCATTAATTAATGGGGATGGTTCACTTTTTGGACGATTTTTGCGTGTATTCATTATTTTTTCTAGTTTCCTCCCTAGGCCTCCATCAAATTGATAAAAATATCTATTAGATCCCCCTTCTAGATTAATTTGTAAATTTTTCGGTAGAAAAATGTCGCGGCCGAAGGCCATTTCTTCCAACATTATAGGCTCACTATCGTTCGCCAGGGAAAAAATAGCACGAAAGGTCTAAATATTAATGAAGAAAGTGGGCGAAAGGTCTTAGAATCGACTAACTAATGGGGCAAACATGTTAACATCTGAAAACTAATGGGGCTTAGCATGAGGGAGAAAATGGTCCAGAAAACCGGCCCATCCCCCCCCCCCCCTTAAGGGGATATTATTCTCGACTCCCTTATCCCTGACGCTTAGTCCATTAGTTTGGACATTTTAAAGCGTTCGTCAAATTAGTCTAGTGATTTTAAGACCGTTCACCCCATTTTTGTCAATTGTAATTTTAAGAGAAACCGGCCTTCGACTGGCACATTTTTCTATTGAAAAATGTACAAATTTATCTTTAAAGGGGGTCTAGGGAGTATTTATTTTAAGCTTGAAGGTCTAGCGAGGAAACTAAAACATATATATATATATATATATATATATATATATATATATATACAGTATATATATATGAGTTATCTGCTCAACAGGTGGCGTTGTGTGTGTGTAAGTGTGAGAGTCCGAGTATAGGGGATGAGACAGTAAAGCACGGGAACGAGGTGGCTTCAGAGATTGGGTCGTTTCGGGCCATGAGTGAGCACCGTGCCTCATGTGAAGGCAAGATGCCAGGTGCTCGTTGTACTCTACGTGCTTCACATGTCTCACTCCCTAGACTGGAACAAGACCTCACGGGCTTCACTGTTCATTGTAATGCGGTGAATGTTAAGGCTCTCAGCCTATGCCCGAGAGGAAGTAAGTTGGAATATAGAAAAAAAAATATATATATATAATTAGACCCCCCCAAAAAGCACCACCCTCTTAAATCTCGAGGTATCAGTTGCTACCGGGGGGGGGGGGGGGGGGGGGGGGGGTCAATTTACAATCAGCTGGAAAGTATTAGAATATAGTCCGCATGCACCTTATCAACAACAACAACAACAACAACACTCCCATAAAGTCCTGATTACTAAGCCTTATTTGGTCGACTTGAGGGGGGTGGTTGCTTTTACTGGACTCCCTTCTCCCACATGTTAAGCCTCATTAGTTTGGCGATTTTAAGATATTTCACCCCTTTTTGTTTTTAATATTAAGACTGTTCGTGTCATCTAGGTGTCTACCGAAAACATTACAAATATGTCTTGAATGGGAATGCTGGGTTATTATTTTTAATTTTGATGGAGGTCTAAGGAGGAAACTAGACAACATGTTTAACTATGAACAAATTGACCCAAAAGTTATCCATCCCCCTCAACTCTTTCTGTACCAGCGACGTCTCTTATATTATATCCTAGCTATATGTAGACGATTTTATGCAACATAGGAAGGATGTGTGGTAGCTGAAACGGTTGATCGAGATAATTTGAAGCCTCATAAATACTAGAGATCCTTCCTAAACTGAAGACAATCCGTTTGTAGTAGCCAGAATATGATATACAGGATATCGACGGTACGGAAGTGGTTAGGGGGGATGGTTGTTTTTTTCTGGACACCCTTCTCCCACGTGTTTAGCCCTATTAATTTCGATATTTGAAGACATTCGTTCCATTAGTATGGCGATTTTAGGACCTTTCACCCCATTTCTTTGTCAATATTATGACCTTTGTTTCCATTTAGGTATCAAATTTGTCCTGGCTGTCGATAGGGAACCTGTTATTTTAGAATGAGTCAGTCTGTGGTAAAATTTTTCTACCGAAAATATACAAATTTATCTCGAAGGAGGGTCTTGTTTTTTTTTGTTTTTTTAAAGCTTGATGGAGGTCTAGCGAGGAAAAAAAATAATATTAAACAAACCCAAAAATAAACTCTACCCATTTAACGCATTCCAGTACCAGGGACGTCCTTTAACGCATTCCAGTACCAGGGACGTCCTTTTCATAATAAACCCTACCCCTTTAACGCATTCCAGTACCAGGGACGTCCTTTTCATAATAAACCCTACCCCTTTAACGCATTCCAGTACCAGGGACGTCCTTTTCATAATAAACCCTACCCCTTTAACGCATTCCAGTACCAGGGACGTCCTTTTCATAATAAACCCTACCCCTTTAACGCATTCCAGTACCAGGGACGTCCTTTTCATAATAAACCCTACCCCTTTAACGCATTCCAGTACCAGGGACGTCCTTTCATAATAAACCCTACCCCTTTAACGCATTCCAGTACCAGGGACGTCCTTTTCATAATAAACCCTACCCCTTTAACGCATTCCAGTACCAGGGACGTCCTTTTCATAATAAACCCTACCCCTTTAACGCATTCCAGTACCAGGGACGTCCTTTTCATAATAAACCCTACCCCTTTAACGCATTCCAGTACCAGGGACGTCCTTTTCATAATAAACCCTACCCCTTTAACGCATTCCAGTACCAGGGACGTCCTTTTCATAATAAACCCTACCCCTTTAACGCATTCCAGTACCAGGGACGTCCTTTTCATAATAAACCCTACCCCTTTAACGCATTCCAGTACCAGGGACGTCCTTTTCATAATAAACCCTACCCCTTTAACGCATTCCAGTACCAGGGACGTCCTTTTCATAATAAACCCTACCCCTTTAACGCATTCCAGTACCAGGGACGTCCTTTTCATAATAAACCCTACCCCTTTAACGCATTCCAGTACCAGGGACGTCATTTTCATAATAAACCCTACCCCTTTAACGCATTCCAGTACCAGGGACGTCCTTTTCATAATAAACCCTACCCCTTTAACGCATTCCAGTACCAGGGACGTCCTTTTCATAATAAACCCTACCCCTTTAACGCATTCCAGTACCAGGGACGTCCTTTTCATAATAAACCCTACCCCTTTAACGCATTCCAGTACCAGGGACGTCCTTTAACGCATTCCAGTACCAGGGACGTCCTTTAACGCATTCCAGTACCAGGGACGTCCTTTTCATAATAAACTCTACCCCTTTAACGCATTCCAGTACCAGGGACGTCCTTTAACGCATTCCAGTACCAGGGACGTCCTTTAACGCATTCCAGTACCAGGGACGTCCTTTAAGGCATTCCAGTACCAGGGACGTCCTTTAAGGCATTCCAGTACCAGGGACGTCCTTTAAGGCATTCCAGTACCAGGGACGTCCTTTAACGCATTCCAGTACCAGGGACGTCCTTTAAGGCATTCCAGTACCAGGGACGTCCTTTAACGCATTCCAGTACCAGGGACGTCCTTTAACGCATTCCAGTACCAGGGACGTCCTTTAAGGCATTCCAGTACCAGGGACGTCCTTTTCATAATATTCTGGCAAGTATGGGACGATTTTATTCAGCTTAGGAAGGACCTCTAGCAATTATAAGGCTTCAAACTATGTCACCCAACCCTTTTAACTACCACAGATCCTTTCTAAACTGCATAATATCGCCTAAATATGGCTAGAATAAAATATAACACGTCCACTTGAGGATGTTTTTTTTTCTGAGCCCCTTTCTGCCTCATGCTTAGCCCCATTGCTTTTGAGATTTTAAGACGTTCGCCCCATTAGTTAGGCGATTTTGAGAGCGCTCGCCTCATTTCTGTCAATTTTAAGACCTTTGGTGTCATTTAGGTGTCGATTTTATCCTGGCAAGCGATAGTGAGCCTGTGATTTAAGAGGAATCTTCGGCCAGGACATTGTTCTACCGAAAAGTGTACATATTGATCTTGAAAGGGGATCTAGGGGTGTAATTATATGCTTGATAGATGTCTAGGAAACAATTAATATCCTCCCCGTAACCCCTTCTGTACCGGCGACATCCTTTTCACTTTATTTTTGGCTACTTACTATTAGACGATTATATTCAGCTTAGGAAGGCCGTCTACCAATTGAAAAGCTGCAGACTCTCTCACTTAATCCTTTTAGCTACCATATATCCTTCCTAAGCTACGAACAATCGCGTAAATACAGCTGAAATAAAATACAAAAGATGTCACCGGTACAGAAGGGGTTAACCCTTTGAGCACCAGCGACGTGTTATAATTAATTCTAGCTCTAATTAGACAATCTTATGCAGCTTATGAAGGATCTGTCTTATGCAGCTTATGAAGGATCTGTCGTATGCAGCTTATGAAGGATCTGTCGAAGTTGAAAAAGTTAGTTGAGATAGTTTGAAGCCTTATTATTGCTGGAGGTCCTTCCTAAGCTGAACAATAATGCCTAATTGTCTCCAGAATGTAGTGAAAAGGGCGTCACCGGTACTGTACGGGTTAATCTCTCTCAACAAGAACAACAACAACAACATGACTCACCCATAAGGTCCTGATCACTGAAGGTAAACTGGTCCACATAAACCCGGTCGCCGAACACACTGTATTCCGGGAAGATGATTACGGAGAAGATCACCAGACTCTCGCTTGAAATTCTATCTTTGATCCACGATTCATCGATAATTTGGTGGGCGTCGTAGCAGTGGTACAGCCAGCTAGGGGGTTAATTAATAATAATTATAATACTAATAACAACAACAATAACAACAACGCAAATAATAATAATAATAATAATAATAATAATAATAATAATTATAATAATAATAATAATAATAATAATATAAATAATAACACTAATAGCAGGCCTAATAATTATAATCAAATGTATAGTCATAATGATAATTATACAAATAATAATAATAATAATAATAATAATATAAATAATAACACTAATAGTAGGCCTAATAATTATAATCAAATGTATAGTCATAGTGATAATTATACAAATAATGATAAGGGTTTATTTTATGGATTTTGGTATGAGTTGTGTTATCAAGTGTACTATCCTTGCACCGCATACATTATCAAGTGTACTATCCTTGCACCACATACATTATCAAGTGTACTATCCTTGCACCGCATACATTATCAAGTGTACTATCCTTGCACCGCATACATTATCAAGTGTACTATCCTTGCACCGCATACATTATCAAGTGTACTATCCTTGCACCGCATACATTATCAAGTGTACTATCCTTGCACCGCATACATTATCAAGTGTACTATCCTTGCACCGCATACATTATCAAGTGTACTATCCTTGCACCGCATACATTATCAAGTGTACTATCCTTGCACCGCATACATTATCAAGTGTACTATCCTTGCACCGCATACATTATCAAGTGTACTATCCTTGCACCGCATACATTATCAAGTGTACTATCCTTGCACCGCATACATTATCAAGTGTACTATCCTTGCACCGCATACATTATCAAGTGTACTATCCTTGCACCGCATACATTATCAAGTGTACTATCCTTGCACCGCATACATACATACATACATAACATTTTAAGACTGAGTGTTCCACACATAAGTGCAGTTTCAGTCTCTTGTCCTAATGGCGGCGTTCCAGGCAACCCTGTTAAGGGCTGCTTCACTTGTCAAGTTCTTGGATTTGAGATCGGCGCGTATAGTCCGATCCCAGGTCTTCCTCGGTCCACCCCTTGGTGCAGCTCCCTCCACAATCACAGACCTGCATTTTGTCACCCAATTTTGTTCATCCATTCTCTCCACATGTCCATACCATCCCAGTCTACTTGTACGCATCACCTCGCTAATACTCTTTATACCTAAACGTCTCCTCAGCTCAACATTTGTTATTCTATCCTGTAGCCTGGCCCCACACATCCATCTCACCATTCTCATCTCATTACGCTCCATTCTGTTGACATCCTCTACTTTAACGGCCCATGTTTCTGAGGCATACGTCATTGCACTTCTAACACATGAGGCATACACCTTTCCCTTCAGGGGGAGAGGCATTCTTTTCATGGTCAGGATTGGCATCAATTCTCTGAACTTCCCCCAGCCACACCTAATTCTAGCAACAGTGGCAGCCTCGGCCCCACCACCGGCAGAGATGGTATCTCCTAGGTAACAAAACTTGTTCACCAGCTCCAAAGACTCATTTCCAAAATTCACAGCCACAGGATCATCACTTAACACAAGCTCGCCTTTGCACACTACGCACTCAAATTTCTCTATTTCTGACTTATCCTTCGGCAGGGGCCCCTTTATTCTACTACAGCGCTTACTCCCATGGTGTACCCAACATCGACAGATGCTACATTGAATTGAGTTAACGCCCACTCCCTTTCCACACACTGCACATGGGTATGCACCGCTCTTTTCCACATTGCCTCGTCTCAAACTACAATGCATAACCTTGGTTTTGTTAATATTGACTCTTAAACCCTTGCTCGCCATGCCCTCTCTCCACTTTCTGAATTTGGCCTCAGCATCCTGCATACTGTCAGCTATTAGGACTAAATCGTCTGCATAAAACAGTTCCAACGGGAGTCCGCCTCTAAAAACTCTAGACAGCGCCTCCAAGACCATAATAAAGAGGAGGGGGCTTAACACTGAACCCTGATGGACTCCAACACGGACTGCGAATTCATCACTCAGTACACCTTTCACCCTCACCGAACTTCGCGAATCCTCATACATCTTCATTATCACACGCACCAGCCACTCTTCCACACCAAGTTTCCTCATAGCCCACTGTACAACATCTCTAGGTACCCTATCAAAGGCCTTCTCCAGGTCCACAAACACAAAGTAAAGATCCCTGCCTTTTAGTAGGTATCTTTCCTGCATCTGCCTGACTATGAAGATAGCATCGGTTGTACCACGTCCTGGCATAAAACCAAACTGCATATCATCAATAGAGATGCTTTGCCTGATCAAACCCTCAAGGACTCTCTCACAGACCTTCATGATTTGGTCAAGCATTTTCAGGCCCCTATAATTTCCTCTATCTAGCGCATCCCCTTTTCCTTTGTATATATTTACTATTACACTTTTGAGCCAATCCTCTGGGATTTTCTCATCTTTAATAATGGTGTTTATCAACTCAGTGACTAAGTTTACACCAATCTCCCCTGAGGCTTTTATCATCTCAGCGACAATGTCGGAGCAACCGACATTGTCGCTGAGATGATAAAAGCCTCAGGGGAGGCTTACATTATCAAGTGTACTATCCTTGCACCGCATACATTATCAAGTGTACTATCCTTGCACCGCATACATTATCAAGTGTACTATCCTTGCACCGCATACATTATCAAGTGTACTATCCTTGCACCGCATACATTATCAAGTGTACTATCCTTGCACCGCATACATTATCAAGTGTACTATCCTTGCACCGCATACATTATCAAGTGTACTATCCTTGCACTGCATACATTATCAAGTGTACTATCCTTGCACCGCATACATTTTCTGTTGACTATTTCTAGTGCAACATGTTACGCACTTAAAAACGCAGCATTTTGACAGCTTAATATTGACATTGCACGCTACTTGCCAAGTATGGTTAGTTACAACAATTTGTACGGGTAACTGGGGAATGATGTTTCATTTTTACCAGCATGATTATATGGGACTAAAGTGTGACTTTGAGCTTATATATAAAAAATGCTAGATTAAAGGTTTAAATACCCCCTGAAGGTGCGCACACCCCTTTTAAGATAAATACTGTATTCTCTCTTTCTCTCTCTCTCTCTTACTCTCACATACTCTCTCTCTCTCTCACACTCTCACTCACTCTCTCTCACTCTTTCTCTTTTACCTGTCCTTATTGTAGCTCTGGCCATGGTAAAAATCGATGTAGTTCCATTGTTTTCCTCCACTCTTCCTACTCCAATAAATACTTAGTCTCATTTTACTTCCAATTTTGCCCTTTAGAGCAAAACATACCTGAAAGCAAATATTAGATAGATTAATTGCATTGTATGTATGTATATACTCAAGCACATACCCCACTGCTGGGGGTGGTCGACTCGAGACATAGCCAAATTAATTGAAAAATATAATAAAACAAAACATATATATACCGGTATATATATATATATATATATATATATATATATATATATATATATATATAGTGGTAGGCACAGCTAACCGAAAAGTTAGCTAAGATAACCGCTAATCAGCTAACTTAAAATGTTAGCTTAGATAACGCTAAATCGCTAAATTGCTGAATAAATTAGTGGAAGCTAACGATAACAGTTAACAGCTAACTTTTATCATATGAATTTAGCATTGGTTTGATTTTTTCCCTCTAAAACCCTTAAACACAGACCTAGAACGCTAAAACTATAATATGCTGTAGGTTGTTGTTGTTGTTGTTGTTGTTGTTGTTCCCCAGGCTGCCTGGCCGAACAGCCCCAAGGTCCCGAGCAAGGCCAAGGCCATAGAGCGCCCCCACAAAACCCTCCCTGCTTACCACTAACAAAGCCCGGGTGACCGAAGCCACTCTAAGGCAGGGAGCTGAGGAGGGCGCGGAAACGCCCGGGAGACCAAAGCCCCACCCAAGGCCCTGTGCCCCTCAGCAATTATGAAGGGAAAGTTGAGGGGCAAGGGAAAAATGTGACGCTTTGGCTCCCAATCTGCCAACTTTTAGGTTGGCAGTAGGGAGGTCGATCCACGGAAAAGACGCCGTCACTTGAGATCTAGAAGATATATAAGTAAGAGGAACAGTCAGAGTAAGCTATGGGTATGGCAGAGATTGCTCAGCTCTCACTCTGATAGACCAGCCCATCACCACTGCTGTAGGTTGTAGTTGTAGCTTACTGCTTAGACACAGCTTTCCAAAACATAGGCTAAAAGAATCAAATAATGCCAAGATCAGATAATTAATTATTTTGCATGTGCGTCCTGTTGTACATAAATAATTATATGAACAAATGAAATAAGCAGTAGCTTACAATCAAATGTATTTGCATACAGCAATACAAGACTGTTCAATATTACTAATGTATCACAATATGTACGGACACTGTTAATCGAAATTAAATTCAACATATTAGCGAGTAGCTAAAATTAAAATATAAAGCTTATCTCGTGAGTTATGTACAACTGTGTCAGTATGCAATATAACGTTTATCTCGTGAGTTATGTACAACTGTGTCAGTATGCAATATAACGTTTATCTCGTGAGTTATGTACAACAGTGTCAGTATGCAATATAACGTTTATCTCGTGAGTTATGTACAACTGTGTCAGTATGCAATATAACGTTTATCTCGTGAGTTATGTACAACTGTGTCAGTATGCAATATAACGTTTATCTCGTGAGTTATGTACAACTGTGTCAGTATGCAATATAACGTTTATCTCGTGAGTTATGTACAACTGTGTCAGTATGCAATATAACGTTTATCTTGTGAGTTATGTACAACAGTGTCAGTATGCAATATAACGTTTATCTCGTGAGTTATGTACAACTGTGTCAGTATGCAATATAACGTTTATCTCGTGAGTTATGTACAACTGTGTCAGTATGCAATATAACGTTTATCTCGTGAGTTATGTACAACTGTGTCATTATGCAATATAAAGTTTATCTCGTGAGTTATGTACAACTGTGTCAGTATGCAATATAACGTTTATCTCGTGAGTTATGTACAACTGTGTCAGTATGCAATATAAAGTTTATCTCGTGAGTTATGTACAACTGTGTCAGTATGCAATATAACGTTTATCTCGTGAGTTATGTACAACTGTGTCAGTATGCAATATAAAGTTTATCTCGTGAGTTATGTACAACTGTGTCAGTATGCAATATAACGTTTATCTCGTGAGTTATGTACAACTGTGTCAGTATGCAATATAACGTTTATCTCGTGAGTTATGTACAACTGTGTCAGTATGCAATATAACGTTTATCTCGTGAGTTATGTACAACTGTGTCAGTATGCAATATAACGTTTATCTCGTGAGTTATGTACAACTGTGTCAGTATGCAATATAAAGTTTATCTCGTGAGTTATGTACAACTGTGTCAGTATGCAATAAAACGTTTATCTCGTGAGTTATGTACAACTGTGTCAGTATGCAATATAAAGTTTATCTCGTGAGTTATGTACAACTGTGTCAGTATGCAATATAACGTTTATCTCGTGAGTTATGTACAACTGTGTCAGTATGCAATATAAGTTTATCTCGTGAGTTATGTACAACTGTGTCAGTATGCAATATAACGTTTATCTCGTGAGTTATGTACAACTGTGTCAGTATGCAATATAACGTTTATCTCGTGAGTTATGTACAACTGTGTCAGTATGCAATATAACGTTTATCTCGTGAGTTATGTACAACTGTGTCAGTATGCAATATAAAGTTTATCTCGTGAGTTATGTACAACTGTGTCAGTATGCAATATAACGTTTATCTCGTGAGTTATGTACAACTGTGTCAGTATGCAATATAACGTTTATCTCGTGAGTTATGTACAACTGTGTCAGTATGCAATATAACGTTTATCTCGTGAGTTATGTACAACTGTGTCAGTATGCAATATAACGTTTATCTCGTGAGTTATGTACAACTGTGTCAGTATGCAATATCGTAAGAACGATAAGATATTACTAGATAGTAAACAATATAACAACTATAGTTAAGAATGATTATTTATGATTATGATTTACTACTCATGAGTCATGACTCATGAGCTAGGTAACGACACTTCTGTCGAATAGAAACATTATTTATTGAGTTAAAAAACTTAGTTATCCATAGACAGTAAAACAAAATCAATAAGCTTACCCCCTTCAACACCATGATGCCCGTTTACCTCTGATGCAGGCTAAAGTTAGATTTAATGTAATTTAAGAAGGGCCTATGTTATTTAGACGGTTTAGGCTATTCAAAACATCTTTTATGAGTATTCTACAATCGGTCAATCGCCCTGCAAAACTCAACAAACACACACACACACGCATCTATTCGTATACATCCATAAATAAATACAAATATAAACCCAAGTAGATGCCTTAACAAAAAAGGCGTACAAATCAATCAGGAGTCACGACTAGAGTTATGAACTTACGAGTCGTCAGTCAATGATTCAATAATAATGTATGATGGGACACAGTGACACTACTCTATCTATTACACATGCTCTGCTGCTGGGTCAACCTCTGGTGTCACACATAAACACGTTGTGACGTTCGTGTCATAATATGACTCATGAGTCGTGTCTTGTCTACATGTGAATGTGACGTGATATAGTCAGTGTAATACTGACTGTTGCAATGTTGCAATTACATACTCACATAAATATGTGTAATTTTAGGGTTTGCAATTTTTTTTTTTTACCAGCGAATGCACATTAGCGGACTTACAGTTAGCGGCAGTAAATTAATCAGAAAGTAATCGGTCCACTAACGATTTTGAAAGTTAGCTTGAAAGCTAACCAGCTAACGAAAAGTTTAGCTTCGCTATTAGCTGTTAGCTGATTAGCGGAAACAGTGCCTACCACTGTATATAAATATAAATATATATATATATATATATATATATATATATATATATATATATATATATATATATATATAGAGGAAAAGAATTGACAGGGCGCCAGGCAACATCATTATTTTTCAAATTTTCGGCGAACCTTAAGCCATCATCAGGAACAACATTCCCTAAAAATAAGTAATATACTATTAGAACAACGCAATTTGTAAAAAATAGGGTATATGATTATCGAATCTATAAAAGGTTAAACTTACTAAATACAAACAATCTTATATTAATGTCTTACTAGATATAAAATTAAATTCCGTACACAGACCATGTAAAACCAGTGAAGATACCGAAAAGCAAAATAAAGACCATCACAATTGAACTATAACAAATATTTTAACCTTTGAATACAAAAATTGTTTCCATAATTCCAAAACAAAGTCACAACACAGGCTAATACCATACAACGGATCAAGAAACGATCTCCCAATTTATCAAACACCATTGATTTATCAGTAAGGAAACTATATAATAATATTTCGATAACTAGCATTAACTTACATAACCCCTGTCCAAAAATCCAAACACAAATGATACTCTTAGCCAAAAACATGAAAACATATTAATAAACTAAGCCTAAATCAATCTTATATATCATAGCAAAATGAGACTGAAATTCAACCCAACATAGAGATTTAACACAAAGAACACATCACTCCCAATGACTAAAGCAAAAATATTTGTTTAAACCCATCATTATACTAGACTTACCCAGAAAAGAGTTCTCATCAGCACCAGGAACAAGAGAGAACTGAGGAACCTGAACCGAGAAGCGGCTAAAATAAACTCCCAAGAAACAATTTCCCAAACAAATGAACCACTAACCATGTTGAACAAACCCTTGGCGCCCTGTCAATTCTTTTCCTTTTGATATGGAGGTTTAAGTGCCCAAACTCTACTGCTGAAGTACTCATAACTATATATATATATATATATATATATATATATATTGAAGTACCGTGTGAATAAGGGTTTTTGCCTCCCAAAAATATCTGGACATAGCCGTGGCTTGTAGCCGGGTCTCTGGTATAAGTGGCTTTGATACAGACCTCCCGACACTCCCACAGTGCCAGACCAACAGTCCTGTGTCCCAGATACCAGGGTACAAGCCACGGCTAGGTCCAGATATTTTGGGGAGGCAAAAACCCTGAAGAACAGTCCTGCATTGTCAGGCAGTGGTCCTGAGTGTCAGGGTGCGGTCCCGTGTTGTCTAGAAAATACATATTTCTAGGGGTTTGCTAAAAAAAGGCGGGAGAATTGGCCAGACATTATTGGCCAAAATTTTGCGGGAGGCAGTCAGAAGGCAGTTTATTCTGCCAGGAGGCAGTTGGAAGGTAGTTTTTGTTTCGGGCTTTCTCCTATTATCAGGGAAAATATATCTTGCCCTCATTCTCCATCCAAACAATAAACTAATATAAACATTGTACCTCAACACTGTGTTTCATGTCACACTTTTTCCATGTGTATTGTCCATATGTAAATATTTAGTATCTGTATTATCCGGGTGGATGGGACTTGTTAGCCATGGTCGGCAACCCATCTATGGGAGACAACCTTATACAAATCTGGGTTGATGGGACTCGTCAGCCTTGGTCAGCAACCTGTCTAGGGAAGTAAACCTGATACAAATCCATAATGCTTATCTAATTGTAAGGCAGGTTAGTGGATGGACTAGCCCAACACCACTGTAGAAAAATAGTGCTAACAAAATACATAGAGGGCCTCAGAGTCGGACGGATCCTAAATTGAGTGGTCAATCCTGTAAGTCCTTCAGTAAACTGGCTCGGGTTGTCCCTCTTACAGGAAATAGGTCCGCTTGGGGGCCTTCTGTCTATAGCCACCCTCATTAAGGGGAATAAGGTGTCCAGCAGTAGATAGATAGATAGAAAAATAAATCAGATATGTCTGCAACAAAGAAAGAATTATCTATGTGAACAACATATATATATATTTTATGAATGTACAGTATATAAATATTATAGCATAGACAAAACAATAAGTGCTAACTAGTAACACAAAATGCCTAATAGAATTAAGAAAACAATGAAATTATAATCATACCAAGTTCTTAGCATATACAGTATATGTCTGAAAAAACCCCACATATTTATATAAATGGCTTTCGTATGTGGTCGGTAATCAGTAGTACATGTTGAGGGCTGTCAGGGTGTTGTTGTTTACCTGTCATTTTGTGGTCTGTTCAAATATATGTTCTGTCTGTTCAGATTTTTGTTCTGTCGTCTTGCAGTTGAGTGTGTCGGCCCGTTGTTGGTGGTCGTACGGTTGTTGTTATTTCATACAGATGGCTGTCACCCTACACAAACTTCGTCTGGTGGTCTGAACATAAATGTAGACGACAGTCACACTTCCTCTGACAGTCACACTTCCTCTGTCGGGAGGGTCGGGAGGGCTGCGTGAAAGTCCCTTTACCATTCCCCTGCTCTACCGACTGAACTATGCATGGACATAAGTATATCCAAAAATTTGATTTGCTAGAATTTGACTCCTATTGCGTATTGAGCTTACTGTTACCAACATTTTTAAATTGATCAATAAACTCATAGCCTATTGGTGCATTTAAGGACACCATGCATACATCCATACATACAAGTTTAAAGACCGCTTCGCTCACAGAGAGTGTGATTACAGTCTCGCATCCTAAATGGCAGCATTGCAGGCGACCCGGTCATGGGCTGCCTCTGTTGTCAAATTCTTTATTTTGTGATCGGACCTCAGTACCTGATCCCACGTCTTTCTAGGTCATCTCCTACGCGCAGCTCCCCCCATGCTCACAGTCAGGCATTTCTTCACCCAGTTCTGATCATTCATTCTCTCCACATGTTCAAACAACCAAGTTGGCTCATGCGCATCAATTCACTGTTACCTCTAATGCCTGGACGCCTTCGTAGTTGCTCACTCGATACCCGGCCCCTGAGGTTAACCCCACATATCCATCTCACCATTATCTTATCATTATGTTCTATTCTATTGATATACTTCGCTTTAACTGCGAATCATTCATGAATACGCGAATCGAGTATTGGAGCTTTAGAGGGTTAATGAGAAAGACAAATTTCCTGATCAAAACTTCCATAAGTAATGCCCGGAGAGTGAGAGGGTTAAACTCTCAAAACTAATGAGGCTAAATACGAGGGAGAAATCATTCCTGATAACCCCCCTTAATGGTTTACAGTGTGGGCAGATGTCGTCTTAACATTTTGAAGCTATCCCAAACGTATATTTCTTTATTTAGTATTTACATTTCCGTGGTTCTTCATGGTGTTCGATAGATTCAAATTGGGGTTGGATTTATGTTCCAGAGTATAAATTGCATATGTTTCTTGTTCTGACCAACTCTTTAACCCAAGAGTGAACACTCTGGCACTCTCTCCCCCAATTTATGTTTCGCTTCATCCTATGCCATAAATTGCTTCAAACAATGTGTGTTTAAACATTTTGACTCTAACGTTTATTGAATTTGTCTCTCTTTCACTCTTTCAAAACTGGGGGGGGGGGGGACCATCGTTACAGGCTGCTCTGCTTTTTGTCTCCTTCTTACACATAGGACATAACAAATACTCACATAATTGTACTTGTTGCCATTGACTGTATGTTTGCATCTTACATGTAGATCTAAACAAATACTCAAATATTTGTACTTGTTGCCATCTACTGCAGGTTGCCATCTTACATACTGTACATGGCAAAACAAATACTCACATAATTGTACTTGTTGCCATCTTACACACATAACAAAACAAATACTCACATAATTGTACTTGTTGCCATCTTACATACATAACAAAACAAATACTCACATAATTGTACTTGTTGCCGTCTACTGTAGGTTCTCTAGTTTTACTGAATATGTACTCCTTCGGGGCCAACACTTGTCTGGCGAGAAAAATTAAGCTATTGAGTACATAGTGACGACTCCTTATTATAACGTGTTTCTTTCTCTTATGATGGATGGTATTAGACGATTGTATTCAGTTAAGGAGGACATTTTGGAAGTTAGTGGGCTAATTGAGTTATATTCTACCGTTTTCAATCGTAGAGGGCCTTCCACAACTGAATAAAATTGACTAATGTTAGCTAGAATAAAGTGAAAGAAGCGTATTGGTAAACTGAAAGGGGTTAAGTGAAAATGTAAGGTATGGCTGGATTTAAGTTTGGTAAAATTAGGCTATGATAGAATATATTAATATATGATAGGCTAGAGTAGGATAGGCTATCATAGGCTAGAGTATGTTAGGCTATGATAGGTTTGAGTAGGTTAGGCTATGATAGGTTTGAGTAGGTTTGGCTATGATAGGCTAGAGTAGGTTAGGCTATGATAGGCTAGAGTAGGATAGGCTATCATAGGCTAGAGTAGGTTAGGCTATGATAGGTTTGAGTAGGTTAGGCTATGATAGGTTTGAGTAGGTTAGGCTATGATAGGCTAGAGTAGGTTAGGCTATGATTGGTTTGAGTAGGTTAGGCTATGATAGGTTAGTATATGATAGGCTAGAGTAGGATAGGCTATCATAGGCTAGAGTATGTTAGGCTATGATAGGTTTGAGTATGATAGGTTTGAGTAGGTTAGGCTATGATAGGCTAGAGTAGGTTAGGCTATGATAGGCTAAGAGGATAGGCTATCATAGGCTAGAGTAGGTTAGGCTATCATAGGCTAGAGTAGGATAGGCTATCATAGGCTAGAGTAGGTTAGGCTATGATAGGTTAGAGTAGGTTAGGCTATGATAGGCTAGAGTAGGATAGGCTAGAGTAGGTTAGGCTATGATTGGTTTGAGTAGGTTAGGCTATGATAGGTTAGTATATGATAGGCTAGAGTAGGATAGGCTAGAGTAGGTTAGGCTATGATTGGTTTGAGTAGGTTAGGCTATGATAGGTTAGAGTAGGATAGGCTATCATAGGCTAGAGTAGGTTAGGCTATGATAGGTTTGAGTAGGTTAGGCTATGATAGGCAAGAGTAGGTTAGTATATGATAGGCTAGAGTAGGATAGGCTATCATAGGCTAGAGTATCTTAGGCTATGATAGGTTTGAGTAGGTTAGTATATGATAGGCTATCATAGGCTAGAGTAGGTTAGGCTATGATAGGTTTGAGTAGGTTAGGCTATGATAGGTTAGAGTAGGTTAGTATATGATAGGCTAGAGTAGGTTAGGCTATCATAGGCTAGAGTATGTTAGGCTATGATAGGTTTGAGTAAGTTAGGCTATGATAGGCAAGAGTAGGTTAGTATATGATAGGCTAGAGTAGGTTAGGCTATCATAGGCTAGAATATGTTAGGCTATGATAGGTTTGAGTAGGTTAGGCTATGATAGGTTAGAGTAGGTTAGGCTATGATAGGTTAGAGTAGGTTAGGCTATGATAGGCTAGAGTAGGTTAGGGTATGATAGGTTTGATTAGGTTAGGCTAGAGTAGGTTAGTATATGATAGGTTTGAGTAGGTTAGGCTATGATAGGTTAGAGTAGGTTAGTATATGATAGGCTAGAGTAGGTTAGGTTATCATAGGCTAGAGTATGTTAGGCTATGATAGGTTTGAGTAGGTTAGGTTATGATAGGTTAGAGTAGGTTAGGCTATCATAGGCTAGAGTAGGTTAGGCTATGATAGGTTTGAGTAGGTTAGGCTATGATAGGTTAGAGTAGGTTAGTATATGATAGGCTAGAGTAGGTTAAGTTATCATAGGCTAGATTATGTTAGGCTATGATAGGTTTGAGTAGGTTAGGCTATGATAGGTTAGAGTAGGTTAGGCTATGATAGGCTAGAGTAGGTTAGGATATGATTGACTAGACTAGGTTAGGCTATGATAGGCTATAGTAGGTTCGGTTAGAGTAGGTTAAGGTTTGCTATAGTCTGTTTCTGTTCAACTGAGGAGGTAAATTACAAAGTTCCCATCGACATGTATCAGTTATGTTGAAGATTTTCTAATGAAATATGATGCTAATTATATAAACTTGGTCTTAATATCATGAAGAGACATATCAGTTTCATATTTGTCCATTGAGTATCGATACATTAGCTGTTAAGGGAGTCAATATACCTCCAGCTGAAAAGAAACCTATTATAATTTAGGTTACTTCAGATAAGGTTGAAGTAGGATACTAGTCCGTTCATTATAGATAGGCCATACATCGTGACCACTAACCTCTGTAACTCAATAAGGGCTAGAACAAATGGGCTATACATTTCCAGACCTAATCCCAGGCTGTGTTTAGGGGGAGTCCACCTCATTTTCTTCTCTTTCTCTCCCTCTCTCTATGGCTTGTATCCATTCGGCCCCATTCAGCCTACTGACGTTTACCCCCATCCAGGTAACACTATTTTCCTGGCGAGCGGTAGCGAGACATATAAATATCTTTGTTTTGACAGCAAGCTAAATTTGTAAATTTGTCGATAAAACAATGTCTCCGGCTAAGCCGGATTTCTCCATACAATGCTAGCTCGCTATCACTGGACAGGAAGAAATCGACACCTGGATGGGTTTAAACGCTTTAAAAAAAATGGCTGAATGGGGTCGAATGGATACAAGCCAGGGAAAGAGAGAAAATGAGAGAAAGATAAAACAAAAGCCGGTGACCCCCCTTAAGATTGCTGGCCTAACTATAGTGAACAAATTATAGGCTAGGTCACTCTCTGGTCAGACGTCTTGTAGGTTGTTATTTGCTATTATAATCATATGTTTACCATTATAAGAAATATTTATTTTAGTATTTACTTAAATTTAATATGATATATAAAATATTAGTCAAGTTTATAATTATGGTAATAACAGGGTACTTTCTTAAAATCTCTCTCTCTCTCTCTCTCTCTCTCTCTCTCTATATATATATATATATATATATATATATATATATATATATATATATATATATATATATATATATATATTCTTTAATACATACAAGGTTAAAGGAAATAGCAGTTTCAGCATTCAAAATGTTATTATTCAGATATTCTATATATCTGATTAATCTTCGTTGGGGTTCGGACAGCAGGTGGATAAGGTTAGCAAAGTGCATGGTAATTCGACGTTTCGCTAGTCTTCTAGCATCTTCAAGGAATGATTTCATTATGAATGAATGAATTAATTAATATAGAAAAGGTGGGTGAAGGTGAAAGAAGGGAAGTCTTTATTGGTTAAGTAGGAGAGACAGTGGTAATAGTGAGAGAAATAGGGTGTCGGGGCTTGTCCCAACGTGCGTGAGTTGAGTAATTTGGTTGGGGTTGAGTTGTTTTAGGTTAGGTTAGGTTAGGTTAGGTTAGGTTTAATTAGAGCAGTTACTTTACTGAGATTCACTATGGCTTGCCAAGAAGGGGGCTGGGTATGGTGAGAGCAAAATAATGTTGGATGGTATAAAATCGAAAGTGCTTGCTTATGGGCAGGAGGAAGTCTACTAAAGAATTTTGGTTTTAATAATTTAGGGTGGTAATAATACGGAAATGGTCTAGAAGGGGGGGGGGGGGGGAATTTTTAGGTGGCATAGAGTAAAAAAAGAGGGTAATGTTGGGAAAAGAGCTGTCAATGACAGAACTCGTAAGGTTGCTGTACTGTTATTTATTTTTTAAGTTGACATTAAATGGGTGTTGTCTTGCAATTTAGTTATAATTGGCTAAGGGTTGGTGTTAATGCGAATGTTTTGAGTTGGTCTGTGAAGTTTTATATTTAATTATTGTAAGTGAATCTAGGAATGGGTGCCTCTCTGTTGTCAGGGTGAATGAGGTTTGACAAGGGGCGGGGGGGGGGGGGGGTAAAATTCTATTGAAAATTTGGGTGAAGTTATCGTGAAAGGTCTCAAGTTTAATAAGTTGTTTTTCTGCTAAATGATTCCAATATGTATTAAGAGGGGGGATGCGGGCTAGATCGTGTAGATGTTGTGCCGTCTGGAATTCAAATCACTGAGTCCCGAAAATCCATCTCAGTGCTGTATTTTGATTGTTTTGGTAGTTTTGTTGGTTAGTAGAGGCCGAACGAGAGATGCTGAGTGGGACGTAGCACAAAAGGGGTGTTATTAGTGCTTTATATAAGTGAAGCTTGGTTTTAATTGATGCATTTCGGAATCTAAAGATGGTTTGGAGGGATTTTGATGCGATGGCAGTGGAAGTTTTAGCTTGATGATGGAATCGGAGGAATTTGTCAAATGTGAGGCCGAGTTCTTTGTTAGTGAGAGAGACATTTATTTGTGTGCGGTTAGGGAAAGGTGCTTGGGAGTTTAGGAATAAGGGTCTTGGACGTGGACGTCCTTTGGTAAAATAGGTAATGTAGGATTTGTGAGGATGAGCCTGAATCCGCCATTTTTGTTCCCATTGTGCTACTTTGTCAAGTTCTCTTTGTGCTCTGTTTGTCAATGTGTCTAGTCTGTCTGCTCTTATTAATTGAGTCACGTCGTCTGCGTACATTACTGTGAGAGAGTCATTGTAAATGGGATTGGGAAAGTCATTTGTATATAGGATGTAGAGGGTAGGAGCGAGCACTGAGCCTTGAGGTACGCCTGCGTTGAGTGCAAATGAATCTGAATAAAGATTAGCAAATATAATTTTGGCTGTTCTAGTATCCAAACAATTGCAAAGAAGTTTCTGAGTTATTAATGGGAAGTTGAAATTTTCGCAGATTTTGTACTTCAAGCCTTCGTGCCACACAGTGTCAAAAGCTCGTTTTATGTCCTTGGTAATTAAAGCTGTCTTGTGTTTCCGTCTGTTCTGTTTATTTATGTGAATGTAGTTTGTAATAATGTTTAGTGCTTCCTGTGTCGATCTATGTTTTCTGAAACCAAATTGCATGTGTGTGAGGAGTCCTTCGTCTTCGAGATATAGTCTGAGTCGGTGGTTTATGATACGTTCTAAAGTATTCCCATTAGTCTCAAAGAGACTAATGGGTCTGTAGTTTAGTGGATTAGTGTTGTCTTGGGTTTTCTTGGGGATGAGGATAATGGTCGCTGTCTTGAAGCACACAGGAAAGTAGCCTGATGCCAGGATGGCGTTGTAGAGGCGAGTGAGTGCTGCTATAAAAGTGTTAGACAGGTGTTTTACAAGGTGATGATTAATACCCGTGGCACAAGGCGCCTTTCTCCATGTTTTAGATAGAATGAACTTGACTTCGTCTGGCACAATAGGAGCAGTGAGTATATTTTGAGGGTCAAGTGTGCTCAAGTTAATGTGTGTGTCATGGGAGATGTTGTTGGGGATGGTAGTGAGATGTTGTTCTATATTGCGGATGTGTTGTCTGGCAGGCCTTTCAGGGGGGTGTGGGTGGTATACTTGTTGCCATGTCTGTTTAAATGTATCTGTGATAGCCCTAGGATCAGTAATTTTGTTGCCATTTACAGTGAGGGAGGATGTTCTGGGAGTGTTATTACCTGTTAAGCGTCTTATGTGTTGCCAGAATTCCCAGGGCTTAGTCTTTCTGTGTTGTTCTGCTGAGTGTACAAGGTGTGTCCAGTGAGTGTCATGATCAGATTGCAGGCTGTGAAGGATGTGAGTTCTGAGTTTGGAGAATTACATTATGAAAAATTACAGATATATATACAGGTGAGTAGGTCAGGGGGCTCGGAGGGGGCGGGGCTACTGTGTGTTTGGAGGCCTGCTATTGGTAGTGGGTAGCCTTCTAGCGAGTCACGCTCTGCATCTTGTCTGTGGTTGGCTGGGGGTGGGCGAAGTTATCGTTGATTTTTTTTTTTTTTTTTTTTTTAAGAGACAATGAACGGAGGAAGGAAAAATACAGATAAAACAAAAAGGTCCATGTGCCTAAAGGCATCCTCCATTCATAAAATGTTTGTAACAACTGGATTTAAACATTTGTAAATTGTAAGTTTGTGGAAAGCAATTCGAGGGAAGTGAATTCCAAAGAGTAGTAGCTCTGGGGATAAATGAATTCTGATAAGCAGAAGTTCTGCATTGTGGAGGAGAAAGTGTAAATTCATGGGCGCTCTCAGCTGCCCTAGTTCTACGGGGAAAGATGTGGAGAGGCGGCACAATTGAAGCAAGTTCCTCGGAACAATTGCTGTGAAAATATCTGTAGAATAATGCAAGGGATGCAACGTTTCTTCGTATGGATAATGTAGGAAGGTCCTGTGTGATTGCAGGGTTATTGATTAATCTAATAGCTTTATTTTGAATTTTGTCCAACTGCCTCAATGCAACCACTCCACTTCCACCCCACAGAGGTGAACAGTAATCCTGCTCGAAGTCCTTGGGGTAGTCAGTTGTACGCCGGGATGCGTAGGCACAGGAGGTGCTGGAGGGAGGTAGGGAGCGGGGGCCGTTGTAGGGTAGGGTCGTTTGGCGGAAGGTAATATTTGTAGGTCAATTGTTTGGTTGTTTATGCTGGGGTTTAAGGCTTGACTATAAAGAGCTTCAAGTATAGGGAGTCTTCTGGGGTCATTTTCTTCGTCAATTATGGAGGTGTGTTTATTTAAATCGTTGTGGGTAGGGGTCAGGGGGGGGTGGGGGAGGTTAGTGGTCTTTAATAGCTCCTGCCTAAAGGTGGAGAGTTAGCCTACGGGATAGACGAGTCTGAGTCATACCAACATAGGAATGGGGCCCACAGTCCCCATTATTACAGGTGTGCTGGACGGCCATGTGATATACCAGCACACCTGTAATAATGGGGACTGTGGGCCCCATTATTACCATGTGATATACCAGCACACCTGTAATAATGGTGACTGTGGGCCCCATTATTACCATGTGATATACCAGCACATCTGTAATAATGGGGACTGTGGGCCCCATTATTACAGGTGTGCTGGACGGCCATGTGATATACCAGCACACCTGTAATAATGGGGACTGTGGGCCCCATTCCTATGTTAGTATGACTTGGACTCGTCTATCCCGTCGGCTAACTCTCCACCTTCAGGCAGGAGCTATTAAAGACCACTAATCCCCCCCCCCCCTACCCGCAACGATATAAATAAACACACCTCCATAATTGACAAAGAAAATGACCCCAGAAGACTCCCTATACTTGAAGCTCTTTATATTCAAGCCTTAAACCCAGCATAAACAACCAAACAATTGACCTACAAATATTACCTTCCGCCAAACGCCACTACCCTACAACGGCCCCCGCTCCCTACCTCCCTCCAGCACCTCCTGTGCCTACGCATCCCGGCGTACAACTGACTACCCCGAGGACTTCGAGCAGCCAATCAACGATAACTTCGCCCACCCACAGCCAACCACAGACAAGATGCAGAGCGTGACTCGCTAGAAGGCTACCCACTACCAATAGCAGGCCTCCAAACACACAGTAGCCCCGCCCCCTCCGAGCCCCATGACCTACTCACCTGTATATACAGTATACCTGTAATTTTTCATAATTAAATCATTCCTTGAAGATGCTAGAAGACTAGCGAAACGTCGAATTACCATGCACTTTGCTAACCTTATCCACCTGCTGTCCGAACCCCAACGAAGATTAATCAGAAATATAGAATCTCTGAATAATAAACTTTTGAATGCTGAAACTGCTACTTCCTTTAACCTTGTATGTATTAAAGAACATTTATTACCTGGCTTTACTAACATATATATATACTGTATATATATATATATATATATATATATACCCGGTATATATATATATATATTTATATGAATATATATATATATATAAGAATATATATACAGCTATATATACATATATATATATATATACAGCTATATATACATATATATACATATATATATATATATATATATATATATATATATATATATATATATATATATATATATATATATATATATATATATATATATCTTCAAGGAAGGTAATGTGGGGGTGTTTTATTAAGCTTGATGGAGGTCTAGGAAGGAAACAAAACAAATTATAAAATGATAAATATATAAGCAAAATAATACGCCCATCCCCCTTAACTCATAAACTGTGAAGCCGTGGTAGTTCAAACCCTCCCGCCAAACCAAGATATTTAGTTCTATTCTGACGAAAATTGTTATATGCAACATATATATAATTATTACTTATCCATATGTGCCTATTGTTATATGCAACATATATATAATTATTACTCATCCATATGTGCCTATTGTTATATGCAACATATATATAATTATTACTTATCCATATGTGCCTATTTGGCTTTTAATATGAACATTTAAGAGCACGAAAAGAAGTGGGAATAGCATTTGGGGGGTAACAAAGACGTATTATTGTCGCAAGGTAGTATCATGAGGTGAGAGCAGGGGGGGCATATATGAGGTGAGAGCAGAGGGGGGCATATATGAGGTGAGAGCAGGGGGGCGTATATGAGGTGAGAGCAGGGGGGGCATATATGAGGTGAGAGCATGGGGGGCATATATGAGGTGAGAGCAGGGGGGGCATATATGAGGTGAGAGCAGGGGGGCATATATGAGGTGAGAGCAGGGGGGGCATATATGAGGTGAGAGCAGGGGGGGCATATATGAGGTGAGAGCAGGGGGGGCATATATGAGGTGAGAGCAGGGGGGCATATATGAGGTGAGAGCAGGGGGGCATATATGAGGTGAGAGCAGGGGGGCATATATGAGGTGAGAGCAGGGGGGGCATATATGAGGTGAGAGCAGGGGGGGCATATATGAGGTGAGAGCAGGGGGGGCATACATGAGGTGAGAGCAGGGGGGGCATATATGAGGTGAGAGCAGGGGGGCATATATGAGGTGAGAGCAGGGGGGGCATATATGAGGTGAGAGCAGGGGGGGCATATATGAGGTGAGAGCAGGGGGGGCATATATGAGGTGAGAGCAGGGGGGGCATATATGTTTCCTCTACAAGCTCTCTATCGATACGGATTAGTCTGAGTAGAAGCCTCTGTGTTGCTAGGATCTCTAGCAGCCTCACTCATGTTAAAGAGACCGGGAGGGGGAATTTCACGCCGAAAATTACCCAATAAAAGGGTGTATAAGAGGAAAAATAGCTGATAATTGAGTTGGGGGGAAGGGGGGGGGAAGGAGGGGATGCGGGGAGTTGGGACACATATGTAGGAGTGGTAGAAAGTAATGGAGGAGAATTATCTCACCTAATCACAAATTACTTTGTTATGAGTGCCATTGGGGTGTTTTCTGTTTTTGTTTTTATGATCTGGATGTATTGAGGACGGTCGTAGTGCACCAGAAAAACCTCTCTTGTATCTATTAGTATTATACCGTCCCTAGCACATTTTCCCTCATACAGCTCCTTGTATCGAAGCCTTGAATCCACTACAAGTTTTCATATCATCATGATTGATTTTGATGTTTATTCATATTCTAAATTAGACCGAGTATAAATAGGAGCCCCCCTTCCAAAAAAAAATAAAACAAAATAATAATGATAATAATATGTACACAATGAGAGAACAATAAATGTCAGATAGTAGACTCACTTTTAGTTACTTTTGACTTTGATACCATGGCTCCGTTCATCTGCTGCTAAGTGCTTCTGTGACACCGGTTTAACCCTTTCACAACGGGTAAAGTATCTCTTAGTTTTTTCTAGGTATATTGTTGTATTTTACGCAGCTTAGGAAGGATTTCTGGCAGGTAAAGGGTTAAATGAGATAGTGTGTAATCTATTAATTGCTATACATCCTTCTTTTACGGACATGTAAAGGGTTAATTGAGATAGTGTGTAATCTATAAATTACTATAAATCTGTTTTTTACAGACAACAAATTATCTAATGGTAGCCAGAATAGATGAATAAGACATCCCCCGCACTGAGATGGTTAAGGGGACAGTGGCTGTTTATAATGGTAGCCAGAATAGATGAATAAGACATCCCCCGCACTGAGATGGTTAAGGGGACAGTGGCTGTTTTTAATGGTAGCCAGAATAGATGAATAAGACATCCCCCGCACTGAGATGGT
The DNA here is from genome assembly GCA_032716605.1 of Paralithodes platypus. NCBI lineage: Eukaryota > Metazoa > Arthropoda > Malacostraca > Decapoda > Lithodidae > Paralithodes > Paralithodes platypus. The sequence continues at coordinate 25,318,264 of CM064531.1, read as the reverse complement.
TAAGGGGACAGTGGCTGTTTATAATGGTAGCCAGAATAGATGAATAAGACATCCCCCGCACTGAGATGGTTAAGGGGACAGTGGCTGTTTTTAATGGTAGCCAGAATAGATGAATAAGACATCCCCCGCACTGAGATGGTTAAGGGGACAGTGGCTGTTTATAATGGTAGCCAGAATAGATGAATAAGACATCCCCCGCACTGAGATGGTTAAGGGGACAGTGGCTGTTTTTAATGGTAGCCAGAATAGATGAATAAGACATCCCCCGCACTGAGATGGTTAAGGGGACAGTGGCTGTTTATAATGGTAGCCAGAATAGATGAATAAGACATCCCCCGCACTGAGATGGTTAAGGGGACAGTGGCTGTTTTTAATGGTAGCCAGAATAGATGAATAAGACATCCCCCGCACTGAGATGGTTAAGGGGACAGTGGCTGTTTTTTTTTTCTTTTTTCTATTAATTAATTTATTAATTTATTATTTAGTTTCAATGCTAGACCTCCATCAAGCTTAGAAAAATTCCCCCTGAACCCCCCTTCAATATAAATTTGTACATTTTTCGGCAAAACAAAAAATTTACCGGCCAAAGGCCGGTTTTTCTAAAATGTCAGGCTCGCTTTCGCTCGCCAGGAAAAAATAGACACGTAAATGGCACGAAAGGTCTTAACATTGACAACGAAATGAGTTGATAGGTGTTAAAATCGTCAAACTAATGGGCCGAACATCTTAAAATCTGTAAAACTAATGGGGCTAAACACGAGGGAGAAAGTGGTCTAGAAAAACGACCCATCTCCCCAATGAACGGGCCACTTCATCATCTCATCATATCCTACAGTACCTGCCACAGAAAGCATCCGTAGAGACCACACTGCCAGAAGCTCCAGGCAGTCCCTCCTCCCCGGGTTCGAAGCCCGAGGGATACAGCTGATCAGGGTCATCCCCCCACTCCTCCTGGCACTGCTGGTCCACCATCTCCAGAAGGGACTCACGTACCTGAAAATTATTAAGGGGGGATGAGCGTATTTATTTAATCATTTTTACATACCGATTTTGATAAGTTATTTTGTCTTAATATTGTGTCGTCCGTGTTTAGGTTTGTTTACATTATAATTATTCATTTTGTATAATGTTCTTAGTTTCCTCCCTAGACCTCCATCAAACTTTAAAATATAAAATAAAGCCCTCATTCAACATAAATGTTTACGGTACATTTTTCGATAGAAATAATGTCCCGGCCGAAGGCTGGTTTCTCTTAAATTACAAGCTCGCTAATGCTCGAAAGGAAAAAACATTACACCTATTTGACACGAAAAATCATAACATTGAAAAAGAAGTGGGATGAAAAGTCTTAAAATCGCCAAACTAATGGGTAGAACTTCATTAAATCTGAAATCTAATAGGGCTAAACATAAGGAACAAGGGGGACCAAAACATAATAGAGCTAAACATAAGGAACAAAGGGGACCAAAACATAATAGGGCTAAACATAAGGAACAAGGGGGACCAAAACATAATAGGGCTAAACATAAGGAACAAGGGGGACCAAACCATAATAGAGCTAAACATAAGGAACAAGGGGGACCAAAACATAATAGGGCTAAACATAAGGAACAAGGAGGACCAAACCATAATAGAGCTAAACATAAGGAACAAGGGGGACCAAAACATAATAGGGCTAAACATAAGGAACAAGGAGGACCAAACCATAATAGAGCTAAACATAAGGAACAAGGGGGACCAAAACATAATAGAGCTAAACATAAGGAACAAGGGGGACCAAACCATAATAGAGCTAAACATAAGGAACAAGGGGGACCAAACCATAATAGAGCTAAACATAAGGAACAAGGGGGACCAAACCATAATAGAGCTAAACATAAGGAACAAGGGGGACCAAACCATAATAGAGCTAAACATAAGGAACAAGGGGGACCAAACCATAATAGAGCTAAACATAAGGAACAAGGGGGACCAAAACATAATAGAGCTAAACATAAGGAACAAGGGGGACCAAAACATAATAGGGCTAAACATAAGGAACAAGGGGGACCAAAACATAATAGAGCTAAACATAAGGAACAAGGGGGACCAAAACATAATAGGGCTAAACATAAGGAACAAGGGGGACCAAACCTTAAACGACCCATCTCACCTTAACACTATCTGATCCTACCTCTTGTGGGTTAGTATGATATTATTCAATCATTATTGACAATTTGACTTGTTTTTGCCATTTTCGAGCAATGTATTTTAGTATTCAGTATTTTAGTATTTAGTGTTTAAAGGCTAACAAGAACGCCTTCCCAAAGGCTAACAAGAACGCCTTCCCAAAGGCTAACAAGAACGCCTTCCCAAAGGTTAACAAGAACGCCTTCCCAAAGGCTAACAAGAACGCCTTCCCAAAGGCTAACAAGAACGCCTTCCCAGAATCCTTCTACCTAAAAAAAAAATGCCCGCCGAGACCCAGACATTTTTCTCCATAAAAATGTACAGTTGTGGTCAGGATTTTTTGGACAGTTATTGCCAGAATAATTATTATACACTGGCGAACTGTTTTGAAAATATGCTTGAACCATGCATATTATACTACTGGGATTCACTATGCGCGGTTTAATTCTATTTGACGGTAAATTTTATCTCTTTGCAGCTGATTTCTCGATATTTTATGGACAAATATGAAACTAATTTGTCTCTGTATCATATCTAGACCAAATCAATATTATTTCACTACAAAATCTTCAAAAAAACGGAGAAATCTTGATGGGAACTTTGCAATTTACCGTCACTTGAAAATAAACAGACTATAGTTATCGCTGACCGCCTTGTATTTATCATTAGGAGGTGTTCAAGTACTCATGATTACGACTGTACATACAGATATTTAGTTTGGAGGGTGTCTGCGGGGTAAATGTTTGCCTGATGGGGTTCTGGGTTGGCAAGTTTCAGTCTAGGCCCTAGGGGGTCAAATTATAAATACAATAATAACAAACATGGCTGGGTCAATCAAAACTCGAAATAACAAAAATTACATTAACCCCCAAGACGTTGCTCCAGATAGTGTTAAGGGCTGAGTTTAACCGATTTGGTCTGCTTAGGAATTATCTCTGAGAATCAAAATTAACAAACTGATGGAGGTGTGCACTGTAAAATATCTAAGACATAAAATGGTTATGAAAGAAGTATATAAGATAATTGAGTATATTGATATCGATTAACCATTTTACTTGGTGTAAGATGAGTATAAATTATTACCACCAATATACCAATAAAATGGTGGATTTTTATGAACACTTTATATACACTTTTCACATCCATTATGTTTTAGAATGTCGGATTATTAGTTGTCTCGGTAGAGATTAAGGAGATTAATCGAAAATAGGAAAAGGACAAAAATACTGTGTCTGCCTATCTGTAAAAATAAAATAATGTTGAAATGTGGAGCAAAAATGCATTCTCCAACCCTACATCACATACTCTTAAATGACACCTGTGACCTGTTTAAAATAAATAAAATAATAAAGGGTAAGTAAGCTCTTGAATCCCGTGCCTTTTTGTCCCGCGATTTTAATTTCCGTGGCACCTCCCAATATACTGTATATCCATGCATATGTCCTGTGGCCATTTTCAGCTATTCCGCAAATGTAGATAGGTGAAATCTTTACATTTTTATTGAATCCACCTGTATTAAACCGAGTTATCTTGACCAAATAAATTTGTGAACCTCACATCTATTGTGATTTGTTTACCGGTATACTAATGTACTAGTAATATCAATCTATTGTGATTTGTTTACCGGTATACTAATGTACTAGTAATATCAATCTATTGTGATTTGTTTACCGGTATACTAATGTACTAGTAATATCAATCTATTGTGATTTGTTTACCGGTATACTAATGTACTAGTAATATCAATCTATTGTGATTTGTTTACCGGTATACTAATGTACTAGTAATATCAATCGGTTACAAGCAGGAGTCTAAACTTGAGTAATCTCCGCCGCTTTTGTTTACGTAATAAAATACCGTTAAATTAATAAGTTTACCATGTTTTCATTTACATTAATATGTTTATGAGGAATTTTAATAATTATAATAATAGTAAAGGCCAAAGAAAGCTTCAATAATTGTAAACCGGGAACATTTGATAAAAGGCGGTGTATTGGCAGCTGGTTTGAAAAAAATAATAATAATAATTGGAATCACGAGACTAGTCTGGGCTTCCTTTTGTCCAAGTCAAGGTGCGCTATGTGTTATATTGGCCAGTTGCATGTTAAATAGATATAGTTATAGATTAAGACTGGGAGAATCAGATCTACTCTATGCCGATGACACTATAGTTATAGCTGAAAATAAAAAAGTGAGTTGCAATTTGCTTTGAATACCGTTCAAGAATATTGCAGCCTTTCGCAAGGAGGGAGTCATGGAGGGGGCGTTTTTTTAGTTTGAAGAGGGTCTGGGGAGGCGTTAGTATTAATCTAGGAGCAAACTAAGAATACATTGCTCGAAAATTCACATACCAATCAAACCCCTGGATAATGATATATATATATATAAATATCCTAGTAACCAGCAGGTAATGTTAATTAACCCGTTAACCCACCTGCGCTGAATCCGTCACATCCACTGAAGACTTGGATGACTGCCCATTGAGGTACAGTTTGGACGCCCCCTCCGCACCATGAACCGTGACCCTTATTTTGTGGTACTTCTCCTTCGGGTTAATGAGGACCCTATGCTCTTCTTCTGTACTGCGTGTGGTCTGCGAGCGGAGGTAACGGGTGTGGAAGTCGCGGAGCACTAGGTTGAAGCTGGTGCTGTCTGTTAATGGGTGAGTTAGTAGGTTAATGAGGGAGATAATGGGTGAGTTATTGGGTTAATACAGGAGACAATGTTTAACCCTTAAAAAGAGGCTCACCACTTAAGTCGAGTTAAATAAAGCTGGACTATGTGGCGGCGCTCGACATAACTCGAGTGGCAATTTCAGCACGTAATGTGGCTGAGAGAGAGAGACAAGTGGTGGCAGGAGACTAGCGAGCGTATGACTGCTCCAGACCACCGCGGCGAACCTACTGACACGAATCTCAGCTCCCTCCTCCCTCTCTCACTCGCTACATACTCAATTATGTACCGAAAGTACCGAATTACCTGCTTTTTGCACTCGCGTTGCACGGTTATTGCAAGAAAACTATCCATCATACAAGGATCGTTATGGTGTCATTCGAAAGCTCTGTTTATGCCCTTTCAGGGATAGATACTTGTTTTACGTTCTGGGTCTTATTTAGGCATGAAAATGATCACGTAAACAGCCCTATTTTGGCTAAAAACACCCCGCTGGGCGGTACACATAAATAAACCGCATAGGCCGCTCGTAAGGTGTTAAGTTAGTGTGGAAATAAGTGAATTGGTGGGTTAACCCTCGGAATCCGGGAGGCCTCATATGAGGCAAACAAAAATATTGGCAGGAATCCGGGCGGCCTCATATGAGGCAAAATGCGCGGCTAAAAATCGCCGCTAAAAATCATCATAACTCGGCAACCATGCATCGTAGCGATGTCATCTCAACGGCAGTCTACAGACAACAAAAAGTTCTACAATTTGCAAAAATATTGACTGCTCTAAGTGGTCTCAATCAATAGCTACTGAATTATGAAACTTGAATGTACGAAAATGGCCCCGGACAAAGCGATCGGGATCATATGAGGCCCCCCGGATCCCATGGGTTAATGGGTGAGTTAGTTGGTTACTTGGTGAGTTAGTGGGTTAATGAGTGAATTGGTGGGTTAATGGGTTAATTGATGGGTTAAAGGGTGAATTAGTGGGTTAAAGGGTGAGTTAGTGGATTAATGGGGGAGTTTGTTGGTTACTGGATGGGTTAGTGGGTTAATGGGTGAGATAATGGGTGAGTTAGTGGATTAATGGGGGAGTTTGTTGGTTACTGGATGGGTTAGTGGGTTAATGGGTGAGATAATGGGTGAGTTAGTGGATTAATGGGGGAGTTTGTTGGTTACTGGATGGGTTAGTGGGTTAATGGGTGAGATAATGGGTGAGTTAGTGGATTAATGGGGGAGTTTGTTGGTTACTGGATGGGTTAGTGGGTTAATGGGTGAGATAATGGGTGAGTTAGTGGATTAATGGGGGAGTTTGTTGGTTACTGGATGGGTTAGTGGGTTAATGGGTGAGATAATGGGTGAGTTAGTGGATTAATGGGGGAGTTTGTTGGTTACTGGATGGGTTAGTGGGTTAATGGGTGAGATAATGGGTGAGTTAGTGGATTAATGGGGAGTTTGTTGGTTACTGGATGGGTTAGTGGGTTAATGGGTGAGATAATGGGTGAGTTAGTGGATTAATGGGGGAGTTTGTTGGTTACTGGATGGGTTAGTGGGTTAATGGGTGAGATAATGGGTGAGTTAGTGGATTAATGGGGGAGTTTGTTGGTTACTGGATGGGTTAGTGGGTTAATGGGTGAGATAATGGGTGAGTTAGTGGATTAATGGGGGAGTTTGTTGGTTACTGGATGGGTTAGTGGGTTAATGGGTGAGATAATGGGTGAGTTAGTGGATTAATGGGGGAGTTTGTTGGTTACTGGATGGGTTAGTGGGTTAATGGGTGAGATAATGGGTGAGTTAGTGGATTAATGGGGGAGTTTGTTGGTTACTGGATGGGTTAGTGGGTTAATGGGTGAGATAATGGGTGAGTTAGTGGATTAATGGGGGAGTTTGTTGGTTACTGGATGGGTTAGTGGGTTAATGGGTGAGATAATGGGTGAGTTAGTGGATTAATGGGGGAGTTTGTTGGTTACTGGATGGGTTAGTGGGTTAATGGGTGAGATAATGGGTGAGTTAGTGGATTAATGGGGGAGTTTGTTGGTTACTGGATGGGTTAGTGGGTTAATGGGTGAGATAATGGGTGAGTTAGTGGATTAATGGGGGAGTTTGTTGGTTACTGGATGGGTTAGTGGGTTAATGGGTGAGATAATGGGTGAGTTAGTGGATTAATGGGGGAGTTTGTTGGTTACTGGATGGGTTAGTGGGTTAATGGGTGAGATAATGGGTGAGTTAGTGGATTAATGGGGGAGTTTGTTGGTTACTGGATGGGTTAGTGGGTTAATGGGTGAGATAATGGGTGAGTTAGTGGATTAATGGGGGAGTTTGTTGGTTACTGGATGGGTTAGTGGGTTAATGGGTGAGATAATGGGTGAGTTAGTGGATTAATGGGGGAGTTTGTTGGTTACTGGATGGGTTATTGGGTTAATGGGTGAGATAATGGGTGAGTTAGTGGGTAATAAGGGTGATAATGGGTTAGTGGGTTAATGGGTGAGATAATGGGTGAGTTAGTGAGTTAATGAAGGTGATAATGGGTTAGTGGGTTAATGGGTGAGATAATGGGTGAGTTAGTGGGTAATAAGGGTGATAATGGGTGAGTTAGTGAGTTAATGAAGGTGATAATGGGTTAGTGGGTTAATGGGTGAGATAATGGGTGAGTTAGTGGGTAATAAGGGTGATAATGGGTGAGTGAGTTAGTGAGTTAATGAAGGTGATAATGGGTTAGTGGGTTAATGGGTGAGATAATGGGTGAGTTAGTGGGTAATAAGGGTGATAATGGGTGAGTTAGTGAGTTAATGAAGGTGATAATGGGTTAGTGGGTTAATGGGTGAGATAATGGGTGAGTTAGTGGGTAATAAGGGTGATAATGGGTGAGTTAGTGAGTTAATGAAGGTGATAATGGGTTAGTGGGTTAATGGGTGAGTTAGTGGGTAAATAAGGTTACACCAATTTGAATCTTTGAGCCTTTAAAGCCAAATTCTGAAGCCTCCGGAATATTTAGGAGTATTGCATTGTCTCGTTTGGGTTTGATACTGATTCAAATGGGTGCGCTGCTATATATACTCATACAGGTTCTTCTTAAGGGAGCCCACCTCGCTTGTTTTCTCTTTCTTTCCCTTTCTCTTTGGCTTGTATCCATTTGGCCCCATTCAGCTTACTATTTTAAGAAGTTCACCCACATTCAGGTGTCAATATTTTCTTGGCGAGCGGTAGCGAGCCAGCATATTTATATTTTTGTTTTGGCAACAAGCTATATTTGTTCATTTTCGATAGAAAACTGTCTCCGGCGAAGTTGTTTTTCTCCATACATTGCTGGCTCGCCAGGAAGAAATTGACACCTGGATGGGGATAAACTTCTTAAAACAGTTGGCTGAATGGGGCCGAATGGATACACCCAGGGAAAGTGAGAAAAGGAGAGAGAGACAAAAAAAAAGCCAGTGACCCCCCTTAGATTAACTAAAACCGCCTAATGAGAGCCACGTAATTAACCCTTTCAATACTAGGACGGATTATTCTATTTTATTCTGGCTAACATAGGTGATTGTATACAGATTAGAAGGTACCCACAGAATTATAATAGGTTGACTATAAATACATTCATTTTATGAAGGCCAGAAATTTTGATCCCTATCTGTATTGCCCGATTCTGCAACAGCTACACTCCCATGACACATCGCATCGATAATAATAGTTCCAGAAGAAACTAGACAAGTTATCCATCAATCCCCGCATTCCTTATGGTGATTTAACTCTTCGAATATACTTTAAGTACCATCTACATCACAAGCCTGCCCCCAACAGCCACGTCACAAACCACACCCCAAATCTACTAAGGGAATCATCAAACAGCCTCACCGGTCACCTGGCCTTTCCACACACCTGTACCTGTCACCTCAGAACAACAAAGACAAATACTGTATGTCACCGTAACAACAGAAACAAGGAATACCTTCTTGCCCCAAACAACCTGACCGGGGAGAAGAAAGAACATGGGTGTTATACCCACAGCAGGCCTCTAGTCTTCAGCTCACCCAGCTCACCAAACTTAGGTCGTATTCTGCTTAAATCCCTAAAGTCGAATAATTCCGTTTGGCAATTCAAGTTGTATTTCGCTTGTTCAGATCATTCGTATTCGGCTTGTCCCTCCAGTACCACTTCTTCAGCCCCTTGTCACCCAAATGAGAGGTGAGAGAAGATGAAGCAGCCGGACCACTACAAGATACCTGGCCCTCCTCACACTCCCGCGAAAGTTCAGACGCCCTATAGTCCCGTTGCCTGTTGCCCCGAGCAAACACTTAAAGTAGTGAAGAGAGAGTTACCCAGAGTATTGCTGTTTCCTGTTTTGGGATCCCTACTACCGTGCAATAATCAAGCACAATCCACACGCTATCCTCACCCCCTCCCTCAACATGACCTTTTCTTTTTGCAGTTTTGCGCAGTTGATGGCTTAATTGATTCGATTGTACTTTGTAACCCGTAAAATGCGATAGGCCTTACAGAAGGCTCTCGTCGTGGACTGCGATAGTCCTCACAGAAGCACAATTTTCAAATGTGTGGCAATTTACTTATAAGAAATGGGTGAAAACTAGAAATAAGTGGCACCTCTTGACACCAAGCATTACAACATACTCACACCTCACACACCACACCATCACTCCTCCCTCCTCCTACCACATCATCGTGGAGGCAGTGACAGAGCTTGGTGACCGTCTCTAAACCCCAAGTATATCCTATGTTATAATACAGAAGAGGAAGTGGATTCAACACCACCACTAAGCAGGTTACAAGCAGGGGAGAAACAAACGCGTGTATCACTCCCTTTCCCCAACTTTTCTCAGTCCCGACTTGTTTATTTGACTTTATTTTTTACAAACACGTGTTCTACACGTACTTTCAGGGTCCTAATTCTTCACATGTGACTTGTGTTCAAAACCTATGAACCTGTGGCCAAATAATAATGCTTAACCCACTGAGCCCCAGCTAGTTTATAATAAATGTACCACACAGGACTGGCAGGTTTTGAAAAAAAAAAATCCAGAAAACACTAGGAATGGGTTAGGAATGAAGGAAAACCCACAAAAAACCGATCCCCTAGGTCATTAAGGGGTCCTACGGTGCGCCCAAAAGTCGGATTTACAAGAGGGGAAATGGGTAGGCAAAAACATCCAAAAACAGGTTTTTGCACGCTCACGCACACGCGGTTGGACTTTGAGAGTTTTCAACCATCGGCATTGTTGTGTGGGATACTTACACAGTTCCCATACAAATCTGAGCCCTCTAGGTGCCATAGGACCGGAATAATTAACCCAGGAGCTGCGGGAAGACTCTTAAGAGTTTCCTCGGGCGACTGCAGGAAGACTCTTAAGATCTATCTATCTATCTATTGCCTGACGCCGTGATCCCCGAAGGGGTGGCCAACTCTTAAGATCCTGGGTCTAAAAAAATCCATTTAAAACACCCCCAAAAAACTTGATTTTTTGTTTTGTTTTTGCCCATGAGCCATGCCAAATATCACTCCTCCACATCCCCTCCTTCCCCCCCCTCCTTCAATTATCACCTATTTTTCCTGTTATTCCCTTATTCTGTGGTCTATTTTCGTGCTAACATTAGCGAGTTGCTAGCAGGGCGTTGTCATCAGTGTTACCAAGCGTGGGAATTAGGGGAGAAGTCAGGAAGAGAATTGAGAGGTACCTCCTGTGTCTCTCAAAGCTTCGTGAGTGGAAGGTTGGCTCACACTCACTCACACACACTCTCGCTTTCATTTCGCGATTTTGAACAACCAAACACTGTTTCCACTTGTTTTATTGTTGTAACTGGTTAATATCGTCATATTAATGGTAAAATAGGCGCATATGAATAAGTATTAACGATATTTATGGTAAAATTACGATGTTAGTGATGGGAACAGCTCAAATACGTGCGCACAGGCGTGTCTCAGTCTCATACCCCCCATGCGCAGCCGAGAGGTTAACAGTGACGCATACGTATGCGGCGCTGGGGTTTAGCGTTACAAACATTTTGGACGCAAACAGTGCGTCGCTGGGGCTCAGCAGGTTAATGTGGGTGATATAAGAAATAATAAAAAAACTCCTCCCCTTCCTCCACCACTCTGACTCGATTGCCTATGCACGCATGCCTTACAACTTCTGACCACCACCATATAATTTTTTGTAAATACAAATATTCATGTTGGGAAATGGGAATGCATTTCCAACATGTTCATGTAATCTTTGTTCCATTTTGCGATAGTCGGATTTTTGGCACGATATATTCCCAGGTTAAGCCGAGGTGTTGTTGTTGCTGTTCCCCAAGCTGCCTGGCCGAACAGCCCCAAGGCCCCGAGCAAGGCCAAGGCCATAACCGAGCGCCCCCCACAGAACCCTTCCTGCCGACCACAAGAAAGCCTGGGTGACCGAAGTCACTCCATGGCGGGGAGCTGAGGAGGGTGCGGAAACGCCCGTGAAACCAAAGCACAACCCAGGGCCCTGTGCCCCTCAGCAATTATGAAGAGAAATGAAGGGCAAAGGAAAAATGTGACGCTTTGGCTTCCAATCTTGGTAGATTGGGAGGTAAATCCATGGAAGAGACGCCGTCACTTGAGATCTAGAAAATATATAAGTAAAAGGAACAGTCAGAGTAAGCTATGGGTATGGCAGAGATCGCTCAGTTCTCACTCTGATAGACCAGCCGAGTAATATTGTTTAGTGCTAGCCAGATACAAAAATGCATATTGCAATGGTGGTGGGGGAGGGGCGGTATCGTGTAAATACGATAGACTATGACTCTTTTGTGATCCCATACGTCTCTGTGATGTCACGGTCGTTCCTGCAGCAGGGCGTAGGATGAGTAGATCGTATATTATAAGATTTTAATTAAGTTAAGATTATAAAAGGCCTAATATGCTATTAAGCAATATTGACATGGTCTTATGTAGTATATACGAATTTATAGTATATATTAATATAATTTATCGTATAGAGCAACCTAGATGCGGTACGATAATTTGGGCTCCTGGCGTTTGCCAAGGCAGCAAGGTGTGCCTCTGAGGAAGACAGCTCAGAGCCTCCACGAACACCAACCCGTTAACATCTAATTTCCGCCTTCAGTTGATCGAGCTTTTGTGCCTCTAATTGCAATACACTGACAGCAATACAAACAGCTACACCATCACGACGCTCTCATCGACGTCATGACTGACTGACAGATAAGCATAATATTCATGTCCATTCCCATGTAATCATTTATTCTTTCTTTCACTTGACTCGAGTCTCGGGACCGGTGTCTTGCCTCCCCATTGTCCGCCATATTGGGTAAAACGTTCTCCCTTGCCTCATTGCCATGTGGAACTATTGGTGAGTTAATTCCTGGCTAATATTAACCATTATAACCTTACCCTATATATAAATTTATTATGTGAGACCTTTGGATATAAATTAGCTTGTTTCAGATTGAATTAAGTTTAAATATAGAGTAAATTTAATTTAGATTGATTTTATTTTGATTCATTATAGCTTAGAATATTTAACTTCCATTGATAGTTTACCACATTGGTGCCCAGACCCGGGAATTAGCTACAAGTAGGGGATTTTTTTAGGCAATGAGCAAGGGATTAGCCCAGGGATGCAGGAGCAAGGACCCCGGAGGGGTGGGGCTTGGTTATATGCCTGTACCTCTGGCGCCAGTACCTCTGAAAATCGCAATTGTAGGTCATTCGTATGCCACTAGGCTAAGGGCAGCCGACCAAGGAGCTGTGTGGTATCGGGCGTCGGGAGGGAGATAGAACGTTTGAGTTGTCCTACTTCGGGGTGCCTGGAGCCACCGTCGACAGCCTGAGAGCCTCCCCACAGTGGGGGCAGGTGGTCCATTTAAGGCCACACATGATTTTCCTGTTCTTGAGTGGCAACGATATCCGCCCCGAAACCGTACCCCGAGAGTTAGCCAACGCCATCAAAGAGGTGGCGATGGACCTGGAGCGTGAGTCCGGGGGTTGCTGCAAGATCATAGCGATAGAGAGCCGGACTAGGGTCCGAGGTGTGTCAGCGGAGGATTACCACGCCATTAAGAACTCGGTCAACCGCACCTTGAGGTGTCGGCTGGTAGAGATGCGGCACCGGTTTGTCTCGATCACACTAAGCACCCGGGACCTCGACCAGGATGGCGTCCACCTCGATCTAGATACTAATCAAGTCCTCTATATTAAAATTGTAGGGCTAGCAAAGCGTTGGTTGGAAAGGGACGCTGGGGTGATATCATTACGCCTGCCTAAGTCCTGCATTCCACCCATCATCTTCCCCCAATAATTTTCTTTTTCATTTCAGACTTCTTATGACTCATGACCTGACCTAAAAAAAAATCTTCTTCAATATGACCCTTTAGTAGGTGTTGCTATTTTGTGTGCTATTTTTTCTCCATAACATAGAAGTCCGCCAGTCGGCGTCTCTTAACTAGACTACTATTTTGCCGTTGTTTTTGTACCATTTAGATACATAGCCAATAGGCTTACATGCAAAATGAATAAACAGGAAGAGACACTGTCTAGTGGGGTGCTGAGCAAAGCCCCTAAAAATCAGAGGGCGAGACTTCGGGGAGTATTAAATAGGCTAATTGTAGATGTCAACACTTTCATCACTACTGCTAACCTCGAGGAATTAGAAGCTAGATTAGACAATGTCCAGGCTACCCACAGTCGTATTATGGCTCTGAGTGAGGTGATTGTGGCAGGCATGACAGAGGAGGAAGAGATAGTTACAGAGTGTGATAATCGCGCCCTCTATAATGAACGTGTGTTTAGAGCGAAGCACATATTACAGCGTGCTGTCGCAAGTAAGAAGGGAGGCGAGAACGAGACCCATAGAAGGGTTGACCCAAAACACACTGTGCACCTCCCAAAGCTCAATCTTCCTACATTTGGGGGCAAATTGACTGAGTGGTTAGCTTTTTGGGACGTATTTCGGTCTACAGTACATGAATCCTCTTTGGATAATGTCCGCAAGTTTCACTACCTGAAGGGACAAATGGAAGGAGAGGCCTTACATTTGATAGAGGGTTTTGCGGTAGTGGGTGATAGTTATCTTGAGGCAGTACAATTATTAAAGTCCACATACGGGGATCAAGAGCAGTTGAAGATGGCCCATGTCGTTGCCTTGTTAAAGCTCGCAGAACCACAGTATAAGGTTGAGGAATTAGTAAATTTTAGGGCAAATATGGAGTGCCATACTCGATCGCTAGACACCCTAGGGCTCACCACACAGGAAATGATAGTCATTATCTTACGTCAGAAGCTTCCTATGGCAATACTCGATAAGGTTAGATCGTTTGATCTGTGGGAGTTCAAAACTCAGTTCAGTAAAGAAATTAATAATCTACAGTTGAACAAAGGGAGAATGTATGTGTCGGGAGGGAGTGGGAATGTGGAGATGAGGGGAACTGTAAGCATGACGGTGGGGACTAAAGAAAAGAAAGAGGGTACGTATAAGAAATCTGCTCAGATTCTATGTAAGCTATGTAATAACAAACATAAATGGAGTTTCTGTTTAAAATACCCAACAAATGAGACAAAACTAGCACAGGCAAAAAGATTGAAGCTATGTGTAGGTTGTCTAAGTAAAGAACATGGTAAGCAGGGACAATGTACTGCTACATACTTAAGGCCCTGTCGACATTGCAAAGGACATCACTTTGATAAGTTGTGTCCTACAGCAGATAAAGTCAAAGACGTCAAACCAGAGGGTACTACAACTGTGACACTAGGTAGCACGCAAGACACCACTATATTGCCCACAATACAGATTCCCATGGAAGGTATACGACAGTAACAAAGTTTGTCGGGTACTTCTAGATCAAGGGTCTCAACGTTCCTTTATAAAGAGGTCCGTCTTAGTGGGACTGAAGCACCGAATCGTAGGGGCTGAGACTCTTCGATTGCAGGGCTTCACAGGGGTTACTGACAAACAAGACTACGGGATAGCGGAGATTTCATATTTCTACCATAAAAACCAGTACTTTATGACATGTATCGTAGTAGACACCCTACCAGAATATGTATCTGTAGGAGTGAAGAAGGTGGAACACGCATTATGTAGCAAAGGGGTTAACTTGTCAGATCCCATGGGAAATCAGAGTGAGGTGCATGTTCTACTTGGTGTGGATCATTATTATGATGTAGTATACCCTGGATTTAAAAAGATGTGTTGTGTAATTTTAATCCCCACTAAATTTGGCTATTGCATGAGCGGAAAGGTGCATACTACACAGTCAAATGTCCTGGTCAACACGGTCTCGATATTAAGAGTCAATGTAACCGCGGCAGAGGAGTTGGGAAGGGAGGATTACCAACCTAGTGACCCTAAAATGACTGCCGAGTTCGACCTGGAGCGACTGTGGAGATTGGATCACATAGGCATTAATCCTATGGAGACTGATTATGACTCTGAAGTTGCGCTGAAAAGGTTTGACGAGTCTGTGAGCTACTGAGCCTCAGACAAGCAATATAAAGTTAGTTTACCCTGGAAGAACAGTGAGATAAGCCTGCCTACCAACTATGGTTTGGCATTAGGTCGCTTGCGCGCATTACAACGTAAATTGCCTAATGAACATAGCACGCGCCAGGCGTATGACGATGTATTTCGGAGTTATGAAGATAGGGGCTTTATTGAGAGAGTCGATGTAAAGGAACCGATTAAGAAGAGTATGGTTCACTATCTGGCCCATCATGGGGTGAGAAAAGACAGCGTCACCCACACCAATACGGGTGGTGTATGACTGTTCTGCCCACCAAGGTCAACAACCCAGTCTAAATGATTGCCTGCTGACAGGTCCGTCCATGGTGTCGGACCTGTCCCAACATCTATTGCGGTTTAGGCTGGGGATGTACGCATATACTAGTGACATCGAGAAAGCATTCTTGATGGTCAAGCTAAAAGAGGAAGATAGAGATGTTACCCGCTTTCTTTGGTTCAGCGACATTAGCGACTCTGAAAGTCCGGTTATAATATACCGTTTTCGGGTTGTACTCTTTGGGGCAACATGTTCAGTTTTTATTAAATACTACAATAAAAAAACATCTAGCAGATACTCGTGAGGACACAAGTAAACTATCTCACAGATTATATATAGACAATTTGCAGGGTTCTAGCGATAGTCAGGATGATTTGTTACATAGATACTGGCAAGCACGCAGAATGTTTACAGATACACATTTATTTCTCTGCGAGTGGGTTACTAATAGTGAAGATCTTCAGAGTTTGATACAGGTGGACGGTACGGCATCTCATAACCAGGAAAAGTCCAGAAATTTGGGGATGATCTGGCAACCTAAACATGACATACAAACTTTTCAAACAAGGTCTTTTGCTCAGCAGACGGGAGTGCACACAAAAAGAAGTCTGTTGAGCAAAGTTGCGAAAAAAAATTATCCTTTGGGTCTAGCATTACCCGTTACCATAAGAGCTAGGATTCTAATGCAGGAAGTTTGGAGACGTAAAATAGGATGGGATGACAATTTGCCCGAGGACCTGAATGACCAAGGGACATTGTTGTTAAATGAGTATGACATCCTATGTACTAAACCTCTACCTCGTAAAGTGGCGGCGTTCGGTGACGTTACGTTACACACGTTTTGCGATGCTAGCGCCACGGCATACGGGGTAGCCATATATGTCGTTACTTCATTTGGGGCACATTTAGTTACAGCCCGGGCCAAGGTAGCCCCGGTTAAAAACGTAACTATCCCTAAAATGGAATTGACTGCCATGCTGCTATTAGCACTTCTGGTGCAACATGTACACGCAGCATACGAGAGCGAGTTGACCATTGAAATCGTTCACGTTTGGTGCGATAGTCGGGTTGCACTCAACTGGATACATAGCAAGAAGTCTCTGCCAGTTTATGTGAGAAATAGGGTAGATGAGATTAAGGCTTTATTGCCAGACATTGCTTATCATTATGTAAACACAAAAGACAGCCCTAGTGATCTCATTACTAGGGGTATAACGGCTAGCCAGTTAGTGAAGTGTGAATTGTGGTGGCATGGTCCAAAGTGGCTGCTCCATGATAGTGAATGGACGATTTGGCATGCTGTTGGTGAGGGACTTCTGCCACTGGAAACAGTGGCAGTTACAGCCCAACCAAATGAGCCACCGGGTCCAATAATAGAGTGGGCAAGATTCGGTGACTATAATAAACTAGTTAGAGTTGTCGCTTTGGTGTTGCGATATATATCCAATATCAAGCTTAAAGTAATGGGCCAACTCTGCAACAGGGGTCACAACATTGATGCTCGTGAATATAAAGCAGCTGAAGTAACTTTGATCAAGTGGGTTCAATCAGAAGCCTTTTCCAATGAATTATAATTTTTGCAAAGCTCGAATAAGACTGTAATGCCTAATTTAGTGCGTCAACTAAGGTTGCACCTAGATAATGACCTCATCAGGTGTGAGGATCGCCTGAAGTGGTCGGGTGTAACGGACGGCACAAACCGTCCTATACTTATGCCAACAAGACATCACGTTACTGATCTATTGATCATACGTGCACATAGGAAGTAAAACACTACGGGGTATGTCATATTATATCAAATTTACGTCTCACATGGTGGATACCCAGAGTTCGACAAGTAGCTCGACGCGTAGTAAGAAAGTGTGTAATATGCTACCTGAATGCCGTGTAAAGCACATAGAGCCTTTCCAACCTGTAGGGTTAGATTACGCAGGAGCATTGAAGACAAGAGAGCATGAGAAGGTTTATATATTATTGTTTACCTGTGCAACGTCTCGAGCGGTACACCTAGAACTATGTGATAATATGTCTAGCGAAGAATTTATGCTGGCGTTTAGACGGTTTTGTGCCCGTCGTTCATTCCCTCAACTCATTCTTAGCGACAATGCTCCCACTTATGTCCAGGCATCAAAATATCTGAAGGATATGAGCAGTGATCCTACAATCATCACTTTTTTGGGAGAGAGGAAGTGCGAATGGAGGTTCATTCCAGTTAAGGCACCTTGGTTTGGTGCAATGTGGGAACGGTGTGTCGGCATAGTAAAGTCAGGACTCAGAGCAGTAGTAGGACATGCTCTATTAACACTCAAAGAGCAGGTGGTGGAGTATAAATCTTTTAACTCACACGAATCTAAAAATTTCTTCTTCAATCGAGTTGTCAACTTGTGGAATGGGCTTCCCCGAGACGTTATAGACTGCAGCACCGTTGATTCATTTAAACTCCGCCTAGACAAATATCTTGCATCAAACCCGCGACTGACTGCGTTTGTAAATGAATAACTTTATTTTATCCTCCCCTCAGTTACTAACCCATATGTCCCCTACTAACTTCCTAGTCCTGCCACGGACATTAGTTCCAGGGCAGTAGATCCCTTTCCAATGTTCCCTTGCCCACTCTAAACCACTGTTTGGAGACTTTATCCTCAGTGTTTTGGAGGACAAGCAGCCTAGAAGGGTCACTAGACCTGTTGTTGCTTGATTTCCGTTGTACTCCTTTGTATATTTGACTGTGCCGCCCAGCGTTTTTGTTTTACCGTAAACGAGCTTGTTTCCGTGCTCGTTTTCATGCATAAACAAGAGCCAGAGCGTAATACAAGTATGTATCCCTGAAATTGCGTTAAATGAGCTTTCCAATGACACCAGAACCATCCTTCTACGATCACTGCTTGTCTTGCAACGATCGTGCAACCGAAGGGCAAAATTGGTAAAATACGGTAATTTCCTTACATTATTACGTGTGAAACGAGTGAGAGAGGGTGGAGTACAAAGGAGTACATCTCGGTAGCTCCACGGTCACCGTGGCGAGCGGTCATGAGGTAACCTACGCTCCTCCCACCGCTCCGCTCTCTCTCAGAGCACATTACGTGCTCAAAATTCCATGCGACTATAGCCGGGCACCGCCACATAGGCCACATTTAATTCACTCGACAATAGCCGGGCGCCGCCAGTTAAGGGTTAAAGAAGAGTGAGTTGACGACAGTCCTCACAGAGATAGAGGCAGTCGTGAACGATCGTCCGCTTACATATATGTACACCGACCTGCAAGAACCACTACCATTAACGCCAGCTCACTTGCTATATGGAAAACCATTGACTGCGTTTCCATCTGATTTCCAATCCATAGTAGAGTTAGAGGATCCCTCGTTGTACTCTGAGGTAGCGGTGTCTAAGAGATACTAGTATATATCAAGGATAATCGAGGATTTTAGGAAACGGTGGATTAGTGAATATCTGCTAGCATTGAGGGAGAAGAGTGTTACACCCTCTGGTAGACCAACGGCACCTACTGTTGGTGAAGTAGTTTTGATTAAAGAAGATAGGACTCGTTTATACTGGAAATTGGGCCGCGTGTTGGAGGTATACAAGGGGGAGGACTCTATAGAGCGGGTGGCACTATTGAGGACGGCCACTGGAACTACTGTTCGTCCTATCGCACGTTTGTACACTTTGGAGCTCGATTCCGCATTGCCATCTGATGCTCCACCTGTTATTGCTGGGTCCGAGGATTCTCAAGGTAACGACTCACCTCTTACTGATGGTGATCAATCTCGGACCGGGACGCATCCCAGACACGCTGCTGCTGGCGCCGTCGACATGTGGCGTCAGAAGATAGCCTCTGGGCAACTTTAAGTTTAACCCGGTGAGACCCAGCGTCGCACGTGTTGCGTCGGCAGTGTTGCGTCGGCAGTGTTTGATCACCAACTCCCAGCGACGCATCACGTGCGTCCGACATATAAAAAACACTTACGTGGCTCGTAAGGTAAGAAATGGCGGGAGAATAGGAGGGGGAGGTACCGTAGTGTGTGTGGGAGCCGGGCCAGTAGGTGTGAGCGGGCCGAGACAGCCGTGCGGCTGGTGGTGGTGGACTTAGTGGGGATAGTTTACACCCTTAGTTCACCGCCACTTTGAACCTTCATTACTCCGGTCGTATGGGAGCTAGAGGCTTGAAAGTTATCTGAGACACTCCTTAGGATGTATGCCGTACAATGCCATACTCAGTTTTTACCCTAATGCTCCCGGGCGGTTGGTCATGCGGGGGAGACGAACTATTGAAACCCGCCCCCCAAATGACCGAAATAATGTTTTTTTTATTTTTGTCTTCATTTCTCACCTTTCTCTTCCATTTTGGCTCAACAAATTTTTTTGAGGCTCCCCCCCCCCCCCCCCCCCAAAGGGCTTGGGACTGGGGTGAACAAAATATTATAACTAGCCGGGGCTCAACGGGTTAAGGTGGGGTTCAGGTATTTCTTTGTGGGGGGGGGAGTGTATCGTGTAAATACGATAGACTATGACTCTTTTGTGATCCCGTACGTCTCTGTGTTGTCACGGTCGTTCCTGCAGCATGGCGTAGGACGAGTAGATCGTATAATATAAGATTGTAATTAAGTTAAGATTATAAAAGGCCTAATATGCTATTAAGCAATATTGCCATGGTCTTATGTAGTATATATGAATTTATCGTATATATTAATATAATTTATCGTATAGAGCAACCTACATGCGGTACGATAATTTGGGCTCCTGGCGTTTGCCAAGGCAGCAAGGTGTGCCTCTGAGGAAGACAGCTCAGAGCCTCCACGAAGACCAATCCATTAACATCTAATTTCTGCCTTCAGTTGATCGAGCTTTTGTGCCTCTAATCACAATACACTGACAGCAATACAAACAGCTACACCATCACGACGCTCTCATCGACGCCATGACTGACTGACAGATAAGCATAATATTCATGTCCATTCCCACTTAATCATTTATTCTTTCTTTCACTTGACTCGAGTTTCGGGACCGGTGTCTTGCCTCCCCATTGTCCGCCATATTGGGTAAAACGTTCTCCCTTGCTCATTGCCACGTGGAACTATTGGTGAGTTAGTTCCTGGCTAACATTAATTAACCCTTACCCTATATATAAATGTATTATGCGAGACCTTTGGATATAAATTAGCTTGTTTCAGATTGAATTCATTTTAAATATGGAGTAAATTTAATTTAGATTGATTTTATTTTGATTCATTATAGCTTAGAATATTTAACTTCCATTGATAATTTACCACAGGCGGGTTCTAAAAATACAATTTATTAATCCTTACCTCCATCCCTGAACCGAATTTGAATGTAAGGTGACATATCCGGTGTGGCCTCGAACCTCTCCTTCCAGGCCATTTGTGTCTGTGGGATGAAAGTTCATCAAGTTTATCCTGAAGTGGAGTTACAGTAACGCATTTAACACCAATAGGCGAGCCCACATATAGCACATAGCCGCAATTGTTTGTCCGATTCGTTTGATTGATGGATAGATATGGGCCATAACAACCACTCCAAACATCTTGCCCATCAGTGACATTTAAATCCTTATTGTTTCTCCCTCTTGATTCTGGATGGTGTTATTGATAGCGCCCATGAATTTACACTTTCTCCTCCACAATGCAGAACTTCTGCTCATCAGAATTCATTTATCCTCAGAACTACTACTCTTTGGAATTCACTTCCCTCGAGTTGCTTTCCACAAACTTACAATCTACAACAGTTTAATCCAGTTGTTACAAACATTTTATGAATGGAGGATGCCTTTAGGCACATGGACCTTTTTTGTTTTATCTGTGTTTTTCCTGCCTCCGTTCATTGTCTCTTATAAAAATAAAAATAGAAAATATGTAAGCTTAGGAAAGATCAACAATTATATGTGCCTCATTATCAGCTACTTATCACACGACTCAAACACATGGCCAATATATGTGGACTCGCCTATTATTCAGGGCCAGGATATTCACAGATGCCTTAAGGGAAGATTATTTTTGTTTGTTTTTTCTATATTCCAACTACTCAATCTCGAGCATAGGCTGAGAGCCTGCACACTCTACCACTGAACACGGTGAGGCCCGTGAGTCTTGTTCCAGTCTAGGGAGTGAGACATGCGAAGCACCCATTCACGGCTCTCGAAGCAACTCCATCTCTGAAGCTGCTTTGCCTCTGCGCTTCACCCTCTCATTCCCAAGACTCGGACCCTCACTCTCATAACGCCACCTATTGAGCAATTAACTCACTAGGCATTGCCCCCCTGTAGCATATTTTGAATATGGGAATATTCATACAATGCTATTTAATCAGGGAACAATGAGGGAATTTGTTTGGCATTTCGGTGTGCTGTGGTAATGCACTGAAACTAGGTACAACACCAATTCCATCCCAATAATATCTTCCCATTGACATATTGGGATTCGAACCCGGGTCCACCGGATTACCAGTTCAGTGGCAAGACCACTCCGCCACACCTCCCCTATTATTATTATTTATTTGTTCATGTATATATTTGTCTTTATTATTTTTAGTTTCCTCTCAACAACTCCATCAAGCTTTAAAAATTACTCTCAAGATCCCCATTCGAGATACAATTGTAAATTTTTCAGTAAAAGAATGTCTCGGCCGAAGGCCAGTTCCTCCTAAAGTAGAGGCTTGCTATCGATTACCAGTAAATATTCGACACCTAAATGACACGAGAGGTCTTGATATTAATAAAGAAATAGGACGAAAGGTCTTAAAATCAACAAGCTAATGGGGAGAACGATTAATATCTCAAAACTAATATCCAGAAAAAGCAACTATATATCTCCCACTTCAGTTATGGCGGGGTGAGAGGCAAAACAAACTAATGAGGTGTTAATTAATACCTTATTCCTTGTCCATGATGTTATAGCTTCTTCATACTCGGGAAACCTAGACTATTATAAGTTACAATACCTATACCTTGTTCCAAGTAAGTAGGCAAAAACTCTTGAACATTAACATCTATAACTCACCAACGATTAGAGTATCTGAACTAATATTTCTACCATTTGGGAAGGGTCAGCCAGAGAATAGGTGTGGAAATTTACAGCCCATTTGCTCTAGCCTATTTTGATTTACAGACCTTTTGTCCCATTTTTTAATCAAAATCAATCAGATATAGTGAATGAAGTTCTGAGCGAAAAGTTTGCAATGAAAGTTGGGAGTTTACCAAGGTTCAGTGCTGAGCGCATTACTGTTCGTTTTGGTCCTGGAGGCTCTGTCAAGGGACTTTAGAACAGGACTCCCATGGGAGCTGATATATGCAGATGACCTAGTTCTTATTGCAGATAGTGAGCAGGAAGCAGAGGAGAAGTTCAAAAGATGGAAGGAGGGTATGTCAAACAAGGGTCTAAGAGTTAACATAGATAAAACAAAGGTCATGATTAGTGGCGTAGGGCATGGAACTATAGAAAGAAGCAGCGACTATCCATGCGCAGCATGTAGGAAGGAGGTGGGAAGTAACTCAATTCAATATTGCGTCTGTAGTGACTGGGTTCACAAGAGATGTAGTGGAGCTAGAGAACCTTTGACGAGAATCATAGACTTTGAATGTGCAGTGTGCAAGGGAAAACTTGTGTTGGATGACCTGCCTGTTAATGTTGATTTAGACAGTGTAACGCTGGAGTGTGTGAATAAATTCTGTTATTTGGGCGATACGGTTTCCGCCGGAGGTGGGGCTGAAGCTGGCTCCATTATTGTTAGAGTCAGAAGTGGTTGAGGGAAGTTTAGAAAAATGTTGCCACTCCTGACCAAGAAAGGACTCCCACTTCACCTTTAAGGGAAGGTGTATACCTCATGTGTTAGGAGTGTAATGACCTATGCCTCGGAGACGTGGCCGGTGAAAGCGGAAGATAGCAATAGAATGGAACGGAATGAGAAGAGAATGGTGAGATGGATATGTGGGGTTAACCTCAGGGATGGGGTATCGAATGAGGAATTAAGAAGGCGTTTGGGCATTAGGAGTTTCAGTGAAGTGATGCGCACGAGCCGACTTGGTTGGTTTGGACTCATGGAGAGAATGGATGATCAGAACTGGACTGTGAATGTGGGGGGAGATGCGCGTAAGGGCAGAACTAGAATGACGTGGGATCAGGTACCCCGGTCCGATCTCAAAATAGAGAACTTAACAACATGCAGCTCTTGACAGGGCCGCCTGGAAAGCCACCATTTAGGGCGTCAGACTATAACCACATTCTCTGTGGACAAAATTGTCTTAAACTTGTATGTATGTATGTAGAGGTTAGGGTTCACAATTTCTGGATTACCTATTTGGAATGGGGTATAATTATGACTTTTGTTTTAGTAGTAACAGTGCTAGAATTAAGTCATCTGTATTTTGGATACGTCGATCAGAGGGAGATAAGGTCTTGTTAATGTTTTGAATTGGTGGGCTCAGAGAAGTCACACGTCAAATTAACCCTTTCAGTACTAGTAACGTATGCTTAATTTTGTTCTGGCTACTATTTGATTATTTCAATCAGCTTACAAAGGGCCTCTAACAATTTAAGGCTTTGAACTATATCAAATAACCCGATTACCAACGCAGATCTTTCTGAAGCTGCATTAAATAACCTAGATATAGCCAGAATGAAATGAAACATACATTATTGGTACTGCAAAGATTAAGTTGGCACTAGTTGAAATATAGTGCATTTTTGTAATTATCTTAGAATACAAAAAGATCAAATTGTCCACACTCCTAAACTGTAACTTTCCTAAACAGCAACGGTTAGGTTTGGTTAGATTAGATTAGATCTGGTTTGGCTATACTAGGCTAGGTTTTTGGATAGGTTAAATTGTTAGAGGCTGCAGCCTGCGTGTGATGTTCCAGAAAGCATAGGCAATTTAGAGCAATTTCCAGGCTTTAAAAGCCTGTAAAAGCCATAGAAATTGAGTGTTAGTGGGCGGGAGCGTGAGGGAACTCCGTCCGACCTTCAAAGCAGCCAGTCGCTCACTGAGGTAGACTGTGGTCTTGCGCGACTGTCTCGACAGTGTTGCCAAGCTAGCGAGAGCTAATAATTAGCGAGTTTTCCCGAATGTCTATGGCAACGCTGCGGGTGAACCCCTTCGCCTACGAAGCTCGTTCTGGTGTCATGTTGAAGCTATTTTTGCCTAGTTTTCAAAAGAATACAGTTCATTTAATGCAGATACTTGATGTATCATTTAGCGCAAATAAGCCCGCAGCCAGAGGGTTAAGTTAGTTTAGATTCTGTAAGATCTGGCTTGATTAGATTAGGCTAGGTTGGTTAAGTCAAGTTAGTTTTGATCAGGTTAGATCTGGCTTGGTTAGATTAGGCTTAATTGGTTCAATTGAGTAAGGTTGATTTATACGACTGTCCGTTCTGATTATGGTCATTTTGGAATGTGGACGTTTTGACTTTATATCCCTAGAATTATGTTTCCCTACCAGATTATTGGGGTTGCCATCGAGCGCCATATAGAGAAGGTGGAGGTTGCCAACGTAAGGTTCAAGGGAGTACAGGCCTTCGTGGGGAATCTTGAGGTATCCTGGAATATATGGTAGATGAAGATTTAATCATAAACAAGCATTAAATATATGTATTTCACATTCACTCTGCCAATGGCTGAGGGGCATTCATATGCTCTTAAGGGGGGTGACCTGCTTTTTCCTCTTTCTTGGTTGTATCCATTCGGCCCAATTCAGCCTACTGTTTTAAGACATGTATCCCCATCCAAGTGTCGATTTTTTCCTGGCGAATGATAGCGAGCCAGCATTTAATGGAGAAATCTGGCTTCGCCGGAGACATTTTTCTATCGAAAAAATTTACAAATTTAGCCAGCTGTCTAACTCATTATCCAATATATGGTGGCTCGCTATCGCTCGCCAGATATATATTGACACCTGGATGGGGATAAACGTCTTAAAACAATAGTCTGAATGGGGCCGAATGGATACAACCCAGAGAGAGTTAAAATGCAGGCCACCCCCCTTAAGAACCAACTCTTTCCTCTATGGGAGATTCTTCTGGAAGCTGAGGGTCAACCACAGACTAAGGTTTGCCCTGTGCATTATGGGGGTTGCTTTTCCCTGCATTGCTTGCCCTCAATAAGCTAAAACTATGAATATTTAGAAATTCACCACTGTTTCTTAGATGCAACAACGAAGGTAGAGGTTGTGTTTCCCATAGAAGTCACAAAATAAGTGTACTAACCTCATCTCTTTCCGAGTACACAGATGTGCTGCTAACCTAACAATTATGCCCATTGCTTTGCTGGTAGCACAATCCCCTGACTACATCCTAGAAAATATACAAAGTCGTTACCACTGGCCTGAGCAATCTCCAATCAGAGATGTTATTTACTCTTTATCAATAATCAGATCAAACTAAAATTAATTGTTTAGCTTAGTCCCTTTGTTTTTGTGTGCTGCATAGTAGGCTTAGCTTTAGACTGTTCACTTTCTATTGAACTATCTTTTTACCTGTCTAGTGAAGCCTTAGATAAAACAAGCAAAACAAATTCTTGTGTTAGCCTCATTTTGTTCAGTCTCGTATTTGTTTGTCTTTTAGTGAGTCACGTGCCTCCAACTATAGTGTGGGTCAGTATACTTTGTTGGAAGCTGGTGAAAAATGTATATATCCCCACCGCAATCACTCAACTAATACAACGCATTTGTAACCAAATATGTTGTTAATTGAGTTAACTTGGCATTAATACGTTATAGAGACAAACACTATCTCATTTGTCCATTAAATATTGATAATCAGGTGCTAATGGGATTCCTTTTCACACAGTTAACACTCAACGAGCGGCTAGGTTAATAACTTCTACTACCTGCCAAACGGGCATATTTACCCTAAACGAGCTTCATTCCATGCTCTTTTTCATGCATAAAGAAGAGCCAGAGCGTAATACAATTATGTATCCGTGAAGGGGCGATAATTGGGCTTTCCAATGACACCTGAACCATCCTTCTACGATCACGGGTTGTCTTGCAACGATCGTGCAACACGAAGGAAAAATCCCTAAAATACGGTAATTTCCTTACATATTTCCCTGTCTAGGGAGGCAGTGGGTGTGGATGTGTGTGGAGGTGGGCCCAGTCGCGGTGCGGGAGCCGTGCCGAACGGTCAGAGCCAACCTACGCTCCTCCCATCGCTTAGACTCTCTCTCAGAGCCAATTATGTGCTCAACATCGCATACGACTTAAGGCGGGCCCCGCTCTTTAGGTCTGGGTTCTCTTGACCGCCTTAAGTCGGGTCCCGCCAAAGAGGGGTTAAACAAAATAGTACTAGCTGTTAAAGGAACGATAAAGTTTTCCATAATCTTCATAATTATCTTGACTGGAGCTCTATTCAATTGTCTCAGTACCACCCTAAGTATCTTATACCCTATTCCAAGTTAGTAGACCAAATATCTTGAACATTGACCTCTATAACATGCAAACGACTGGAGTAATTGAGCTAATATTTCTACCTCTTGGGAAGGGTCAACCGGGGAATCTATTTATCTAGTTACTCAGGCTTACCCACTTTTCCTATTTTATTATATATATATATATATTTTTTTTTTTTTTTTTTTATGTATTTATTTTTTTATTTTTTTTTGGGGGGGGACTCAATAGACAGAGCAAGAACAGGGACACCACAAAGCACAACAGAAAACAACGAACACACAAAAACAAAATACAAATTCACACACATCTAAGTCATCCAGGAGAAGACCCAGAGACCAGGGTCACCAAGGTCCCTCCAGCACTCCCTTGGCCCCCGACCACCCGGAGAGGTTCTGATCTCGGGAGGCAGGCATGCAGTGAAGCCCTACCATCACAAGCCCGCCCACCACATGGGAATGGGTGTGGAAATTTATAGCCCATTTGCTCAAGCCCTTTTAGAGTTAGGCTATAGAGGTTAGGGTCCACGATATTTGGACTACCTATTTGGAACAGGGGATATATGGTTTGTTTTAAGCTGACGGATAATTCCGATGTCCCCATCTTGATTAATTAGATATTTACGATGATTTCGTACCGAAATATATCGTTGATTATGAAAACTTATCATTAATATGACATACAAACATAGTAGTTTTATATACTGTACTTCCATTAAGTATAAACAAATCAGCTGCTAGGGGATTAATTTTACTGTTAGTTGCAAACAATTTGACTACAGTATTTACACCAATGTTTAAAGGTCAAGCTACCTCTGTCATTTTATTTTCATTTCTGAGACTACTGGTTTCATTTTCAACTCTTCCATCTCTTTGCTTCCCTCTGAAATTCCGTTCTTCAAGATTGTATTTGCCTATGTTATTTCTTTAGAAATTCCATATTCCCTTATGTCACTTACAAGGGTTTTCCTTTTGTCTCACAAAATAGATCAATACTATTATGGTGGATGTTGACGCACCCCCGTCTTTAAAGTCTTTAACCCCTTATTAGCAGGGCCCGACTTAAGTCCGTATATAAAAACCTGGACTATGTGGCGGGGCCCGACTTACGTCTGTGTGCAATTTTGGAGCAATAATGGCTCTGAGAGAGAGAAGAGCGACGGGAGGAGCGTAGGTTGCCTCATGACCGCTCGGCACGGGGCCCGCGCGCCTACTGACATCTACTCCACACAACTCCACCCTCCCTACCTCGCCACACAGGGAATTATATAAGGAAATTACTGTATTTTAGGGTTTTTGCACTCGACTTGCACGATTGTTGCAAGAGAACGCGTGGTCATAGGAGGATGGTTCTGGTGTCATTGCAAAGCTTAATTAACGCCCTTTCAGGAATACATAATTGTATTACGCTCTGGCTCTTGTTTATGCATGAATTATTATTATTAAAATAGGGATTCGCACCAAGCCTAAAAAGACTATGTGGCACCAAAAGAAACTTTGTGGGAGAAAAAAACAAAAAAACATCGGAGGTGTTGTGGGGCTGGGCGCAATACGGAGTAGAGGAGAAGAAGACTAGGAAACACTAATTAAAGAAGCTGAAGGAGACGGGTATGGAGGAGAAACCGCATAAGATGTGGGAGGGAGAAAGAGGGGGACTCTCCAAGCAGATCGGCTAAGACAAGGGGGCGATTAACCCGTGGAGCCCCGGCTAGTTTTGTAATGTTTGCGCACCAGAACCCGGCCGGTTTTCAAAAAATGGTTTTATTCCAGAAACAATAGCGAATGGGTTAGGAATGAAGGAAAAACCACGAAAAACCGCTCAAAAAGCTTAAAAAATGGTCCTACGGAGCCCCCGAAAACGGATTTTATAAGAGTAAAAAATTGAAGGCAATTATCCCAAAAAAACAGGTTTTTGCGCGCTCGCGCGCACGCACGTCGACTTTGAGAGTTTTCAACCATCGGCACGGTTGCGTGGGATACGTACACAGTTCCCATACAAATCTGAGCCCTCTTGAGTGACTACACCTGAGGTTACGGTCGGCGCAATTAGGGTGACGCGCCAGGCGCGTCTCTGGGGCTGTGCGTTACATACATCGCCGACGCGTCAGGCGCGTCGCTGGGGCTGTACGGGTTAAGGGAGGATATGAAGGGAAATGCCTGCCGTCGGGCAATGGAGAAACGCGGACAGTCGATCTTTATGCATGAAAAAGAGCACGGAAACAAGGCCATTTAGGGTAAAAAAAACCCGCTTGGCACGTAGCGGAAAAAACTGACGGGTCCGCTCGTAAGGTGTTAAAGTCTATAACCTATGCATAGCCTCCTATAGTGCAGTTGGAATGAATGTACATGCTAAGATTGGTATGCAGGATTCGAAACTGCATAATAAATCGTAGGCTTGTGCATCATTCTTTAACTGTCTTCGTGGTGCAATGCATAAGTGTGTTGATTTTCTGTGTGAGCGTCCTGGGTTCGAATCCCCGGACTGCCACATGTGTTTGTTAATTTCATTAATCGAGTTTAGGAGTAAAGTTGGTTGGCGAAGAGAACATAATTAATTCTGGTTCAGGAGCAGTTTATAGAGATGCCTTCCCTAGGGTTAAGCGCCCCATTAATTACACTTTCCATTCACCTATGCATAGCCTCCGATAGTGCAGCTGGAATGAATGTACATGCTAAGATTGGTATGCAGGATTTGAAACTGCATAATAAATCGTGGGCTTGTGCATCATTCTTTAACTGTCTTCGTGGCGCAATGCAGAAGTGTATTGATTTTTTGTGTGAGCGTCCTGGGTTCGAATCCCCGGACTGCCACATGTGTTTGTTAATTTCATTAATCGAGTTTAGGAGTAAAGTTGGTTGGTGGAGAGAACATAATTCATTGCATTTAGCACAAGTTGTTTTTTGCTTTATGATTCCAGTACTAGATATGGTTTATAATTTGTTTTAACAATTTTAAAACGGTGTAAAGAAATTCAAGGAAAACTAATGACCAATTAAATTCTGTAGCAAAAGTGGGTAGTGGTGGTGAATTATACCCGCACTATCTGTATCCGCCTATTCATCAGTGGTGTTCATTCTCTTCAAAAGTCTGACTTCATTATGCCTACCACACTATAACCACAGTATATACTGTATATATCTCACAGGTCCCACCATAATATAGCTTCCAACTGTGCAACACTCGTGTCCTAGATATCCTAATTGTTTTCTAAAGGAGTGGCAGCGATGGCCAGAAGCCTTACTACGTACTATCAACCACTTCCAAACGGCCAGACTCTAGAAACAATTAAACAAACTTTGGCATAGCAACCAAGCTCTCTCTCCTAAAAACAGTCCTGCCAAATGCACCAAACAAGGTCACATGGATGGCCAAGTATTACGTGTGAAGCCTATAGGAATAGTCGGAGTTGGATTCGTAGTGACAGACTAAAGCTGTCTTTCCTACAAGGAGAGAAAGAGACTACCTAAATGTGTCACTGTTCCCAGTACATATACAGACTAATCTGAAGTGAGGAAGAGGTCAGTTTTCATCCCCCCAGCAAAAAAACAACAAAGTAACAATGAACAAAAGACAATCACCGCTAAAGCGTCCAACAGAAGCAGTCGGTATGTTGACAGTATATTTAAAATTGATGATGACTTCAGACTTATAGTTCTCATGTGAACTGTTCAAATTCTCCCACTTGGCGTCGTTGTCTATGTCGTAGAAGTGGACGCCTTCCCAAATCTCAAAGAGCAGGCCCATTCCTCCTGTGAAAGATGTTCTAGGTTAGATATAAAGTCAGATATGAGAAAATAACTAAATAATAGAAGAGCTGTAAGATCAGGTAAGGTAAAGATAGTCAATATTCTGGATTAACTATAAGATCAGGTAAGGTAAAGATAGTAAATATTCTGGATTAACTATAAGATCAGGTAAGGTAAAGATAGTCAATATTCTGGATTAACTATAAGATCAGGTAAGGTAAAGATAGTCAATATTCTGGATTAACTATAAGATCAGGTAAGGAATAATATATAATTAATGATATGCAATAGTCTAGGCTAGCTGTAAGATTAGGTAATGTATACAAACTTATTCATAATTGAACAAAATTCTACACCAGCTATGAGATCGATTAAGATGATTGATAGGCTATATTCTGGTTACCAATATGATCAAACTTAGCATAAAGGGCTAAATAATTAAACAGTATTACCTGATCCCGTAGAGGTGTCGGTTTGCAGGGGGGTGAGACAGGTTAGCCAGTCGTCAGTTATTTCCTGCACATCACACGGAGCACCTCCGACTGTCACCTATAATTAAGTAACACCTCGTTCTTAACATTAATCATCAATTACAAACCCCAATGCACTTCAATAAACAAATGAAAGCATATGGTCGTCCCGGGATTCGAACTCGGGACACCACACCCAGAACATAAGTATCTAAACCATTACACCACCAACACAGCCACAGGTTGAATACACGATCACGATTAATATCCATTTTCGAATTTTGTATATCAATCTAATCATGTACTCGACCCAACTCCATTATGGAAAGCGTAATGATTTAGTGAGTGGAAAGAACAATGAATGGGGCCAAGATCACTAAGGATCGGCATCGCTATACATTAGTTCCTGAACCTATATAATTAAGTAACACCCCGTTCTTAACATTAATCATCCATTACAAACCCCAATACACTTTAATAACTAATGAAAGCATATGGTCCTCCCGGGATTCGAACTCGGGACACTACACCCAGAACATAAGCATCTAAACCATTACACCACCAACACAGTCAAAGGTTGAATACACGATCACGATTAACTCCCTCAGACATATATGACGCGATCGCTTCATATGGACTAGTGAACCAAAAACTTATATGACGCGATCGCGTCATATGGACTTATCTCCATGCCTCTATAATAAGTTATATGACGCACTAGCGTCATATGGAGCTCAGTAAGTCCGATAAGTTACCTTACGATAAAACCGTTGGTGGCAACCTCAGCCACCTCCGATAATTATAACGGCCGCAGTGTTGTTGTGAGTGTAGTGCGAGGCAGTGGCAATGATCCCGGGGCAAGATAGCGAGTGCCTCCCCCATAGTTGAAAGAGTGACAGGGCCAAAATCAAGGGACGTTCGAGCCAAAATGCCTAGACACACGGAGTTTGAAGCAATTTAAGTCATAGGAAGAGGGAAAGACTGATTCTGGGAGAGAGTTCCAGAGCTCAGCTGTTGAGTAGAAGAAAGTTTGAGAGTAACGTTTCACTCTTGGGTTGGAGAGTTGCACAGAGTAGGGGTGGGATTGAGTTGCAAGACGGGAACCACGTGCCCTACGTAAAGGAGGTGGTATGCACTGGGATAGCTCGGAGGAACACTGATTATTATAGTAGCGATAGAATAGCGAGAGAGATGCAACATTGCGGCGGAGAGAGAGAGACTGCAGAGAGTTGGTGAGTGGACGGAAGTTAATGATACGAAAGGCCTTCCTTTCAACTTTGTCTAGGAGAGCGGTGTGAGAGGAACCTCCCCAGACATGTGAACAATACTCAATACAAGGGTGCACTATGCCCCTGTACAGAGCAAGAAGCTGTGCAGGGGAAAAGAACCCCATAAGGCGGTTGAACACACCAAGCTTCTGGGAGGCTGCCTTAGCAAGACTGGTAATATGGTCCTTCCAAATGAGAGCAGAAGAAAAAGAGACACCAAGAATATTGAGAGAAGATGAAGGGTTGATTTTTGTATTGTTGAAGAATAAGGGATAGTCCGCTGGGAGATCCTGACGGGTAGATAGATGGAGAAACTGGGTTTTGGAAGCATTAAAGTTAACAAGGTTTTCTCTGCCCCAATTGGAAATAGTATTTAGATCAGAATTTAAGAGTTCTATGGCTTCATTACGTTTGTCGTTGAGGAATTGCTGGCTGGGGCGTTCTGAAAAACTAATGGAGTAGTGTAAGGTTGAGTCGTCTGTGTATGAATGGATGGGAATTAAGGTACAGTTAAGGAGATCATTTATAAAAATTAGAAAGAAAATAGGAGATAGGACAGAGCCCTGAGGAACACCGGAGTTAATAGGGTGAGGAAGTGATCAATGGCCGTCCACAACCGCGGCTAAGGAACGGCCGGAAAGGAAATTAGAGACAAAGGCACAGATGGAGGGATAGAAACCGAAGGAGGGTAGTTTAGAAATTAAAGATTTATGCCAGACTCTATCGAAGGCTTTCGATATGTCTAGTGCAATAGAAAAAGTCTCACCGAAGTCCCGAAAGGAGGATGACCAAGAGTTAGTAAGATATGAAAGAAGATCACCAGTAGAGCGACCCTTAAGGAAGCCATACTGGCGATCTGAGAGCAGATTATGATAAGAGAAATGCTTAAGAAATTTGGAAGCAAGAATAGTTTCAAAAACTTTAGAAAGACAAGAGATGAGAGCAATTGGACGATAGTTGGAGGGTTGAGAGCGGTCACCCTTCTTTGGGACAGGTTGAATGTGAGCAAACTTCCAGCATGAAGGGAAGATGTTAGAGGATAGACAGAGACGAAAGAGTTTGCCTAGGCAGGGAGTCAGCACGGAAGCACAGTTTTTGAGAACAACAGGAGGAACTCCGTCCGGACCGTAGGCCTTATTAGTGTTAAGCCCAGAGAGGGTAGAAAGTACATCTTTAGAAGAGATTAGGATATTAGGCATAAGTAAGAGAGAGAAGGGCGGAGAGGGAGGAATAGCACCGGAATCATCCAAGGTGGAGTTTCTAGCAAAGGTTGTTGTTGTTGTTGTTGTTCCCCAAGCTGCCTGGCCGAACAGCCCCAAGGCCCCGAGCAAGGCCAAGGCCATAACCGAGTGCCCCCACAGAACCCTCCCCGCCGACCACAATAAAGGGGTGACCGAAGCCACTCCATGGCGGGGAGCTTGAGGAGGGTGTGGAAACGCCCGGGAAACCAAAGCCCCACCCAGGGCCCTGTGCCCCTCAGCAATTATGAAGAGAAAGTTGAGGGGCAAGGGAAAAATGTGACGCTTTGGCTTCCAATCTTGGTAGATTGGGAGGTCAATCCACGTTAGAGACGCCGTCACTTGAGATCTAGAAAATATATAAGTAAAAGGAACAGTCAGAGTAAGCTATGGGTATGGCAGAGATTGCTCAGTTCTCACTCTGATAGACCAGCCCATCACCACATGACTAGAACCCAATCCTCTCAGCATCAGCTAGGAAAGGCCCTAGAAAGCCGCCTTTGGCGGGGGGATAGCTCCCCTATTTCAACCCTTTTCGGGGTTGGGCACCCGCCTCTAGCAAAGGTTTGAGCGAAGAGTTTAGCTTTGTCAGAGGAAGAAGTGATGGTTGTGCCATCAGAGTGGGAAAAGGGGAGGGAAAGACGAGGAAGAGAAATTGTTGGAGAGGTTTTAGGCTAGATGCCAGAAAGCTTGGGAAGAGCTAGAGTTGGATAGTTCAGTGCATTTATTATTGATGAAAGGGTGTTTGGCAAGTCGAAGAACAGATTTAGCTTGATTCCGGGCAGAAACATAGGAAGAATGAGAGTCTTGAGTTTTAAGGCGTCGGTAACGTTTGAATGCTTCCTCCTTATTGTGGACAGCAGTAGAACAGGCGTGAGTAAACCAAGATTTTTTAGCATTAGTCTGAGAGAAGGAGAATGGAATGTATGCTTCCATGCCCGATAGGATTACCTCGGTAATGCGTTCAGCACTCTCCGAGGGTCCTCGGCCACGGAAGCAGAAATCATGCCATGGGAAATCAAAGAAGTACTGCCGGAGAGCCTCCCAGTCGGCAGCGCCAAAGTGCCACAAGCGCCGCCGGCTAGGAGGATCGGGTGGCCGTACTGGAGAGATAGGACAGGTGACAGAGATAAGTTTATGGTCGGAGGAGCCCAGAGGAGAGAAAAGATCGACAGTATAAGAAGAAGGGTTAGAAGTTAGAAACAAGTCAAGAATGTTGGGCCGATCTCCGATGCGATCCGGGATACGGGTGGGTTGCTGAACTAACTGCTCTAGGTCATTTATGATAGAAAAGACGTAGGCTTGTTCACCAGGTGGATCAGTAGTGTGAGAGGAGAGCCATTGGCGGTGGTGAACGTTGAAATCTCCTAAGATGGAGATTTCTGAGAAAGGAGAAATGGATAGAATGTGTTCCACTGTAGAGTTTAGATAGTCAAAGAATTTGGGAAAGTTGGTAGAGTTAGGGGAAAGATAGACAGCACAGAAATATTTAGTAAGAGAATGACAGGAAAGTTTGAGCCATAAAGTTGAGAATTCAGAGGAGTCTAAATCGGGAACACGAGAGCAAGTAGTTTGTTGTGCACATATGCACAACATCCGCCTTTGGCTTTGAAACTAGGATAGAGAAAGTAGGAGGAGACAGAGAAGGGGCTGCTGGATGTTGCTACAGACACCTGAGTTTCGGTGTGGAAGAGAAGATCAGGTTTGTAGGAGGAGAGATGGTGTTCAACAGAGTGAAAGTTAGAGGAAAGTCCGCGAATGTTGCAGAAATTAATAGAAAGAGTAACAGGCCGAGGTCCAGGTAATTGAATGGGGTCGTCAGGGGATGGTCGGTTGGGTGTGGGGGCATTTATGGCCCCCCCCCCCCCCCCCCCTGGGGACTCCGAGGCTGGGCTAGAATTCATCATTTAGTTTTTTTAAATTTTGGTGTGGAGGAATGAAGTGTGGTGTGAATGTTTAGTGTAGTGAAGTGGATAGGAGGAGGTGTTTGTGAGAGCTAGCTGGATTGCTCTCATTGTAAATGAGGCACAAAGAAAATCAGTAAGAGAGGCCAAGCAAATGAAACAGGAGTTCCAGCGACTCTTTATCACATGCCTATAACCTCACCTGGGTCTAGCCCTGATCGATTGGTGCCTACAATCTCCCCAGTGTGCTCTGACCATTAGACCATCAAGACAGTTACATGTTTATTTTCATAAGTGCAACACATGACCGTTGTTTGTGTATGTCTTATCACCCCTCTACCTATCTTACCTGGAAGTGGACTGTTGGGTAGTTCTATCTGGGGTAAATATAATGGCCTGTCTCTCTTGCCTGTATGAATTTATGTATGTACAGTTGCCCACATAAGTTATGTTCCTCTGTGGGATCTTATACAAAGAACTATAGTGTACATGATTGATTTAAGAGTGTAGTTTCTTATGCAGTGGATAACTCATCTGACTAGTCAAATGATAATTACAAGAAACAACACTTGCAATTTCATTCATACTATTTAATTTCATACATAAGATCACGACGAGGAACAGAACTTGCAATTCATTCATACTATTTTATGTTCATACATAAGATCACAACGAGGAACAGAACTTGCAATTAATTCATACTATTTTATGTTCATACATAAGATCACAACGAGGAACAGAACTTGCAATTAATTCATACTATTTTATTTTCATACATAAGATCACAACGAGGAACAGAATGCATGTCGACTTACTTTTTATTCTCTACACTGTTCAATCTCTCTGCTATCTGAGAACACTTTTTTCCTCTGTGCATATTCCCCCCCTAGCCCTTTTACAGTCACAGAAACTTAAGAAACTAGAGAGGACCTTCTGAGAGCGCGTACTTCCGCCTTGCTGGCGGAGGTATGCGCTCTACTATTCGCCTCCAAAATGGAATAACTTCTTTCTTGGTGCATATCCTATCTGACCCCCATATTTCATGAAAATCAGTTCATAACTTTGCGAGCCGCCAACGCCAGCGGAGGTATGCGCTCTACCAATCGCCTACAAAATTGAATCACGTCGTACATGGCGCATATCCTACCTGCCCATAAAGTTTCGTGAACATCGGTGCTTTACTTTTTTTAAATATCTTGTTCACAGAAAGACCAACAGAGGCAAAAACATTACCTCTGTCCAACTTCATTGACGGAAGTAAAAATAACTACACCCTGTTTCAACTAACCTGGCAAATATAAATATTATATTACCCTATATCTGGTACAATAAATCTGTTAATGCATACAATACAAAAACAAATAAATTTTACCTATTTGTTGTATTAATTAAAATTAGCAGAAAGGTGAAATATTTATAATGAATAAAACATGTTGCCCACAATATCGTCAACATAGCAGTCAATAAGGTATACTGTAACACAAATATCACTAGCAAGGTCACCCAAGCCTTCCAATCCAGATGTTGCCAATGTAACATGGGGGTAGCGGGAGGTCCTGACTAGCTACCCATGGACTGCAATTCAAGTTTAAAATATAATTCAAAATGGTATATTTAGCCTAAAATATATCCTAGATGCAACATTTACATCAAGATTATTTACAATTGAATATAACAAGTACGTTTGAGCCTTTTATGAACGAAAGGTCCTCCTGAAAGGCACTTGGTGAATGCGGGAAGATTATGGAATGAGTTACTGATGATGAATGAATGATTACATTCAACAATTAAATTTGCCAGTAGCATAGAAAAAATATCCTCTAAACCATAATTTCCAAAATGTCTTTGTTTTAATATTTCTACTTAGTGCTGCTGTCAGATCAAGATGGATTTAGGTGTAATTGGAATATTGCAAACTTTTGATGAACGAAACTGATAACTGCGAATTATCAAGTTATTCTAATATCTCTTCTAATATTTATTAGGTGATGTTGATATGTAGCTAGTATACTATCTTTAACCCACTGGACCGCAGCGATGCAAGTTATGCGTCGCCTATGTATGTAACGCTCAACCTCAGCGGCACAATGGTTGCATCTGGCTTAATTACTCTTGTCCTATGGCAGCTAGAGGGTTCAGAATTGTATGGGAATTGCTTTAGTATCCCACGCAACAATACCGATGGTTGGATACCCTCCAATTGATTTTCCAGTATTTTGCCCACCAATTTCACCATGTTAATTGCGACTTTCCGCCGCTCCGCAGGACCCCTAAATGACCTAGGTGAGCGTTTTTTTTTTGTTTTCCTTCATTACTAACCCATCCCATGTGTTTTCAGGAAAACAGAAATACCAACCTGCCGGTCCCACGTGGTACATTTATTATAATTCAGCTGGTGCTTAGGGGGTTAAGGGCTCTCTTGAAGCTACAACTGGGGGTCTGTCTTTAGCAGCTCATGGTAAGCTGTTCCACACCCGCACACCTTGGCAGCGTATGGAGGTCTGACTTTGACTTGATCTCATAAAGGGTATGGTTAATGCTCCCACACTTGGTTAAGTTTCTTGGAAAATTATGACCACCACCGCTTACTTGTTATATGCCTAGCAATTAATTGCTCTTTATGATAGAAGAAGCATTTTTCAGGATCATTCCATATGTGTCATTAGAATTGAACTATCATCAACAGTTGGTTACGTATGAATAAAATAAATATCGGTAGTTGGCAAAATAAAATAATGCATGTGTAACCAAAATATTCACTCTACATAGATTATCAGCAACAAGAATTATATATGTTTAGTACCATCTATGATATGATATGAGGGTGAAAGGTGTACTGAGTGAGGAGTTCACAGTCCGTGTTGGAGTTCATCAGGGTTCAGTGTTAACCTCCCTCCTCTTTATTATGGTCCTGGAGGCACTGTCTAGAGATTTTAGATCCGGACTCCCGTGGGAACTGTTTTATGCAGAGGCCAAATTCAGAAGATGGAGAGAGGGCATGGCCAGCAAGGCTTTAAGAGTCAATATTAATAAAAACCAAGGTTATGCATTGTAGATTGAGACGAGGCAATGTGGAAAAGAGCAGTGCATACCCATGTGCAGTGTATGGAAAGGGTGTCGGCGCTAACTCAAATCGGTGTAGCATCTGTCGATGTTGGGTGCACCATGGGAGTAAAGCGTTGTAGTAGAATAAAAGGACCCCTGCCGAAGGATTAGTTAGAAATCGAAACATTTGAGTGCATAGTGTGCAAAGGCGAGCTTGTGTTAAATGACGATCCTGTGGCTGTAAATTTTGGAAATGTGTCATTGGAGCTGGTGGACATTTTTGTTACCTAGGAGATACCATCTCTGCCGGTGGTGGGGCCGAGGCTGCCACTGTCGCTAGAATTAGATGTGGCTGGAGGAAGTTCAGAGAACTGCTCTCAATTCTGACCATGAAAATAAGGCCTCTCCCCCTGAAAGGAAAGGTGTATGCCTCATGTGTTAAAAAAGAAATGACGTATGCCTCAGAAACATGGGCTGTTAAAGTAGAGGATGTCAACAGAATGGAACTTAATGAGAGGAGAATGGTGAGATGGATGCGAGAGGCCAGGCTGCCTGCAGGATAGAATAACAAATGATGAGCTGAGGAGACGTTTAGGTATAAAGAGTATTAGCGAGGAGATGCGTACAAGTAGACTGGGATGGTATGGGCATGTGGAGTGAATTGATGAACAAACTTGGGTGAAAAGATGCAGGTCTGTGATTGTGGAGGGAGCTTCACCAAGGGATGGACCGAGGAAAACCTGGGATCGGAATATACATTCCGATCTCAAATCCAAAAACTTGACAAGTGAAGCAGCCCTTAACAGTGTTGCCTGGAACGCCGCCATTAGGACAAGAGACTGAAACTGCACGTATGTGTGGAACACTCGGTCTTAAAATTTTATGTATGTATGTATGTATGTATGTATGTATGTATGTCTGTATCTTAATAGAAAAAGGATAGATCAATCTACAATACTATGATGTCAAAACTTACAATGTTTTTAATTATGATTGATAAAACTGATTCAGACAAAACAAACTTGTGTTTTTTTTAACATCATTTGCACCACCCTACTTTGCACCACCATAAATCACAAGTTTCAGTCACGATAATAGGTGTTTATATACGAAATGAAAGGTATTTTTCACACACTTTCCAAATATGCAATTAGAATCTGTTTATGGTAAACATTATTTTTTAATATGAATATAATTACACAAGAGTATATGCTCGCTATGCTCAGACTTGCACTTGTATTCACTAGCGTAAATAATTATCGCTGAATTTCCTTCTAACGTGTTTCAGGGCTATGAATTGTAGTGATACGCATAGTTCATATTATGAGGAAGAGAATAAAACAAATTCCCAAGTCCCTGCGCCTAATATTTGATATGACAAATTGGCATTCATAGGACATGAATAATAGCACTCATAACTCATAACTGGCGTGAAGTCCTGACTAGCTTTCAGTGACAAAATCCAAGGAGTGTACTGAACAAGTTCTATCCCCTTGGTGCTTCGTCTCACTCAGACACTAATGAGGACCTGCGTTGTAATCTATGTGACACAGCAGTATTCCAGGGATTATGGGAAATGGTTTGACTCACCTTTCCTAAATTTATGCCATGTCATGGTTTTCCTGTCCGTCTTATTCTGCAAAGATACTCTGTAAAAAGATAAAACTCCCATATATTGGGTTAAACCTCGATGCTTTCATCTACTACTCCAGCTCCCTTCCTCACTCCCTACAATTTCCGCTGCCCCCTTCCTTGCTTCGAGGCATTAATATGATACATTTTATTTACCTGTTTCACCTTTCCTATATTCATGTAAAGTAATGCAATTCCTTTATCAAAATGCCTCAAACAAGATTAATGCATTTTGAAATTATTTTTTGTTTTCCAATTACTACAACCGCCCAAGTCTTTCCCTCGTCAGTATTGGCCCCTATGTCTAGTGTAGTAGACTACCCACCTCAGTCTTCCGCTCGACAGTAATGGCACTATGTATTTACCTCAGTCTAGCCCTCATCAGTTGACAAACTTGACACTATGACTAGTAAAGTAGACTACCCACCTTAGTCTTGCCTTCTTCAGGATTGAAACCGGACCCTTTCACATTGATGAGCGCCCCACCAGCGCTGCTGCTTGTTTGGGGGCTCACATCTGACACAACTGGGGATGGAACATTTAATTAACTAATTAATACTCATTCTATTACTCAATTTGGGATCAGTTACATATTATTACAACAAGGGTTCTGTTACACACAACTGAATTACTTATATGCCTCGAGAGAGCATATTTCTGGTAGCTAAGCATTGTTTAAATTTTCAAGAGGGAGTCAAGTTTACGTAATATCTGCTCAATAACAAGTCTTAAAAATCTACCTTTGGCATCCTACTGTAAATTGACCAAACCTGACAGACCAAGTTTGCATAACTAGGGGAGATTTGGCTTGACCAAACTGCCGGAAAGTTAAATCTTTAAGGGTTAATATATAAAAAGAAGGAACAACAAAAATAAAGTATGTGATTTTATGAAGTAACTTTGTCTCTTCATCCATCTATCTATCTGTATATATATATAGAGGAAAAGGAGAACCAGGGTAGCAACCAACAGCATCTTTATTACAAACGTTTCGACATATCATATGGCATCTTCAGTTAATCTAAAATGAGAAAATTTAAATATAATTTTAGATTCACTGAAGATGACATAGGATATGTCGAAACGTTTGTTAATAAAGATGCTGTTGGTTGCTACCCTGGTTCTCCTTTTCCTCTACAATGTGCGGTTCCCCAAGAACAAACCTATATCTCATATATATAATATATATATATATATATATATATATATATGTGTGTGTATACAGTATATATTTATATATATATTTGCACAAGTTAGTCAATAATTCCTCCTTACCAGCATATGTATGGTACTGGTACAGCCGGTCCTGGGAGTTCACATACATGCCATAGTTCCGTGTCACGGACGGGCCCCGCGTCATCACGTACACTGATGCGTTCATGGGCCCTATGTGCCGGGTAGTGGGCAGGCAGGTCAGCTGGCGATAGGTCACGTCCCTGTACAGTTCAGTCCCATTGAACAGTTCGCATTGTACGCCACCCATGTAGGCTCTGTGTAGTGAGTACAGTTAGTTAAAATAGGATTTCAGAGGCTATCAACCCTTCCGGATTATTAAGCCAGCACCCTGTAAGTCAAGAAGAGCGTCAGGACTTGAGCCCCTTTTCGAGAACCTCAGTCCCTTGAACTGTTAGTATATTCTGTTGGTTATACAGTCACAGGACAGGCAGCACAATTGCTAACATAAAATCGTCGTTTAGTAATCCAGTTGCCAAGGGCCATTTATTCAGCGAACCTGGAAACAATATGATGCACAGATCTGTCACCTATGTATGGCCTAGTTTGTAAACCCACTGGTTACATAGCTGGTACCTTTATGAGTGTTTGGCGATATCAATGGTAATAATATAAGAGCAAACTTTATTTTGAATTCACCCTTCAGTGAAAGCACATGTTTGGGGATGTTATTGCTAAGATAATGTATATGTATATTTGTATAATCATACTAGTTATATATTAATAAGCAATAGCCCTCTGAGGAGTATATTACTAATAAGCAATAGCCCTCTGAGGAGTAGATTACTAATAAGCAATAGCCCTCTGAGGAGTATATTACTAATAAGCAATAGCCCTCTGAGGAGTATATTACTAATAAGCAATAGCCCTCTGAGGAGTATATTACTAATAAGCAATAGCCCTCTGAGGAGTATATTACTAATAAGCAATAGCCCTCTGAGGAGTATATTACTAATAAGCAATAGCCCTCTGAGGAGTATATTACTAATAAGCAATAGCCCTCTGAGGAGTATATTACTAATAAGCAATAGCCCTCTGAGGAGTATATTACTAATAAGCAATAGCCCTCTGAGGAGTATATTACTAATAAGCAATAGCCCTCTGAGGAGTATATTACTAATAAGCAATAGCCCTCTGAGGAGTATATTACTAATAAGCAATAGCCCTCTGAGGAGTATATTACTTATATTTCCAGATGCCTTAAACCCCGAGGGTGTGGCCTCCAATGAACCACCTTTATATGCTTCCATTGTGCCGAGACAACTCATTCCATTATTATGGTATAATATATATATATATATATATATATATATATATCAGTAAGGGGCTTATTGCGTGGAAAGCGCAGTCGAATAAGGAAAAGCAGGACCAGGTTATGACGAACATCTTTATTGTTTGCAACGTTTCGGCACAGTCACGTACCATCATCAGGCTAGAATAAACAAAATAATATACCTTTATATTACATATTTATAGTTACTAAAATTATACATGCCTTTCATAGAAAATTGCAGACATCGAAGTGAAATATGTGAGTAAACTAATAAATTCAAAATACATTGGAAGTACAGTCTCAATCCCTAAAAGTAAGCCCCCCTCGATGCTAACAATACAATTAGCTAGGGTCTTTCTGAACGACGGGTAAACTTGGGAACGCACAAACGAACACACTCCGCTCAAATGAAACAGAAGTTCGAACAGCCATATGAACCTTTTGTGGTTGACTGCAACCACGGTATGTTTCATATTTTCGCAGGATGTAAATTACGTCAAGTTGTAAAACTGGACACGGAAATCTGCACTAGGCATACTGACCCAAACGAGGCATATTGATAATGGTTGAATATGGTTATTTATGTTTGTGAATCAATAGATAAAACAATTACTTATATTCACTGCATTGTAGCAGATTTAGTGGTCAAGCATTATTGATGACATTTAGAACAACTGGCAACCGTTTTTCAACTTAATACTATATACCTCTCTATTGATGGTAATATATAAAGTCGATATTCCTGTGTGTCCTGCTAAA
This sequence comes from Paralithodes platypus, assembly GCA_032716605.1. NCBI lineage: Eukaryota > Metazoa > Arthropoda > Malacostraca > Decapoda > Lithodidae > Paralithodes > Paralithodes platypus. The sequence goes on along the minus strand of CM064531.1, from coordinate 25,274,699 downwards.
CTACTTACTCCACAACCCCCCTTTTCCCTAATTTGAAATTATTTTTTAGCTTCTATATAATTGCTCTCTGACACTGGGTAGAGATTACCATGATTCTTTAGGAAGACCTTACCTTCCTAGACCGGTAAAATGCACAGCTCACTCTGTTCAGGCATACCACCATATATCTGGGTAAAATGTATGATCTTAAGTTTTCAGCTCTAGGAATACTAAAATTGTTTCTGACAAACTTCCACTATACATACGAGCTTAAAATAAATATGGAGTAACTTGGAAATCATTAACATTATAATAACAAAACTCGACACAAAAATACTGTAGGTTGGTAGAAGTGGAGAACCAAACCAATTCAGATATGTAGCCGAGAGAGAGAGAGAGAGAGAGAGAGAGAATGGAATGATACTAGCAGTTGTTGAATAGTAAAAATATTGCATATGTTTATATTATTTCACCAAATAACATGGTTACATTCAATCTTGTTACTTTAAAGTTTAAGCCTAGCTTAGATTTATAACCTCATGATCGAATAATCCACTAATTTTGAGATACTATTGACTTTTGAATACAGAGTTCGTGGCAGAATGAAGTAGCTCCTATGAGGAAAAAACTCAACTCTGATGTTATCTAATTATCTTATTTACTTATTAAAAACGTCTGATTTATTTTCAATGGCATTATATTCACTCCGTAATTACAGCATGTCCAAATGCTAAATTAAAGTAATGTAATAACTAATGTGACGCAATCGGCTTCATGACAACTTTGAAATAAGTATATATGTAAAGAAATCCCATTCTCAACTAACTTAATTCTTTGAAGATAACGATGCATTTTGACCGTTTGTTCTTGTTATCATAACTCAATGTTATGCAGCTTGTGGAAGATCTGTGGGTATTACAAGGAAACAGACTCAATAAATCCCTTTATTTCCATGCTACTCATCAAACTATATGCGGAATAAACTCACAAATGTGTCATGATCCACAAGGAGATAACTTCTAAGGTATATAGCTTAACGTGTATTATTATTCCATCAACTTCATTTAATCCTTATGTTGCTTAATATGAGCTTCCGTTCATGAGCATATACTGTACTCTGTGCAACTCTCCAACTCAAGAGCTAACCGATATTCCCAGTTTGTTTTATTCTATTCAATAGGTAGGCTCTGGAAGTCTCTCCCTGTACCCATATTCCCCTCATCCTATGACTTAAATTCCTTCAAACTCCGTGTATCCAGGCTTTGGGCTCGACCGTTCCTAGATATTGGCTCTAACACCCTTTTAACTCTGGGGGAGGCACTCGTATCAGGCTGTTCTGCCTTTTGTCTCCCTCGTACACACATACCAAATACATATACTGTATATACTTCACTACATATGATAGATTGGATAAGTGTTAATGGTATTTTTGCAACACTGCTGTGTTAGAGGAAGTGAGAGGGGAGGAGCAAAAAGTGGATAAGGTGATCAGGTAACCTGCAGGAATGATTAATCATGAACAAAGAACGACAACACTTTGTTGAGTGCGCATACATTTTGGCAATATGTGACATTTCGTTTTACCTACGGTAGTCAGGTATTGCGCAGGTTTTGTATTGTCGCAAATAGTAGACATGTGTTGTATGATGGATAATATTTATTCAGAATTTACCGCCATATTATTAAACCTCACAGAAAGGCTTCCCTAATCCATCACGGACAGAATTAGCACAAACAAATAGTGATCTTTCTGATTATGTATGGACTAAGTCCTTAATAACACATTAAAGCTGTTTAAATATATGTAATTATATATTTAGGACAGCACTTTAGCAAGGTTTTATAATACGAAATAGAATTACCCGGGCTATAATAATCAAGCTTTTTATTTCGGAAGAACTCTACTAGATCTTGTGACTTCGGGTTGCAATATACTGTATTGTATTATGTCCTTCGTTAAAAAATAGGGTCATGTTACTATAAATAGTATTGCTTAAACAGATTATTCTATTTTGAACTTGTAGGCTTCGGACACTTTGAGGAATTTGTTTGAATTATTTTGAATTTCATTCGTTTCAAGGTAAATATAGCCGTGTGAGAAATATGTTTGCGAATTATTGTTTATACGCATATAAAGTCCAATATTGTATTTGGCTGACCTGATTGCTGAACTGATTGCAATGGAAAGCAAAAACTAACGTTGATATATCAAAACCATCAAGGGTTCATTTTGATGTTCGAGCCACCTGTGCTAAATCGGAGTGGAGTATAGTCGTTTGTGCCACGTTTACCTGTCATCCAGAAAGACCCGGGATACCAATATTTCTTGAATCGAGGGGGGCTTACTTTTAGGGATTGCGACTGTACATTGCATAATTTGTTTAGAGTAAAAGATAGAATTCCAGTTGAATTGTCCTCTTCTATTATTTACCAATATACATGTGCTAGCTGTAAGGCTACATATATAGGAAAAACGAAGAGACATTTGAAAACTAGAATTTATGAACATCTTGGGAAGTCTGTTCGAACAGACCGATTTTTATCTAAGCCACTTCACTCAGTTATTTGGGACCACTCACATGCATTAGATCACCCTATAAATAGAGAAAAAAATTCAATTTTAACTAGTGGTAGGACTGACACTGACCTGTTGATATTAGAGAGCATTATCCAGGCAGTTGAGCGCCCGACCATCGGCGAAAACGAGTCCTCGATGCCACTCCTTTGTTTCTAAGTGCTATTTGAGGTTTGTTCTATTTTATATATTTAGGATATATTTATAACTTTGTATAGTGTATTTGCGTAAGATTTTCATTTAGGTCATAATCACAGTCTTCTTCAAATTTCGCGATAATCTATTGCATCAATTAATTTATATGATTTAACGTTAAATCTGAACTTTGAATATATTAGTTTACTCACATATTTCACTTCGATGTCTGCAATTTTCTATGAAAGGCATGTATAATTTTAGTAACTATTACTATGTAATATAAAGGTATATTATTTTGTTTATTCTAGCCTGATGATGGTACGTGACTGTGCCGAAACGTTCCAAACAATAAAGATGTTAGTCATAACCCTGGTCCTGCTTTTTCTTATATATTTATATAATTATATATATATACAGTATATATATATATATATATATATATATATATATATATATATATATACACACACAAGGACTTACTTTTGTATTTTTCTAGCTGTTGAGGAAGTGGTATCGAGGGGCTGCTCCACTTGGTCCGTATGCAGCCTGCCGTGGATATCCACCAGATCCCCTATCTTGCCAGTGACGGGGGACACGTACTCCACCACGGGAGCTATAGAACTCTGGTACTGTTAGGTCAAAAATTCAAGAGATTAGTTTGTGGCCTCATTAGAGACCTAATAGTCACAAAGATAGGCCAGCCTCCGCCATATTGGTGCCATTGGTGTTATTAGCCTCTATTTACACTTAAATGTTCTGTGACTGTTCACAATCTCTCTTATTCATAATCAATATAATGTAATAATAAATTCTAACTCTCTCGTCTCTTTCTGAGATCTAGCCAACACTTCAACCATTCTTCTTCCTTGCCATTCCCTCGTGTTTCCAGCTCTGATAGCTCCATCGAATCTCTTCCTAAGGTCAGGTCAGGTGAAGGTATTGGGGATAAGCCTTTACAACGGCACCACATAGCTACCATAAACACATGCATAAACGCAAGCACTCAGACAGTCACTCCCTCTTTCGGTCTCTCACTTATATTTAATGGCTTAATATTTTATAGAGACTCCTGGTCTTAATATTAGGGACGGTATTCTTCCTATTGTCCTCAACAACTGATGACTCCCTGCCTAGGCAAACAATTCCGTCCATGTCTCTCCTGTAATATTTGTTTTTCTTGCCTGAAATACTCTCAGTCAACCTTTCCCTAAGAATAGTAACCGTTCCCAACTTTCCAACAGTCGTCCAATTGCTAAGAATGGATTAATTTTGTTGGAGAAAATTGGTTTGCATTTGTGGTCAAATTTGTTTGTAGTATAGGTCGCATTGTCAAGTAAATCTGGGCTTTGATTTATGGGGGCTACATACAGTTGTCATGGTAATTCTGCAGAACAAAAGTTCCTGTTATTTTATTTTTTATAAGTTTTTATTTTTTATTTTTTTCCGTTTTTTAAGGTTTATAATGGTTTATTTCATAGTTAGAAAGTGAGGAAAACAGTTTGTATTGCCATTTTACTTGTTAATTATAATTCCGATACCACAATAATCTAGTGGAGGGTTTGTGAATGCAGGGTTTTGGGTGGGGAAAAAATAGGGGTAATTATTAATGTTCTCTCCACTAACCAACTTTACTCCTAAACTATAGCTATAGCCATACCCATAGCTTACTCTGACTGTTCCTTTTACTTATATATTTTCTAGATCTCAAGTGACTGCGTCTCTTCCATGGATTGACCTCCAAATCTACCAAGATTGGAAGCCAAAGCGTCACATTTTTCCTTTGCCCCTCAACTTTCTCTTCATAATTGCTGAGGGGCACAGGGCCCTGGGTGGGTCTTTGGTTTCCCGGGCGTTTCCGCACCCTCCTCAGCTCCCCGCCATGGAGTGGCTTCGGTCACCCAGGCTTTATTGTGGTCGGCAGGGAGGGTTCTGTTGGGGCGCTCGGTTGTGGCCTTGGCCTTGCTCGGGGCCTTGGGGCTGTTCGGCCAGGCAGCTTGGGGAACAACAACAACAACAACAACAACAACTCCTAAACTCGATTAATGAAATTAACAAACTCACATGTGGCAGTCCGGGGATTCGAACCTAGGATGCTCACACCGAAAATCAACACACTTATGCATTGCACCATGAAGACTAAATCTGAAATTATAATACAAAACACCAAATAAAAATGATAAAAATTTGAAAATCCCAGCCATGTTTCGGCAAAAGTTGGCTCGGATTTGGCCATTCTTCCGAGACCAAAAACTCCCAAAATTGTAGAAACAAGTTAGCTCGGATTTGACCAATTTTAAGAGTACACACAAAACAAACAAAAAACACACACACACTATATAAAATTGTAAAATAAAGTTGGCTCGGATTTGGTAAAATCCCAGAGTAATAACAACGCAAAAACAAAAAGTTGGCTCTGATTTGGCCAATGTTCAGAGTCAAGAAACGCTAAATTTTAAAAATGGTTGCCTTGGATAAGGGCAATGGGTAAATAATCTTTATGGCCCAACAGCTTGGCCACGGCATCCACGATGGATTGAGAGGTGGGCAGAGTTTGTGACCTATTGAAATAATTATTATTTAGAACAGTTACGGTTTAATTATCTTCATGGCCTAACAGCTTGGACGTGGGATTGGCTAATAAACATCATCGAATGAGAGAGAGAGCGTTCAAGTTTCAGGAAGAGCCTAAGAATATAAACAAAAGTGTTGATCATTGATGTCCGCCGAGGCTTGGCCCGCCCAGCTGAGAAAACTTTTTTTTTTTTTTATAGGAGAGTGGAAATCAAATTGACAAAATTAGAAAATAAAATTTATCCGCGAATCTGTAAGGTTCCTTGAGTAAGGTAAAGGCAGACAAAATAATTCCATAGAACAGAAATCCCGTAATCGAGGAGTTATTCTATAGAATACCCACTGCCATTATTGAGACTGTTGTCGAAGCTGTTTCGGGTTGAACTGAAACTCTTGACTTACTCTATACCTGTTATTTGTATTTCGGAGCTTCCTTTAAATTGTTCGAGGCTTTAAAATGTAACAGCATTAATGACAGCCAATTTAATGACTGAGTGATCAATATGAAATAGTGATTCAGTGTCATGACCCAGCTTAGTTATTTAGTTAAATTTTGACTTCAGAGGCTATCAATCCTTCTGGATTATTAAGCCAGCAGACTGGTAAGTCAAAAATAGCGTCAGGACTGGAACCCCTTTCCGTGAACCCCAGTCCCTTCATGTCCCAGCGTGCGTATTAAGGGGAGGCAGACCGTTTTTTCTGGACACCCTTCTCCCTAATGTTTAGCCCCACTAGTTTTGAGATTATAAGACGTTCGGCTCATTAGTTTGGCGATGTTTTAACACCTTTCGCTCCATTTCCTTGTCAATTTTAAGACCTTTCGGGCCATTTAGGGGTCGTGTTTTTCCTGGCGAGCGATAGCAAGCCTGTAATTTTAAGGGGAACAGGCCTTCGGCCGGGACTTTTTTCTACCGAAAAATGTACACATTTATCTTGAAAGGGGGTCTAGGGTGTGTTTTTTCTAAGCTTGATGGAGATCTAGGGAGGAAACTAAACAAATATATGAATAAATGAATTAATAGAGCAAACAAACGGTCTGCCTCCCCTTAAAGATGAACTCACATAGAAGTAGAAGTTCTTGCCAGTGACTTGTTGGCCGTTCACCGTGAGGTTAAGTCTGTAGTCCTTGTAGCCGGTCGAGCGGTCCTGGTTCTTGAAGGCGCTGTGTGAGAGAGAGGGGAGAAGAGTGTGTGTGAGAGAGGGGAAACGAGTGGAGGTGTGTGTGTGTGAGAGAGGGAAGGCACTGTAAGAGAGAGGAGTGGAGGTGTGTGTGTGAGAGAGACGGAAGGCACTGTAGGAGAGAGGGGAGAGGAGTGGAGGTGTGTGTGTGTGTGAGAGAGAGGGAAGAGGAGTAGAGGTGTGTCGTGAGAGAGAGGGAGGGCACTGTAGGAGAGAGGGGAGAGGAGTGGAGGTGTGTGTGAGAGAGAGAAGGAAGGCACTGTAGGAGAGAGGGGAGTGGAGTGGAGGTGTGTGTGTGAGAGAGGGAAGGCACTGTAGGAGAGAGGGGAGAGGAGTGGAGGTGTGTGTGTGAGAGAGACGGAAGGCACTATAGGAGAGAGGGGAGAGGAGTGGAGGTGTGTGTGTGTGTGTGTGAGAGAGAGGGAAGAGGAGTGGAGGTGTGTGTGTGAGAGAGAGAAGGAAGGCACTGTAGGAGAGAGGGGAGTGGAGTGGAGGTGTGTGTGTGAGAGAGAAGGAAGGCACTGTAGGAGAGAGGGGAGTGGAGTGAAGGTGTGTGTGTGAGAGAGGGGAGAGGAGTGGAGGTGTGTGTGTGAGAGAGACGGAAGGCACTGTAGGAGAGAGGGGAGAGGAGTGGAGGTGTGTGTGTGTGTGTGTGAGAGAGGGGAGAGGAGTAGAGGTGTGTGTGTGTGGGAGAGAGGGAGGGCACTGTAGGAGAGAGGGGAGAGGAGTGGAGGTGTGTGTGTGTGAGAGAGAGGGAGGGCACTGTAGGAGAGAGGGGAGAGGAGTGGAGGTGTGTGTGAGAGAGAGAGGGAAGGCACTGTAGGAGAGAGGGGAGAGGAGTGGAGGTGTGTGTGTGTGAGAGAGAGGGAGGGCACTGTAGGAGAGAGGGGAGAGGAGTGGAGGTGTGTGTGAGAGAGAGGGAGAGGAGTGGAGGTGTGTGTGTGAGAGAGAGAGAAGGCACTGTAGGAGAGAGGGGAGAGTAGTGGAGATGTGTGTGTGAGAGAGAGGGAAGGCACTGTAGGAGAGAGGGGAGAGGAGTGGAGGTTCGAACATCGAAACAGCGAAAATGTGATATTTTCGCGGTTTCGAGGTTAGAACTTGGGGTTCGTTCTCCGATTGTGGGTCCCTTACAGCAAAGTTCCACATTCGTGTCCAGTCCAGATCTACTGTAGTCTATGCCTGTATATATACCCAACTGCATTATGATGAATTCTAGCACAGCCTCGGAGTCCCCAGGGGGAAGGGGGGGGGGGGGGGACCATAAATGCCCCCACACCCGACCGACCATCCCCTGACGACTCTACAAAATTACCTGGACCTCGGCCTGTTACTCTTTCTATTAATTTCTGCAACATTCGCGGACTTTCCTCTAACTTTCACTCTGTTGAGCACCACCTCTCCTCCTACAAACTTGATCTTCTCTTCCTCACCGAAACTCAGGTGTCTGTAGCAACATCCAGCAGCCCCTTCTCTGTATCCTCCTACTTTCTCTATCCTAGTTTCAAAGCCAATGGCGGATGTTGTGCATATGTGCACAACAAACTCACTTTCTCTCGTGTTCCCGATTTCGACTTCTGAATTCTCAACTTTATGGCTCAAACTTTCCTGTCATTCTCTTACTATATATTTCTGTGCTGTCCATCTTTCCCCTAACTCTACCAACTTTCCCAAATTCTTTGACTATTTAAACTCTACAGTGGAACACATTCGATCCATTTCTCCTTTCTCAGAAATCTCCATCTTAGGAGATTTCAACGTTCACCACCGCCAATGGCTCTCCTCTCACACTACTGATCCACCTGGTGAACAAGCCTACGTCTTTTCTATCATAAATGACCTAGAGCAGTTAGTTCAGCAACCCACCCGTATCCCGGATCGCATCGGAGATCGGCCCAACATTCTTGACTTGTTTCTAACTTCTATCCCTTCTTATACTGTCGATCTTTTCTCTCCTTTGGGCTCCTCCGTCCACAAACTTATCTCTTTCACCTGTCCTATCTCTCCAGCACGGCCACCCGATCCTCCTAGCCGGCGGCGCTTGTGGCACTTTGGCGCTGCCGACTGGGAGGCTCTCCGGCAGTACTTCTTTGATTTCTCATGGAATGATTTCTGCTTCCGTGGCCGAGGATCCTCGGAGAGTGCTGAACGCATTACCGAGGTAATCCTATCGGGCATGGAAGCATACATTCCATTCACTTTCTCTCAGACTAATGCTAAAAAATCTTGGTTTACTCACGCCTGTTCTACTGCTGTCCGCAATAAGGAGGAAGCATTCAAACGGTACCGACGCCTTAAAACTCAAGACTCTCAAATCTGTTCTTCGACTTGCCAAACACCCTTTCATCAATAATAAATGCACTGAACTATCCAACTCTAGCTCTTCCCAATCTTTCTGGCATCTAGCCAAAAACCTATAAAACAATTTCTCTTCCTCGTCTTTCCCTCCCCTTTACCACTCTGATGGCACAACCATCACTTCTTCCTCTGACAAAGCTAAACTCTTCGCTCAAACTTTTGCTAGAAACTCCACCTTGAATGATTCCGGTGCTATTCCTCCCTCTCCACCCTCCTCTCTCTTACTTATGCCTAATATCCTAAGCTCTTCTAAAAATGTACTTTCTACCCTCTCTGGGCTTAACACTAATAAGGCGTACGGTCCGGACGGTGTTCCTCCTGTTGTTCTCAAAAACTGTGCTTCCGTGCTGACTCCCTGCCTAGGCAAACTCTTTCGTCTCTGTCTATCCTCTAATGTCTTCCCTTCATGCTGGAAGTTTGCTCACATTCAAGCTGTCCCAAAGAAGGGCGACCGCTCTCAACCCTCCAACTATCGTCCAATTGCTCTCATCTCTTGTCTTTCTAAAGTTTTTGAAACTATTCTTGCTTTCAAATTTCTTAAGCATTTCTCTTCTCATAATTTGCTCTCAGAACGCCAGTATGGCTTCCTTAAGGGTCGCTCTACTGGTGATCTTCTTTCATATCTTACTAACTCTTGGTCATCCTCTTTTCGGGACTTCGGTGAGACTTTTTCTATTGCACTAGACATATCGAAAGCCTTCGATACAGTCTGGCACAAATCTTTAATTTCTAAACTACCCTCCTTCGGTTTCTATCCCTCCATCTGTGCCTTTGTCTCTAATTTCCTTTCCGGCCGTTCCATAGCCGCGGTTGTGGACGGCAATTGTTCACTTCCTCACCCTATAAACTCCAGTGTTCCTCAAGGCTCTGTCCTATCTCCTATTCTCTTTCTAATTTTTATAAATGATCTCCTTAACTGTATCTTAATTCACATCCATTCATACGCAGATGACTCAACCTTACACTACTCCATTAGTTTTTCAGAACGCCCCAGCCAGCAATCCCTTAACGACAAACGTGATGAAGCCATAGCACACTTAAATTCTGATCTAAATACTATCTCCAATTGGGGCAGAGAAAACCTTGTTACCTTTAATGCTTCCAAAACCAAATTTCTCCATCTCTACCCGTCAGGATCTCCCAGCGGACTATCCCTTATTCTTCAACAATACAAAAATCAACCCTTCATCTTCTCTCAATATTCTTGGTGTCTCTTTTTCTTCTGCTCCCATTTGGAAGGACCATATTACCAGTCTTGCTCAGGCAGCCTCCCAGAAGTTGGGTGTGCTCAACCGCCTTAGGGGGTTCTTTTCCCCTGCACAGCTTCTTGCTCTGTACAGGGGCATAGTGCGTCCTTGTATTGAGTATTGATCACATGTGTGGGGAGGTTCCTCTCACACCACTCTCCTAGACAAAGTTGAAAGGAAGGCCTTTCGTATCATTAAATTCGGTCCACTCGGATTTACCGATATTAAAAAAAGGCAGCAAATCCCTACCCAGTAACTATCGTCCAATTAGCTTAACCTCAGTTGTATGTAAAATGTTAGAAACACTCATAAGAGAGAGAGACTCGTAAATCACTTCGAGGAAAATAACATACTTAAAGATACTCAACACGGCTTTCGTAAAAAACGTCCCAGTTTAACAAACCTCTTAGACTTCTTCCACGATATCCTCAACCTCTACGATGAGAGTAAAGCTGTAGATATTATATACCTTGATTTTCAAAAAGGCCTTTGACAAAGTTCCCCACAAACGTTTACTGCTAAAACTAAAATCGCATGGAATACAAGATGGTGTGCTCAGCGACAGAAAGCAAAGAGTAGTCATAAACGGTAAGGCATCTAGATGGACCAATGTAAGTAGAGGGGTACCCCAGGGATCGGTACTAGGACCAATTCTCTTTCTAATTTACATCAACGACATAGATGAGGGTCTCACCTGTACAATCTCAAAATTTGCTGGCGATACAAAAATTGCAAATAGCGTACTCTCAAAAGAACAAGTTGACGATATGCAACACAATCTAGATAAGTTGTCATGTTGGGCCCAAATTTGGCAAATGAGTTTCAATGCGGATAAATGTAAAGTACTATATATCGGATACAAAAATGAGAAAGCAAACTATTTGATGAATGGCACTCAGTTTAAGAATTGAAACAGAGAATCCGATCAGGGAGTAACAATATCGAGTAACCTAAAACCGAGTCAACAATGTTCAGAAGTTGTTAAGAAGGCAAACAAAATAATTGGCTTTATAGGCAGGTCATTTGAGCATAAATCCAAAGACATTCCTATCCCTTTACAATTCCTTAGTCCGCCCTCTTTTTGAATACCGCATTCAATCCTGGTGCCCTTATTATCAAAAAGATATAGACAAGCTAGAACGAGTTCAACGTAGAGTTACCAAAATGATACCTAGCCTAAAGAACAAACCATACAAGGAGCGTCTTAGAGAATTAAATCTATTTCCTTTAACCCAGCGCAGATTAAGAGGCGACTTAATTCAAGTGTTCAAATTCATCAAAGGCATCGACAATATGAACTGTAGTAAGTACTTCACTATCGACCAATCTAATTACACGCAGGGAAATGGTTGCAAAATTAATGGTAAATCTTTTAACTCGCACGAAGCTAAGAATTTCTTCTTCAATCGAGTTGTCAACTTATGGAATGGGCTTCCCCGAGATGTCGTAGACTGCAGCACCGTTGATTCATTTAAACTTCGCCTAGACAAATATCTCGCATCAAACCCGCGACTGACTGCGTTTGTAAATGAATAACTTTATTTTATCCTCCCCTCAGTTACTAACCCCTCTGTCCCTTACTAACGTCCTAATCCTGCCATGGACATTAGTTCCAGGGCAGTAGTTCCCTTTCCAATGTTCCCTTACCCACTCTAAACCACTGTTTGGACACTTGATCCTCTGTGTTTTGGAGGACAAGCAGCCTAGAAGAGTCACTATACCTGTTGTTGCTTGATTTCCTTTGTACTCCTTTGTAGTTTGTACTTTATACTCTCCGCCGCAATGTTGCATCTATCTCGCTATTCTATCGCTACTATAATAATCAGTGTTCCTCAGAACTTTCCCAGTGCATACCACCTCCTTTACGTAGGGCACGTGATACCCGTCTTGCAACTCAATCCCACCCCTACTCTATGCAACTCTCCATCCCAAGAGTGAAACGTTACTCTCAAACATTCTTCTACTCAACAGCTGAGCTCTGGAACTCTCTCCCAGAATCAGTCTTTCCTTCTTCCTATGATTTAAATTGCTTCAAACTCTGTGTGTCCAGGCATTTTGGCTCGAACGTCCCTTGATTTTGGCCCTGTCACTCTTTCAACTATGGGGGAGGCACTCGCTATAGGCAGTTCTGCCTTTTGCCTCCCTCAATCACATAGACAAAAAAAAAAAAAAAAAAAAAAAAAACTAAATGATTAGACGAATGGAAGGAGTATTTAATGAGGTACTTAACCATACAAGAAGGCCTCGCTATAAATTACTTCTAAAACTAGATAAATTCATATTTGTTTTCACCAACTCGCCAATTACTTACCATTGCTAGAATTGCTGCTAAAATATGACAATGTACTTACCCAACAATACAGACTATTTCCTCAGGACTGGTGAGATACTTGATAATGTCACAGTCAATACTATCCAAATGGTTCACCAGCCGCACTCGGTTACCACCACTAGTGTCGAAGTTGTTAAAATGGTCCTCCCTGAAGCCTGGTCGATAGTATGGAAAATGGATGGATTGTTAGTGTATTGATTGAGGGATATTTATCTGGACCCCTTTCTCCTCTCATGTTTAGCCCCATTGTTTTTTTTATATTTTAACATGTTCGCCCCATTAGCTTGGCGATTTTAAGAACTTCCTGGTTTAATGTTATTTTAATACCACAAATTTTGTTGATATATTTGAAGATAAATAATGAATCTATATGCTCTAAAGATCATAAGAAAATGTATTTTAACCCTCGGCAAAACCTAATAAAAAGTATGGTACTAAAATGTCTTTTTCGTAACAAGGTTGTCAATACGGTACTTTCAGTCATCGATAGCTCTAAATATCATATGAAAATGTGTTAAACCCTCGGAAAACCTAATATAAAAGTATGGTACTAAAATTTAATTTTCGTAACAAGGTTGTCAATACGGTACTTTCCCGTTATCAATGTACAATCAAGCTGAAGATTGCAGAGTAAACACCATAGACTTCATCGACTTTTCTTTCACCTTCGTTTAATCGACAGCCAATTTTTTTATTTTTTATTAAGGGATTAGTACTCAACCAGCGGTGGTGTGGGGGCGGCAGCCCCCACCCATAATACTAAGTTAGGTTAGGTAAGGTTGTTAGGTTAGGCTAATGTCTTTTAAAATCACTATCGGGGAGGCTGAGCGGGGGAGGCTGAGCGAGCGTGTCTCAACATCGATCGATAGGCCTAATGGGGGAAAATTGGTTTTCCCAAGACTTCTAATTAATTACAAACACTATATATTGATGCAAATGACCAATTTTGTTTATAAAAAACACTGAAAATTCGTGGTATTAAAATAAAAAAAATCCAACTTCCTCCCCATTTCTGTCAATTTTAAGACTGTTCGTGCCCTTTAGGTATAAAAAAAATCCTGGCGAGCGACAGCGAGCCTGAATTTTAAGATGAACCGGCATGAGGCCGGGCCATTTTGCTACAGAAAAATGTACAAATTTATCTTGAAAGGGTATCTAGGGAGTGCATGCTTAAGCTTGATGGAGGTCTAAGGAACAAACTAAGAACCTCCACTTAATTAAGCACGCACACACACACACACACACACACACACACACACACATACATATCACATACACACACACACACACACACACACACACATATATATTGTCGGGAATTTAGATAAAGAGGTTAAATTGTATATCACTGGTACATGAAATATCCCAATAAATAGTTATAATATAATTACCAACGACGTAGTCGATGGGTGTAATCCAGTCCCCCATACACGGTAATTCAATTGCATGACATGTAGGAATGTTCACATAATACAATATCGATACAATGAACTTAGCTTAGAGGACTGGTGATGTAGGACTGTTGATATAGATTAATATTTGTAGCACATGGTGAACTGTGGGTTGAGTCAGAGCCGGGGGGGGGGGAGATGTTGGCTGTATGGTGTTGATTGAGAGACTAAAGGGCCGGCGTCCGATCGCTTCGCGAAATTACATATGGCTGCCGGCTCATAATAATTATAACCCATAACTTGGTTTCATGATACATCTAGAGCTGATGTAGATATTTATACATTACAGTTAATATTTAACCTATACTTAAGAATAAACTACAATACACAAAGAACCAGCCGAAATCGTACATGCGATACGATACCGCCAAATTCAAATGTCCTATTGGACCTAAAACTGTCGAGATCATTACCCTATTCCCGACATATATAGTTACATATTCTATATATTATTTCCACACCAAGACCCAAATCACGGTCAGGGAGGTTGACATTCCATGGTTTTACTGATGCAGCTATGGCACTTAACTGTAAAAAGTCAGCCAACTCTTCCTTACATAACCTATAATTATCTATCATAGAGTACACTGCCCTCCACAAGTTCCGTTCCAGGTCAAAATAGTATTAGTGGATTGACCACTTGCGAGTTTCAGGCTGTAAGGAAGTTGGTGCCATAATCATTGATATAAAATAGAAATACAATACTAATGAAGGCTTTGATGGAGAAAGGGTATGATGAATTGAGTTTTATATATATATGAATGTACTGTGACCATAGTCTAGCTCGTAATTCTGCTTAATATCGATGTCTACAACCCCAACTTCCTTATAGAACGAAACTCGTAAGTGGCCAATTGGTAAAGTTCTTTGCTATGTAGTAGTTAATTTACCTTCTTATGCTACTGGTGAATAAGACACAACGTTCTAAATTCAATTATGCCATTTTTACTTCCATACATAAAATCTCAGAGAGGAACGGAACTAATGCAGGATGCTGTACAGTAATGAGTCATAATAACTACTTACACATTTCTATCTTTGAATCTTTAACCTATTTCTTACCGGCGACGTCTTTTTAATTATATTCTGGCAACCATTGGACGATTTTAATAAGTTAAAAAGGGCCTCTAACAAATAACAAGCTTCGAACTATCTCACTTAACCCTATTTAGTTACTACCATAGATCCTTCTTTAATTGCACAATGTCGTCGAAATATAGCAAGAATATAAACAAAAACAAAATACGTCGCCGGTACAGAAAAGGTTAAGGGGGGTCAACGTCTTTTTTTATCTTTCTCTCCTATTCTCTCTTCCTCTGGCTTGTATCCATTTGGCCCCATTCAGCCAACTGTTTTAAGATATTTATCCCCATCCAGGTGTCTATTTCTTCCTGGCGAGCGATAGCGAGCCAGCATTGTATGGAGAAATCCGGCTTCGCCGGAGACATTTGTCTATCGAAAAATGTACAAATTTAGCTTCCTGTAAAAACATATATATATATATATATATATATATATGATGGCTCGCTACCGTTCGCCAGGAAAATATTGACACCTGGATGGGGGTAAACGTCTTAAAACAGTAGGCTGAATGGGGCTGAATGGATACAAGCCAAAGAGAGAGGGAGAGAAAGAGAAACCAAGCGAGGTGCAGGGCTCCCTTAAAGCCAAGTTGGTAAGCCTGGAGGATATGACCGAACATTGGATGGTTCTCGCTTTGGGTGTGATACAGATTCGAAGGGGTGTGCGGGTATTATGGCTCGTGACTGCACCCCCCAACATACCTCACCTACCCTACAGTCACGAGCTTAAGGGGAGACTGGCTGTTTGTTTGGTCTGTTAATTAATTTATTCATATATTTTTTTAGTTTCCTCCCTAGACCTCCATTAAGCTTAGAAAAACACCCCCTAGACCCCTCTTCAAGATAAATTTGTACATTTTTCGGTAGAACAATTTGCCGGCCTGGTTCCTCTTAAAATTGCAGGCTCGCTATCGCTCGCCAGGAAAAAATAGACACCTAAATGACACGAAAGGTCTTAAACTTGACAACGCAATGGGGCAAAAGGTGTCAAAATCGCCAAACTAATGGGCCGAACGTCTTATATTCTCAAAACTAGTGAGGCTAAACATTAGGGAGAAGGGGGTCCAGAAAAACTGTCTGCCTCCCCTTAAATACGGCAACACCAACCAGATAATGTTCGCCCCCTTGGTCTCCAAAGGTATGGCTACACTCTTTATGCAAACTCACAAGGATTTCTTTTATTTCATTCAAGCTACCGCCAGGTGATTTAATTCAGCTTAGGATAAACCTCTCGTGATGAAGGAGTTGATGTCGCAGTATTTACGCTCGTGACTGTACCTATACTAGATTAATTTTAAGGAAGAGCTAGTCGCTTTTTCTGGACCCCCTTCTCCCTCATTTTAGCATAATAGTTTTGAGATTTTAAGACGTTCGTTCCGGTAGTTTGGCGATTTTGAGACCTTACGCCCAATGTTCTTGTCAATATTTAGACTTTTCGTGCCATTTAGGTTGCGTGCGATAACAAGCCTGTAAATTTATAAAGAGCCGGGGACTTTTTTTACTGAACAAATTTACACATTTATCTTGAAAGAAGGTCTAGGGGGTATTTTCTGGCGAGCGCTACCGAGCCCCCATTGTATGGAGATGTCGAGCATTGTATGGATTTTTTTTTATCGAAAAATTTACATATTTAGTTTACTGTCTAAACAAAAATATATATATGCTGTAAAATGTTGACACCTGGATGGGGGTAAACGTCTTAAAACAGTAGGCTGAATGGGGTCAAATTGATACAAGCCAAAGAGAGAGGAGAGACAGAGACACAAACCGAGGTGGGCTTCCTTAACAACATAATAGGCTACACAGGCTATACAGAAGTTGTTTTATCCGAGTGATTAAGACAGGGACCACTTAATTCCTCACCAGCTGAAGGGGGAGGTAGTTGCTTTTTCTCTATTTAGTTCCATTAACTTTGAGATGTTAACACATGTTTTCCATTAGTTTGGCGATGTTAAGACCTTACGCTCCATTCTTTGCCAATGTATAGACCTTTCGTGCCATTTAGGTGTCGATTATATCTTGGCGAGAGATAGCGAACCTGTATTTCTAGGAGTAACCGGCCTTTGGCCGGAATTTTTTGTACCGAAAAATGTACAAATTTATCTTGAAGGGAGGTCTAAAAGGTGTTATTTGTTGTAAGCTTGGTGGAGGTCTAGCGATGAAACTATGCAATAAAGCAATCAATAAATAAATAGATATACTCAAATAAACACCTACTACCCCCTTAAAAACTAGACCATAGAACACCGTATTACCACCACACCTAACTTATCTTATAACTGTCTTAGAATACTTACCATCGTAACCTACAACCACCACACCTAACTTATCTTATAACTGTCTTAGAATACTGACCATCGTAACCTACAACCACCACACCTAACTTATCTTATAACTGTCTTAGAATACTGACCATCGTAACCTACAACCACCACACCTAACTTATCTTATAACCGTCTTAGAATACTGACCATCGTAACCTACAACCACCACACCTAACTTATCTTATAACTGTCTTAGAATACTGACCATCGTAACCTACAACCACCACACCTAACTTATCTTATAACTGTCTTAGAATACTGACCATCGTAACCTACAACCACCACACCTAACTTATCTTATAACTGTCTTAGAATACTGACCATCGTAACCTACAACCACCACACCTAACTTATCTTATAACTGTCTTAGAATACTGACCATCGTAACCTACAACCACCACACCTAACTTATCTTATAACTGTCTTAGAATACTGACCATCGTAACCTACAACCACCACACCTAACTTATCTTATAACTGTCTTAGAATACTGACCATCGTAACCTACAACCACCACACCTAACTTATCTTATAACTGTCTTAGAATACTGACCATCGTAACCTACAACCACCACACCTAACTTATCTTATAACTGTCTTAGAATACTGACCATCGTAACCTACAACCACCACACCTAACTTATCTTATAACTGTCTTAGAATACTGACCATCGTAACCTACAACCACCACACCTAACTTATCTTATAACTGTCTTAGAATACTGACCATCGTAACCTACAACCTACAACCACCACACCTAACTTATCTTATAACTGTCTTAGAATACTGACCATCGTAACCTACAACCACCACACCTAACTTATCTTATAACTGTCTTAGAATACTGACCATCGTAACCTACAACCTACAACCACCACACCTAACTTATCTTATAACTGTCTTAGAATACTGACCATCGTAACCTACAACCACCACACCTAACTTATCTTATAACTGTCTTAGAATACTTACCATCGTAACCTACAACCACCACACCTAACTTATCTTATAACTGTCTTAGAATACTTACCATCGTAACCTACAACCACACCACACCTAACTTATCTTATAACTGTCTTAGAATACTTACCATCGTAACCTACAACCACCACACCTAACTTATCTTATAACTGTCTTAGAATACTTACCATCGTAACCTACAACCACCACACCTAACTTATCTTATAACTGTCTTAGAATACTGACCATCGTAACCTACAACCTACAACCACCACACCTAACTTATCTTATAACTGTCTTAGAATAGTTACCATCGTAACCTACAACCTACAACCACCACACCTAACTTATCTTATAACTGTCTTAGAATACTGACCATCGTAACCTACAACCACCACACCTAACTTATCTTATAACTGTCTTAGAATACTGACCATCGTAACCTACAACCACCACACCTAACTTATCTTATAACTGTCTTAGAATACTGACCATCGTAACCTACAACCACCACACCTAACTTATCTTATAACTGTCTTAGAATACTGACCATCGTAACCTACAACCACCACACCTAACTTATCTTATAACTGTCTTAGAATACTGACCATCGTAACCTACAACCTACAACCACCACACCTAACTTATCTTATAACTGTCTTAGAATACTGACCATCGTAACCTACAACCACCACACCTAACTTATCTTATAACTGTCTTAGAATACTGACCATCGTAAACCTACAACCACCACACCTAACTTATCTTATAACTGTCTTAGAATACTGACCATCGTAACCTACAACCACCACACCTAACTTATCTTATAACTGTCTTAGAATACTTACCATCGTAACCTACAACCACCACACCTAACTTATCTTATAACTGTCTTAGAATACTTACCATCGTAACCTACAACCACCACACCTAACTTATCTTATAACTGTCTTAGAATACTGACCATCGTAACCTACAACCACCACACCTAACTTATCTTATAACTGTCTTACAATACTGACCATCGTAACCTACAACCACCACACCTAACTTATCTTATAACTGTCTTGGAATACTTACCATCGTAACCTACAACCACCACACCTAACTTATCTTATAACTGTCTTAGAATACTGACCATCGTAACCTACAACCACCACGCCTAACTTATCTTATAACTGTCTTAGAATACTTGCCATCGTAACCTACAACCACCACACCTAACTTATCTTATAACTGTCTTAGAATACTTACCATCGTAACCTACAACCACCACACCTAACTTATCTTATAACTGTCTTAGAATACTTACCATCGTAACCTACAACCACCACACCTAACTTATCTTATAACTGTCTTAGAATACTGACCATCGTAACATGCAACCACCACACCTAACTTATCTTATAACTGTCTTAGAATACTTACCATCGTAACCTACAACCACCACACCTAACTTATCTTATAACTGTCTTAGAATACTGACCATCGTAACCTACAACCTACAACCACCACACCTAACTTATCTTATAACTGTCTTAGAATACTGACCATCGTAACCTACAACCAGCACACCTAACTTATCTTATAACTGTCTTAGAATACTTACCATCGTAACCTACAACCACCACACCTAACTTATCTGATAACTCTTAGAATACTTGCCATCGTAACCTACAACCTACAACCAGCACACCTAACTTATCTTATAACTGTCTTAGAATACTTACCATCGTAACCTACAACCACCACACCTAACTTATCTTATAACTCTCTTAGAATACTTGCCATCGTAACCTACAACCTACAACCAGCACACCTAACTTATCTTATAACTGTCTTAGAATACTTTCCATCGTAACCTACAACCACCACACCTAACTTATCTTATAACTCTCTTAGAATACTTGCCATCGTAACCTACAACCTACAACCACACCTAACTTATCTTATAACTGTCTTAGAATACTTACCATCGTAACCTACAACCACCACACCTAACTTATCTTATAACTGTCTTAGAATACTTGCCATCGTAACCTACAACCTACAACCACCACACCTAACTTATCTTATAACTCTCTTAGAATACTTGCCATCGTAACCTACAACCTACAACCACCACACCTAACTTATCTTATAACTGTCTTAGAATACTTACCATCGTAACCTACAACCACCACACCTAACTTATCTTATAACTGTCTTAGAATACTTGCCATCGTAACCTACAACCTACAACCACCACACCTAACTTATCTTATAACTTTCTTAGAATACTTACCATCGTAACCTACAACCTACAACCACCACACCTAACTTATCTTATAACTGTCTTAGAATACTGACCATCATAACCTACAACCACCACACCTAACTTATCTTATAACTGTCTTAGAATACTGACCATCGTAACCTACAACCACCACACCTAACTTATCTTATAACTGTCTTAGAATACTGACCATCGTAACCTACAACCACCACACCTAACTTATCTTATAACTGTCTTAGAATACTTACCATCGTAACCTACAACCACCACACCTAACTTATCTTATAACTGTCTTAGAATACTGACCATCGTAACCTACAACCACCACACCTAACTTATCTTATAACTGTCTTACAATACTGACCATCGTAACCTACAACCACCACACCTAACTTATCTTATAACTGTCTTGGAATACTTACCATCGTAACCTACAACCACCACACCTAACTTATCTTATAACTGTCTTAGAATACTGACCATCGTAACCTACAACCACCACACCTAACTTATCTTATAACTGTCTTAGAATACTGACCATCGTAACCTACAACCACCACACCTAACTTATCTTATAACTGTCTTAGAATACTTACCATCGTAACCTACAACCACCACACCTAACTTATCTTATAACTGTCTTAGAATACTGACCATCGTAACCTACAACCACCACACCTAACTTATCTTATAACTGTCTTAGAATACTGACCATCGTAACCTACAACCACCACACCTAACTTATCTTATAACTGTCTTGGAATACTTACCATCGTAACCTACAACCACCACACCTAACTTATCTTATAACTGTCTTAGAATACTGACCATCGTAACCTACAACCACCACACCTAACTTATCTTATAACTGTCTTAGAATACTTACCATCGTAACCTACAACCACCACACCTAACTTATCTTATAACTGTCTTAGAATACGGACCATCGTAACCTACAACCACCACACCTAACTTATCTTATAACTGTCTTAGAATACTGACCATCGTAACCTACAACCACCACACCTAACTTATCTTATAACTGTCTTAGAATACTTACCATCGTAACCTACAACCACCACACCTAACTTATCTTATAACTGTCTTAGAATACTGACCATCGTAACCTACAACCACCACACCTAACTTATCTTATAACTGTCTTAGAATACTGACCATCGTAACCTACAACCACCACACCTAACTTATCTTATAACTGTCTTAGAATACTGACCATCGTAACCTACAACCACCACACCTAACTTATCTTATAACTGTCTTAGAATACTTACCATCGTAACCTACAACCACCACACCTAACTTATCTTATAACTTTCTTAGAATACTTACCATCGTAACCTACAACCTACAACCACCACACCTAACTTACCTTATAACTGTCTTAGAATACTTACCATCGTAACCTACAACCACCACACCTAACTTAGCTTATAACTGTTATAGAATACCTCCCACTATAACCTACAACCAGCACACCTAACTTATCTTCTGAAAAGAGTTGTTCTATCAATAAATTCACAAATTCTGAAAAGAGTTACAAGGAATTAAAACCAATAGTTCGTGTTGTAAATAAACTTCTAAATAACTTGGTTCATGACTTATTTGGGTTATTATTATGTACAGTACGTCAGACTTCCACCTCCTTCCCGCAAGATTCGGTCTTTATGGAACATTCTGTATTCAGGTATTTAAAACAATTCCAGCAAAATCTTTAGTATCGCTATGAATCCAGGCTTCAGTGATAGCCACTACATCGATGCACTCTGTTGTCAACAATGCCCAGAGTTAACAACATTTGTTTCTAATCGATCTGGCATTATACATAACTACCAACACTTGTAGGGGGTCTATATCTATCTTGTTGCCCTCTACTTCACCCTATTACCCGAAGGCATTAGGGTTCCTGGGAGAGAGAGAGAGAGAGAGAGAGAGAGAGAGAGAGAGAGAGAGAGAGAGAGAGAGAGACAGTTACAATGAATTGTTAGTATCTCAAAGACCTTGCGATCCATTCTAGTGAGATACTTGAAGTGGAAGGAGAGAGATTGTTTAGTGCACTACAACCATTACAGTGTGCAAAATACTATATACTCTCTTCTTGAACTGTTATTCTGAAGAACTGCTCACAATTTCCAAGGTGAGTTTGTTCAAGGTAGAACATATCTTATATGTAAAAAATCTCCCACAAGTAACTAGTACTGAACCTTTTCAATTCTAATTTCCAGGCATGGTTGCGTGTTGTATTCATAGTGTGGCTAAACATTTTGCTATGAGAGAGAGAGAGAGAGAGAGAGAGAGAGAGAGAGAGAGAGAGAGAGAGAGAGAGAGAGACTGAGACTATAATAAATACTGCTATAGATATACAGTTACCCGATCCATAGATGTGTAGAGTTTGTCCGCCAAGTAGGTTGAGATATCTAAGATTTACGGAGCTCACTTTTGGTGCCCCATGTACTGTACCTGTAAACAAAAATAAAATAAAAAATAATAATAATAATAATAAGTAAACAATAATAATAACTCTGCTTCTACTACCACAACTGCCGGTAATAATAATAATAATAATAATAAGTAAACAATAATAATAACACTACTTCTACTACCACAACTACCGGTAATAATAATAATAACACTACTTCTACTACCACAACTGCCGGTAATAACAATAATAATAACACTGCTTCTACTACCACAACTGCCGGTAATAATAATAATAATAATAATAATAATAATAATAATAACAATAATAATAACACTACTTCTACTACCACAACTACCGGTAATAATAATAATAATAATAATAATAATAATAACACTACTTCTACTACCACAACTGCCGGTAATAATAATAATAATAATAATAATAATAATAATAATCCCCCATTAAGATGTGTAGCAGTGTTGTGGAAGTGTTGTCTTCTATTTTGCACACTCTTATGTTCCATAGTAAAATTAACCCCTTAACCCTTTCTGTACCGGTGACATCTGTTTCGTTATAGTCTGGCAACTATTAGACGATTTTATTCAACTTAGGTAGGACGCCTACCCATTAGAAGTCTACAAACTATCTCAATCCTTTTAGCTTCCATATATTCTTCTTATTCTTAATCAAATCGTCTAAATGTAGCTGAAATCAAATATAAAAGACTTCACCGGTACGGAAGTGGTTAAGGCTTATGACGCAGTTTGCAGTTTATTCTGACTATCATTAGACGATTTTATAAAGCCTAGGATGGATCTGTAGGAATAAATAAGGTAAAGACTATCTCCATTAACCCTCTGACTTCCGCATGCCCTTCCTAATCTGAATAACATCGTAATAGCCAGAACAAAGTGTCTGAACGCGTCATGCTCCTCAAGGGGTTAAGTTGGTGTAATAGGAACAGGGAGGCATGACAGGCATATAGGAAAGGTACGAAGCCGGGAAGGCTAGGAATCCTCCTCCTCCTCTTGTAAAATGCTCCTACTCAACAAGACAGAGGAAGGGGCAAGGGAACGCAGAAGTTGTCCCGGACCCAGAGAGTAGGAACTTTAAATATTGTTTCTGTTCAGGTTCTGTCTCGTGTCGGCCACCCCCAGCAATGGGGTACGTGCCTGAGTATATACATACATACATACATACATACATAAGAAGCCTTTTTCATCACTGATGGGGAGGTTTTGTTTTGTTATGGACCCCCCTTCTCCCTTCTGTTTAGCCAGGTTTTGTTTTGTTATGGACCCCCCTTCTCCCTTCTGTTTAGCCAGGTTTTGTTTTGTTATGGACCCCCCTTCTCCCTTCTGTTTAGCCAGGCCCCTTCTCCCTTCTGTTTAGCCAGGTTTTGTTTTGTTATGGACCCCTTCTCCCTTCTGTTTAGCCAGGTTTTGTTTTGTTATGGACCCCCTTCTCCCTTCTGTTTAGCCAGGTTTTGTTTTGTTATGGACCCCCTTCTCCCTTCTGTTTAGCCAGGTTTTGTTTATCTGGACCCCCTTCTTCCTTATGTTTATCCCCTTTAGCTTAGAGATTATAAGACATTCGCTCCATTAGTTTGGCGATGTTAAGTCCTTTAGTGCTATTAATATTAGCAAATAAATGGAGCGAAATATCTTAAAATCGCCAAACTAATGGGCAAATGTGTTAAAATCTCAGAACTAGTGGGTCTCAACATGAGGGAGAAGAGGGTCCAGAAAAACCCCCAACTTCCCTTAAACAAACGGCGAAAGATTTGAGACCCATAGCTCTGTTAACCCTTTCAGTACCAGTAACGTTTTTTTGTATTTTATTTCAGCTACATTTCAACGGGTTTGTTTTAAGTTTAGGAAGGATATATGGTAGCTAAAATAATTATATGAGATAGTTTGTAACCTTTAAATGGGGAGACGCCCTTCCTAAGCTAAATATAATGAAGAAGAGGTAGACAGTGTTGAGCAGGCTCTACTGTACTATTTTGTGAATGTTGCCAAGATAGAAACAATCAAAATATTCGACAGACTTTACACAAACAATTGACTAGCTGAAATATTATTTGGAGAAGAAAAAAGATAACAGAAAAACGCGAATTGCACAAAGGCTGTTGTTAAAAAGGTAAACACAAGTTGAAAATATTATAAATCAACCATGAGCTCAATCCCAGAATAAATAGGAGAGAGAGAGAGAGGGTACAAAGGAGTACAAAGGAAATCAAGTAACAACAGGTCCGGTGACCCCTCTAGGCTGCTTATCCTCCAAAACACTGAGGATCAAGTGTTCAGACAGTGGTTTAGTATGGGTAAGGAGAAATTGGAAAGGGAACTACTGCCCCGGAACTCATGTCCGTGGCAGGATAAGGAAGTTAGTTGGGAAGAGAGAGAGAGAGGGAGAGATTGAAAGAGAGAGAGAGAGAGAGAGAGAGAGAGTGACTGAATGGTTACCCCAAACAATGACCAGACTTGGTGCTTTTCTCGCAGTTTTAACCACTCTGTACCGTCGAAATCCTGATTAATGTTTATTCCGGCTACTACTAATCGATTTTATTCAGTTTAGGAAGGATCTCTAGTAATGATATGGCTACGAACTCTTAATCAACCCATTTAACTATCACAGATCATTCCTAAGCTGCATCAAATCGTCTAAATATAGCTAGAGTAAAATATAACAGATATCGTATAAATACGATAGAATACGACTCTTTTGTGATCTCGTATGTCTCTGTGACGTCACGATCGCTCCTACAGCACGACGTAGGACGAGTAGATCTTATATTATAAGATTGTAAATAAGTTAAGTTATAAAAGGCCTAATATGCTATTAAGCAATATTGCCATGGTCTTATGTAGTATATATGAATTTATCGTATATATTAATATAATTTATCGTATAGAGCAACCTAGATGCGGTACGATAATTTGGGCTCCTGGCGTTTTGCCAAGGCAGCAAGGTGTGCCTTCGAGGAACACCAGAGCCTTCGCGAACACCAACCAGTTAACACTAATTTTCCGCCCTCAGTTGATCGTGCTTTTGTGCCTCTAATCACAATACACATACAGCAATACACACAGCTACACCATCACGATGCTCTCATCGACGCCATGACTGACTGACAGATAAGCATAATATTCATGTCCATTCCCATGTAATCATTTATTCTTTCTTTAACTTGACTCGTGTCTCGGGACCGAAGTCTCGATCCCCATTGTCCACCGCCATATTGGGTAAAACGTTCTCCCTTGCCTCATTGCCACGTGGAACTATTGGCGAGTTAATTCCTGGCTAATATTAACCCTTATATCCTTACCCTATATATAAATTTATTATGCGAGACCTTTGGATATAAATTAGCTTGTTTCAGATTGAATTCAATTTAGATATGGAGTAGTTTTCATTTAGATTGATTTTATTTGATTCATTATAGCTTAGTAATATTTAACTTCCATTGATAGTTTACCACAATGGTGCTGTACTGCAGATAGGTGAAATATTTGGAAGAATTGTGGGTTTGGTGAATCAAGCATGACATTTGGCAGACAAATAAAAAAGGTGCTTGGGAAGATATTTGGCTATAGGGTCATTCCAGATTCATTCCATGAGCGGAGTGCCTGCCATTTTACAAAATGGCTGCCAAAATATCTTTTCGAAAGTTGTATCCGCCATAGCAATGGTGCTCTGTGCACTCTTTTATGTTTGTCCTCTACTTTTTTTTTCTCTCTCTAGTTTTTTCTACTCTAGTGGCATATGTAATTGTTTTGGGTACAATAGATGTGGTATTAGTCACAAGATAATTATAATAAAATACATTTTTAATATTATTTGGAGCCAGAAGGCTCACATGATGGCTTGTGAATTATGGCCTTGGATTCAGGAATGCAGGTTTTTGTTAGACTGTGATGTTCATTTAATATAGACTCCAGCTAATTTAATCACTTTCACATATTTTGACCATATTCTTCCGCTTCCAGGTGTGACAATGGCCAAAGTTTACAAGGTGGTGGATCCCCTACAGCCCGGGACATCAACACAGGGTCTAGAAACTGACTGGAGCAAGTGCCGTCTTTGTCAGGAAGACACGTCAGATGTGCTTCACTGTCCAGCCGAGTCTACACGTGCCACACAGGGAGAAGGGTACAAGACAATTGCTGAGCTTCTTGTAGGTTTTGACAGGATTGGCTGTTTGCCCACATCAATCAATCTTTCAAGGCTTGATGATGGGAATGGCATTGAAGAAACACTACAGCGGCACAAGGCCAAGTGGCACGACTCATGTAGGCTCCTCTATAACAGAACAAAACTACAGCGTGCAGAGAAGCGTAAGAAACCCCCAGAAGATGCTGCTGATGACTCTGCTGATAGCTCAAAGAAGTTCACCCGCAAGAGTGCTGGTGAGAAAAGTGCTTCCGCCGAAACATGCTTCTTCTGTGACAAACCTGCACCAGATGGGGAGTCTTTGACTCGAAAAGCATCAACATTTGGGCTTGATATCAATGTCAGGAAGGCTGCAATGAAATTGCAGGACAAATCCCTACTGGCCAAACTGAGTGCAGGAGACTTGATTGCACAAGAAGCCCGGTACCATCTGCCATGCTTGCTCTCTTTGTACAACAGAGCTAGAGAAACAAAAACATATGAAGAGTCTGGTGTGGACAAAATGAATCATGGCCTTGCATTTGCTGAGCTGGTATCTTATATTGAAGATACTCGCATGGACAGTCTAGTTGCACCCATCTTCAAACTCAGCGACCTGGTCGATCTGTACACAACAAGGCTAGAACAACTTGGAACTGATTTTGCAGGACGCGTCTACTCCACTGACCTCAAAAAGAGAGTACTGGCCTACTTTCCAGACATGGAAGCTCACAAGCAAGGCCGAGATGTAGTCCTCATTTCACACGAATATGTTGGACAAGCACTGAGGAAAGCATGTGAGCATGCTGCTGATGGTGATGCTGTTCATCTTGCCAGGGCTGCGAACATAGTGAGGAGAGACATGTTCAAGATGAAAAACCAGTTTGGTGGTTCCTTTGAACCCAACAGCCAGGAAGATTCTGTTCCAGTGTCTCTGTTAGCGTTAGTTGCTATGGTGTTGAATGGGCCAAACATCAAGGCACAGTCAAGCTCTTCAACAATGCCCCAGCCAGTGCTCATGATTTCCCAGCTACTGATGTCCAACAGCATGGTACGACGTCGGGAGAATCAACAGGCGCCATGTACAACAAGGCACAACCAAGGAAGGGAAACACCTCTGCCCCTCTACTTGGGTGTGATGGTCCACACGAAGACTCGCAAGCGTGAACTGGTGGACCGTTTGTATGATCTGGGACTGAGTATTTCCTATGACCGGGTGCTGGCCATCTCAACTGAGCTTGGCGACAAGATCTGCCATTACTAAAAGATGGAGAAAGCAGTTTGTCCTCCTGAGCTGAAAGGTGGTCTCTTCACGACTGCTGCAGTTGATAACATTGACCACAACCCCAGCTCTACCAGTGCGCATGACTCATTCCATGGAACTAGAATATCGCTGTTCCAACACCCAGACAACGACTTCAGTGGAGCTTCCCGGGCTGTTGCCCACACACATCGTGATGCTGCTGGTGCCAAGAAGATGTCAGCATCTCTCCCCGAGACCTACACCAATGTACCTCCTGTTGCTCTTCCAAGGAAAGACCCACCGGTGCCAAAGCAAGAAGGTCCAAACCGAGCAGACTGTCAGCTCATGCCTCAAGCCTTGCAGAAGGAATATCGGTAGGTTTCACATTATTCATTAAACATTATCCCACTTTATTTACAAATCAAGCACAAATTACCACATGTACATACATTTAGATGTTTAAATAATTATGTTATTTTCTGCTTTACAGCTGGCTGGAGCACCTGAAGCAGGTGGTGGACTCTGACACCCTGAAGGAGGATGAGATGATCTCCTGGGCTGCATACCATGCAAGCCAGCAAGCAGCACGACCACCAGAAGACATGAATGTGGCTCTCACGTCCTTGCTACCCCTTTTCCATGACGAGGCAAAATCCGTAGCCATGATCCGCCATTCGATGGACATCGTGAAGATGGCAGTTGATGTCCTGAACCCTGGCCAGATCCCAGTCCTCACATGTGACCAGCCACTCTACACTCTGGCAAAGCAGATCCAATGGAGCTGGCCTACAAGTTATGGCGAGGATCGATTCGTAGTGATGTTTGGTGGCCTACACATCGAGATGGCGTCCCTCAAGGTCCTTGGAGATCTTCCGGAGGGCAGCGGCTGGACAGGAGCACTCGTTCAGGCCGGGGTTGCTACCAGTGGAACAGCAGATTCGTTTCTGAAAGCATCCCACGTGACACGCACAAGACGGGCTCACCAAGTCACAGCCAGTAGCCTGTATCTACTTCAGCAGAGTGCCTATAGGGAGTACATCCAGACCTTGGAAGATGCAAGTGAAGTGATGCCATTTGAAGACTGGTGTGATGCAAGGTCCGATGCATGTCCTCAATTCCAATTCTGGTACTTCATCCTGCAGCTGGAGCTGGCTGTGATGGTATACGTGAGAGCGATATGTGAGGCCGACTTCCTGCTCTACATAGAGGCCCTGTCTAAGATCGTCCCTTGGTTCTCGAGATGGGTGCCGATCCACCTACGAGACATCGTGTCACTGAAGCAGCTCCATCCCGATGTCCATGCGGAGTTTCTGAAGGGGAACTTTGTCGTCAAGAAGTCAAAGCGTGCATTCTCTGCTGTTGCTATTGACCAGGCCCATGAGCAGAACAATGCTTCCGTGAAGGGAGACGGCGGTGCTGTGGGCCTGACAGAGAACCCTGCAGCTCTTCGTCGCTGGATGGTATCTGGTCCCGAGATGGCTCGTTTAATTCAGGAATTCGAGGGATCAACCGAGAAGAGGCAGGACACAGATGGACGTCACCATGAACAGAAGAGACATGCACAGATGGCATTTGCACTAGATGTGCGATCACCGAGCCGAGCCATGGAAGAGATGGGGAACCCGTTCACTGAATACAGTAGAGATCTCCTTGTCTTGAACAGCAGAGACGTTGTGGACACAGCAGTGGCAGACACAGTGCGGCAGATGGAGAAACTTGGACTCGAGCAGTATGAGACATATGTTGAAAAGAGGCTTGTGAACCAGACAGTGCCTATCACAGATCCCATCAAGCGGAACAACCTCCATCTTTTCAGCCGCCCACCAGTCAGAGAGAAGTCAAGGAAACAGCTACAGATGTCATCCCTGAAGAACGACTGTTCGCTATTCTCCAGGCTGTACATTGCCTTCCAGATACGCCATGGTGATTTGGACGAGTTCTTTCAGCACGAAAACCAGGCCTGTCCACCGTCTCTGTCTCAGATGGGTGGCCTGAGAACTGGAACCAAGTCTGACTTGATGCCCTGCCTGGAAAACCTTGTTCCAGTGAAGGAGGATCTCTCCACCCCCAGAGTACAGGTCAACATCCTGGATGGTGCTGCCATCATCAACATGCTGCGACCTGGGACTGCAAAGACATTCCAAGGTTATGCCACTGATGTCTTCGTGCTGTATGTCACATCCCAGCTTCAGCATGTAGACAGACTAGACATTGTCTGGGATCTGTACATGGCAGACAGCTTGAAGGCGGACACTCGCAGCAAGAGAGGAAAGGGAGTTAGGAGAAGAGTCGAGCCATCAAGTGCAGTTCCTGGAAACTGGCAAGAGTTTCTCCGCATCGACGACAACAAGACGGAGCTGTTCTCCTTCCTGGCTTCTAACGTGGCAGACATTGACACCAACAAACATCTCATCACCACACAAGGCACTGGTGTTCTTTGCTCCAATCGCCAGGACGTGTCAGCTCTAGCGCCATGCACGCATGAGGAGGCTGACACTCGTATCCTCCTGCACCTACAGGATGCCGTACAACAGGGGTACAGCAAAGTGTCAATACGCACAGTTGATACAGACGTGGTAGTCCTGACCATAGCATCAGCCAATCGCCTCAACATCTCTGAACTGTGGATTGCCTTTGGAGCTGGGAAGAGCTTCAGGTTCATCGCTGCTCATGAGATCGCCAAAGCTCGTGGTCCTGACCGATGTGTGGCCTTGCCGATGTTCCACGCCTTCACTGGATGTGACACGGTGTCCTGTTTTGGCGGAAGGGGCAAGAAGACTGCATGGGACACCTGGACCACCTATGGAGACGTCACACCAGCATTCTGTGCCTTGGGTGCCATGTCAGACCCACGTGCCATTGACGGAATGGATGGAACCACTGGAGCGATTTGTAGTCCTGCTGTACGATCGCACCAGCACAGAGGAGGGTGTGAACCAGGCAAGGAAACAGCTGTTCAGCAAGAAAGGCAGAACTATTGATGGTCTGCCTCCTACACAGGCTGCACTCATCCAACACACCAAGAGACCTGTCTACCAGGCTGGTCACTGTTGGGCCCAAATGATGACCCCTGCTCCAGAGCTTCTGTCACCAAGTGAATGGGGCTGGAACAAGAAGCCTGGTGGTGGATGGAGTATAACCTGGACGACACTACCAGAATCATCAGAAGCTTGCAGGGAACTCTTGCGATGTAGCTGCAAGATCGGCTGCAGAGGACGCTGCAAATGCCAGAAGGCGGCTCTTCAGTGTACAGCTCTTTGTCAGTGCGGTGGACAGTGCTCTGAGTGACGCGGCTCACAGAGAACAGTTCATTACTGTTTGGACACAATTTCCATCCTATTGACTTGCAATTAGACTATAATAAGCTATTGTGTGTACCTCTGCTACCTACAAAAACAGAAGAAATAATTCTGGGTTGTTTGATGCACTTGACGAAGTGTTCCTGATTTCAAAATCGTAACATGACGTAAAAATGATAATAAATCTTATTTTTTAGCTCAAACTAGTAATTATTTGCCATTTCAACTGTTATGTGGACAGTAAAATTACTGATGTATGATTTATAATACAAAGGAAAAACATTCCCACCCCTAGAATTGATTTAACCTACAATATCAAAGAATTTCAAATAAGCGATGGCGGCCATCTTGAAAATGGCCGCCATTTTTGTCACAGGTCGAATCTGAGATGGCCCTAAATCTAAAAATCACCACTGAGGCATAGTCTACCTGCGGACCAAATTCCATGTTTGTTTCATCAAACCCACAATACTTTCACCTATCTGCAGTACATATGTGACATATGACCTGACCTAACATTTTTTCTTGTTCAATATGATCCATTAGTAGGTATTGCTATTTAGTGTACTATTTTTTCTCCATAACATAGAAGTCCGCCGGTCGGCGTCTCTTAATTAGACTATTATTTAGCCGTTGTCTTTGTAACGGAACATTTAGATACATAGCCTATAGGCTCACATGCAAAATGAATAAATACAATAAAGAGACACCATCTAGTGGGATGCTGATCAAGGCCCCTAAAAATCAAAGGGCGGGACTTCGGGGAGTATTAAATAGGCTAATTGTGGACGTCAACACTTTCATCACTACTGCTGAACTAGAGGAATTGGAGGCTAGATTAGAAAACGTCCAGGCTACCCACGGTCGTATTACGGCTCTGAGTGAGGTGATTGTGGCTGATATGATAGAGGAGGAAGAGATAGTTACAGAATGTGATAATCGCGCCCTCTATGACGAACCTGTCTTTAGAGCGAAGTACCTATTACAGCGTGCTGTCGCGAGTAAGAAGGGAGGCGATAAGGAGGCCCAAAATATACTGTACACCTCCCAAAGCTCAATCTTCCTACATTTGGGGGCAAGTTAACTGAGTAGTTAGCTTTTTGGGACGTATTTCGATCTACGGTTCATGAATCCTCTTTGGATAGTGTCCGCAAGTTTCACTATCTGAAGGGACAAATGGAAGGAGAGGCCTTACATTTAATAGAGGGTTTTGCAGTAGTGGGTGGTAGTTATCTTGAAGCGGTACACTTATTAGAGTCTACATACGGGGATAGAGAGCAGTTGAAGATGGCCCATGTCGTTGCCTTGTTGGGGCTCGCAGAACCACAGTATAAGGTTGATGAGTTGACAAACTTCAGGGCAAATATGGAGTGCCATACTCGATCGCTAGACACCCTAGGGCTTACCACGCAGGAAATGATAGTCATTATCTTGCGTCAGAAGCTTCCTATGGCAATACTTGATAAGGTAAGATCATTTGAGCTGGGAGAGTTCAAAACTCAGTTCAGTAAGGAAATCAATAATCTACAGTTGAACAAAGGGAGAATGTATGTGTCGGGAGGGAGTGAGAATGTGAAGAAAAGGGGAACAGTAAGCATGACAGTGGGGACTAAAGAAAAGAAAGAGGGTGCTTATAAGAAACCTGCTCAGATTCTATGTAAGCTATGTAACAACAAACATAAATGGAGTTTCTGCATAAAATACCCAACAAATGAGACAAAACTATCACAGGCAAAAAGATTGAAGCTATGTGTAGGTTGTCTAAGTAAGGAACATGGTAAGCAGGGACAATGTACTGCTACATACTTAAGGACCTGTCGCCACTGCAAAGGACATCACTTTGATAAGTTGTGTCCTACAGCAGATAAAGTCAAAGACGTCAACACAGAGGGTACTACAACTGTGGCACTAGGTAGCACGCAAGACACCACTATAATGCCCACAATTCAGATTCCCATGGAAGGTAATGACAGTAACAAAGTTTGTCGGGTACTTCTGGATCAAGGGTCTCGACGTTCCTTTATAAAGAGGTCCGCACTAGTGGGACTGAAGCACCGAATCGTAGGGACTGAGACTCTTCGATTACAGGGCTTCACAGGGGTTACTGATAAACAAGACTACGAGATAGCGGAGATTTCATATTTCTACCGTAAAAACCGATACTTTACGAACTGTATCGTAGTAGACACCCTACCAGAATATGTATCTGTAGGTGTGAAGAAGGTGGAACACGCATTACGTAGCAAAGGGGTTAACTTTTCAGATCCCATGGGAAATCAGAGTGAGGTGCATGTTCTACTTGGTGTGGATCATTATTATGATGTAGTATACCCTGGATTTAAAAAGATGTGTGGTGTAATTTTAATCCCCACTAAATTTGGATATTGCATGAGCGGAAAGGTGCATACTACACAGTCAAAGGTCCTGGTCGACACGGTCTCGATATATAGAGTCAATGTAACCGCGGCAGAGGAGTTGGGAAGGGAGGATTCCCATCCTAGTGACCCTAAGATGGCTGCCGAGTTCGACCTGGAACGACTGTGGAGATTGGATCACATAGGCATTAATCCTATGGAGACTGATTATGACTCGGAAGTTGCGCTACAAAGGTTTGACGAGTCTGTGTGCTACTGTGCCTCAGACAAGCAATATAAAGTTAGTTTACCCTGGAAGAACAGTGAGATAAGCCTGCCTACCAACTATGGTTTGGCATTAGGTCGCTTGCGCGCATTACAGCGTAAATTGTCTAACAAACCGAGCACGCGCCAGGCGTATGGCGATGTATTTCGGAGTTATAAGGATAGGGGCTTTATTGAGAGAGTCGATGTCAAGGAACCGTTTACGAAGGGTAGGGTTCAATATCTGGCCCATCATGGGGTAAGGAAAGACAGCGTCACCACACCAATACGGGTGGTGTATGACTGTTCTGCCCACCAAGGTCAACAACCCAGTCTAAATGACTGCCTGTTGACAGGTCCGTCCATGGTGTCGGACCTGTCCCAACATCTATTGCGGTTTAGGCTGGGAAACTATGCCTATATCAGTGACATCGAGAAAGCATTCTTGATGGTCAAGCTAAAGGAGGAAGATAGAGATGTTACCCGCTTTCTTTGGTTCAGCGACATTAGCGACTCTGAAAGTCCAATCATAATATACCGTTTTCGGGTTGTACTCTTTGGGGCCACGTGCTCACAGTTTTTGTTAAATGCTACAATCAGAAAACATCTAGCTGACACTCATGAGGACACAAGTAAACTATCTCGCGGATTATATATTGACAATTTGCAGGGTTCTAGCGATAGTCAGGATGATTTGTTATATACATACTGGCAAGCACGCAGATTGTTTGCGGATGCACATCTATTTCTCCGCGAGTGGGTTACTAATAGTGAAGATCTTCAGAGTTTGATTCAGGTGGACAGTACGGCATCTCTTAACCAGGAAAAGTCCAGAAATTTTGGGATGATCTGGCAACCTAAACATGACATAC
Source organism: Paralithodes platypus (assembly GCA_032716605.1). Taxonomy (NCBI): domain Eukaryota; kingdom Metazoa; phylum Arthropoda; class Malacostraca; order Decapoda; family Lithodidae; genus Paralithodes; species Paralithodes platypus. Next base: position 25,239,603 of record CM064531.1, on the reverse strand, counting down.
TAACTTTTCAAACAAGGTCTTTTGCTCAGCAGACAGGAACGCACACCAAAAGAAGTCTGTTGAGCAAAGTTGCACAATTTTTTGATCCTTTGGGTCTAGCATTACCTGTTTCCATAAGAGCTAGGATTCTAATGCAGGAAGTTTGGAGACGTAAAATAGGATGGGATGACAGTTTGCCCGAGGACCTGAATGACCAAGGGACATTGTTGTTGAATGAATATGCCATCCTATGTACTAAACCTATACCTCGTAAAGTGGCGGCGTTCGTTGACGTTACGTTACACACGTTTTGCGATGCTAGCGCCACAGCATACGGGGTAGCCATATATGTCGTTACTTCATTTGGGGCACATTTAGTTACAGCCCGGGCCAAGGTAGCCCCGGTTAAAAAGGTAACTATCCCTAAAATGGAATTGACTGTCATGCTGCCATGTCTGGTGCAACATGTACGCGCAGCATACGAGAGCGAATTAAATATTGAAATCGTTCCCGTATGGTGCGATAGTCAGGTCGCACTCAACTGGATACATAGCAAGAAGTCTCTACCAGTTTATGTGCGGAAAAGGGTAGATGAGATTAGAGCCCTTTTGCCAGACGTTGCTTATCATTATGTAAATACAAAGGAAAACCCTAGTAATCTCATAACTAGGGGTATAACGGCTAGCCAGTTAATGAAGTCCGAATTGTGGTGGCATGGTCCAAAGTGGCTGCTCCATGAAAGTGAATGGACGATATGGCATGCTGTTGGTGAGGGACTTCTGCCACTGGAAACAGTGGCAGTTACAGCCCAACCAAATGAGCCACCGGGTCCTATCATAAAGTGGGCATGATTCGGTGACTATAATAAACTAGTCAAAGTTGTAGCTTGGGTATTGCGATATGTATCCAATCTCAAGCTTAAAGTAACAGGCCAACTCTGCAACAGGGGTCACAACATTGATGTTCGTGAATTTAAAGCAGCTGAAGTAACTTTGATCAAATGGGTTCAAGTAGAAACCTTTTCCAAAGAATTAGAATCCTTGAAAAGCTCAAATAAGACATTAATGCCTAATATAGTGCGTCAACTAAGGTTGCACCTAGACAATGGCCTCATCAGGTGTGAGGGTCGCCTGAAGTGGTCGGGTGTACCAGACGGTACAAACCGCCCTATACTTATGCCAACAAGACATCACATTACTGATCTATTGATCATACGTGCACATAGGGAAGTAACACACTACGGGGTATGTCATATTATATCAAATTTACGTCTCACATGGTGGATACCCAGAGTTCGACAAGTAGCTCGACGTGTAGTACGAAAGTGTGTGATATGCCAGAGACTAAAAGGTAAACCATATGCAACTGGACCAGCTCCACCTCTACCTGAATGCCGTGTAAAGCACGTAGAACCTTTCCAAGCGGTAGGATTAGATTACACAGGGGCATTGAAGACGAGGGAGCATGAGAAGGTTTATATATTATTGTTTACCTGTGCGACGTCTCGAGCGGTACACCTAGAACTATGTGATAATATGTCTAGCGAAGAATTTATGCTGGCGTTTAGACGGTTTTGTGCCCGTCGTTCATTCCCTCAACTCATTCTTAGCGACAATGCTCCCACTTATGTCCAAGCATCAAAATATCTAAAGGATATGATACTATCATCACTTTATTGGGAGAGAAGTGCGAATGGAGGTTCATTCCAGTTAAGGCACCTTGGTTTGGTGGAATGTGGGAACGATGTGTCGGCATAGTAAAGTCAGGACTCAGAGCGGTTGTAGGACATGCTCTATTAAAGAAGAGTGAGTCGACGACAGTCCTCACAGTGATAGAGAGAGTCGTGAATGATCGCCCGCTTACATATGTGTACACCGACCTGCAAGAACCACTACCATTAACGCCAGCTCACTTGCTATATGGAAAACCATTGACTGCGTTTCCATCTGATTTCCAATCCATAGTAGAGTTAGAGGATCCCTCGTTGTACTCTGAGGTAGCGGTGTCTAAGAGATACCAGTATATATCCGGGATAATCAAAGATTTTAGGAAACGGTGGATTAGTGAATATCTGCTAGAATTGAGGGAAAGGAGTGTTACTCCCTCTGGTAGACCAACGGCACCTACAGTTGGTGAAGTTGTTTTAATTAAAGAAGATAGTCCTCGTTTATACTGGAAATTGGGCCGCGTGTTGGAGGTATACAAGGGGGCAGACTCTGTAGAGCGGGTGGCGCTATTGAAGACAGCCACTGGAACTACCGTTCGTCCTATCGCTCGTTTGTACGCTTTGGAGCTCTATTCCGCATTGCAATCTGACGCTCCACCTGTTATTGCTGGGTCCGAGGATTCTCAAAGGAACGACTCACATCTTACTGATGGTAATCATTCTCGGACCGGGACGCGTCCCAGACGCGCTGCTGCTGGCGCCGTCGACTTGTGGCGTCAGAAGATAGCCTCTGGGCAACATTAGGTTTAAGGTGGGGTTCAGGTCTTTTTTTGTGGGGGGAGTGTATCGTATAAATACGATAGAATATGACTCTTTTGTGATCTCGTAAGTCTCTGTGACGTCACGATCGCTCCTACAGCACGACGTAGGACGAGTAGATCATATATTATAAGATTGTAAGTAAGTTAAGTTATAAAAGGCCTAATATGCTATTAAGCAATATTGCCATGGTCTTATGTAGTATATATGAATTTATCGTATATATTAATATAATTTATCGTATAGAGCAACCTAGATGCGGTAAGATAATTTTGGCTCCTGGCGTTTTGCCAAGGCAGCAAGGTGTGCCTTCGAGGAACACCAGAGCCTTCACGAACACCAACCAGTTAACATCTAATTTTCCGCTCTCAGTTGATCGTGCTTTTGTGCCTCTAATCACAATACACATACAGCAATACACACAGCTACACCATCACGACGCTCTCATCGACGCCATGACTGACTGACAGATAAGCATAATATTCATGTCCATTCCCATGTAATCATTTATTCTTTCTTTAACTTGACTCGTGTCTCGGGACCGAAGTTTCAATCCCCATTGTCCACCGCCATATTGGGTAAAACGTTCTCCCTTGCCTCATTGCCACGTGGAACTATTGGTGAGTTAATTCCTGGCTAATATTAACCCTTATAACCTTACCCTATATATAAATTTATTATGCGAGACCTTTGGATATAAATTAGCTTGTTTCAGATTGAATTCAATTTAGATATCGAGTAGTTTTCATTTAGATTTATTTTATTTTATTCATTATAGCTTAGTAATATTTAACTTCCATTGATAGTTTACCACAACAGACGCTGCTGGTACAGAAAGGATTACGTATGATATGTTAACCCCTTCTATACCGGCGACATCTCTTTAGTTTTATTCTGGCTATATATAGACGCTATTGTGCAGTTTAAGAAGGATCTGTGGTAGTTAAAAGGGTTCAGGGAGATAGTTCGAAGCCTGTTAATTGATGGAGGTAATTGTAAATCTGATTAAAATTGCTGGTCAATATACAGCAGGCGCTACAATATTGGGTTATACTGATGATTTGGACCGACAGTTAGCCCATTGATCTTTTTACGCCTAATAAGTCCGGTAGAGCATATACATCATTGCTATATATGTCATTAAGAGCTGAAACGTATAATAAGGGAGAAAAAAAAGGGAGTAAGGTATGTCCCATAATACTGTGTTTTTTGCACTGTTACCCAACCAGCTGGGGTGTGGGGGCGGCAGCCCCTATGGAATGAGTTGTGTTACCGGGCGTACTTTGTGTTTACACGTAAGTTGATGTAAAACAGCGGGGGTGTGGGGGCGGCAGCCCCCACCCATAATACTAGGATAGGTTAGGTAAGGTTGTTAGGTTAGGCTAATGTCCTTTCAAAGGGGTAAGCTATAGTACATAATACTAGGATAGGTTAGGTAAGGTAAGGTTGTTAGGTTAGGCTAATGTCCTTTCAAAGGGGTAAGCTATAGTACATAATACTAGGATAGGTTAGGTAAGGTTAGGTGGTTCGGTTTAGGCTAATGTCCTTTCAAAGGGGTAAGCTATAGTACATAATACTAGGATAGGTTAGGTAAGGTTAGGTGGTTAGGTTAGGCTAATGTCCTTTCAAAGGGGTAAGCTATAGTACATAATACTAGGATAGGTTAGGTAAGGTTAGGTGGTTAGGTTAGGATAATGTCTTTTTTACGCTTTTAACTCCTCATTTTCCCTGAAATTCATAGTCCTCCCCACTAGTAGGGGGCGTGTTTTTAGATTGTTGGATAATGGGTAAATACTCATTTCCGCTCCTCTTCAGTATAAAACAACACTATATCTGAAGGAAAAATTCAAAAAAACATTATAAAACTTACCGAAATCTCTGTCGGTCCAAAAAGTCAGGTTGGGTTAGGCTTTTTTTTTTTTTTTTTTTTTTTTTTTTAATGTGCTAGGCTACTAGCCTAACCTAACAACCTTACCTAACCTAACCTAGTATATGGGTGGGGGCTGCCGCCCCCACACCCCAGCTGGTTGGGTTCTGGCTGAAAAACTTATTGTTTTACAGTAGGCTATATATACTATAATTTAGCGGGTTTTTTTCTTTCTCCCTTATAACACATTTCAGCTCTTAATGACATATATAGCAATGATGTACATGCTCTACTGGACCTATTAGGCCTAAAAAGATCGATGGGCTAACTGTCGGTCCAAAACATCAGTATAACCCAATATTGGTAAAAAATTAAGCTCAATAGCATGATATTAAGCGATTATTTTCCAAATGTTTGATGTAGGTGTCATTCCCAGGAAACTAACATAATACATATTATATGGATATTTACGTTTTAAGGGTTTGTTTATACTTCTTCCTTTTCTTCTTCTGGGAGAGCTGTTTTGCGTGACTGTCAGTCAACAACTGAGACATCTGGTGGCGAATGCAATGAACTATACTGCTGGCGAGAGTAATGCTCTCATGGCAAATATAATCTAGTTCAACCAATTACGATGTAGTCCACTGATACGTGATGTCTATCGACCAATCAGGTTATGCCAGGCTTGGATACACAGGTCCTGGATCTTCAACTCGGTCAGTCTGAGGATGTGTACAGGGTGGTGAGGAAGGAAGTGTGCGAGTTGACAGTGCAAGAACGAGGTCTCTCGGGGTACTTACTTTGGTAATAGACAATAAAGGCAAGCACTTTCCACGATTCGAGTTTGCTGTTGTCCAGATATGACCCTTTGGACTTGCAAACACTATAATTGCACAACTTTCTTTTATCTCGACAACCCCAGCCAGAAGCCATTCAACCCGACGAGTCTCCGCATAACTAGCCTACCCTCAGTCTCAAGCCACTCAACCCGACGACCCTCAACTCACTACATCCTGTGCTCACTAAGGTTAGTTGGTTAAATACACCAAACATCAGTCCAAAAAGTAAAATAGAAGGGGTGTGGGGGCGGCAGCCACCACCCATAATACTAGGATAGGTTAGGTAAGGTTGTTTGGTTAGGCTAATGTCCTTTTTCACAGAGAAATACACCAAAAATCAGTCAAAAATTTCAAATAGCGGGGGTGTGGGGGCGGCAGCCCCCACCCATAATACTAGGATAGCTTAGTTAAGGTTGTTTGGTTAGGCTAATGTCCTTTCAAAGGGGTATACTAGGCTAGTAAACACTAGGATAGCTTATACCCGGTCAGAGGTAAGAAGAAGAAGAAGAGTCCTGCTGTAGCCTTGAATGCTACCCCCCATTCTTACTAGGTTAGGTAAGGTTGTTAGGTTAGGCTAATGTTAACCAAATTCTTACTTCGTTAGGTTAGGCTAATGTTAACCCTATGAAAACCCAAACAAAGATTTTATTAGGGTTACTGTGTAATTTTAACATAAAAATTAGTTAAATCCCAGCCAAGTTTCGTCAAAACTTGGCTCGGGTTTTCAAAAAGTCGGGTTTTATGGGTCTGGAATTTGACAAAACCCGAGCCAACATTTTAATAAGGTTACTGTGTTATTTTCATTTTTAAATTAGTTAAATCCGAGCCAACTTTCGTCAAAACTTGGCTCGGGTTTTCAAAAAGTCGGGTTTTATGGGTCTGGAAATTCACAAAACCCGAGCCAAATTTTGGTTACAAATGTGTATTATCGTGTTCTATACGCTTTTTACCCCTCAATTTCCCTGATCTTCATAGCCCTCCCCACTATCGGGGGACGTGTCTTTAGATTGATGGATAATGGGTAAATGCTTAATTCCCATTCAATTTCATCACTGGATTTCACTAAAACACCAAAAAGAAAATCAAAATACAAAAATAAAAAAATACCTGAAAAACACGTTGTTGCGTCTCCTGTATATTAACCAAATTGCTTAATGGTAGCCAGAATAAAGTTAAACAAATGTCCTCGGTACAGAAGGAGGTACACACGGGGAAGGTTCCATGCAAGAAATCGAGGTGTAAGGATCTGCAGGAGACGAGAGAGACTCGGCTGACTAATTAAGTTGCTTTCAGGAGCTCGAAGTGTTCATACAAACAATAGTCAAACAAAATAACCCTATATATATATATAGGACTTCAGTGAGTGGACTAGGGCAACGCAGCTTCCATAATAGGAGGACTAACTCCATGGAGCACCATCTGCAATTCAAAATTTCGGCTCGCTCAAGCAGCCATCCTGAGGTAAAACATCATGATCCTAAAAATTTAAAACAAAATAGGGTAGCATTCAAGGAGACTACATCAGGAATCTTCTTCTTACCTCTGACAGTGTATAAGCTATCCTAGTGTTTACTAGCCTATACCCCTTTGAAAGGACATTAGCCTAACCTAACAACCTTACCTAACCTATCCTAGTATTATGGGTGGGGGCTGCCGCCCCCACACCCCCGCTATTTGACATCTTTGACAGATTGTTGGTGTATTTTTCTGTGAAAAGGGTATTTTTTCAATTTGTCGATAACGAAAATCCTCCATTTGGACTATATGGAGAAAAATATGGCGAATCTATTGGTGCCTATTTTCCCTAATAAATTGTTTCTAATAAGGCGGATGTAGTGTCCTTGAATATTATCCAAAATAGTAAAACATTATATCATCAAATGGACCAATAATTAAACAATACAAGTAAAGTCAACTTGAAAGTCACTACCTGCCTGACCTTTGCTGAGTGAGGACCTGTCCCTAGTGACTCCCAGTGAATTATCTTTGCCCATAGTGTGGTGATAGTATTAACGCTTTCTTAAAATGGCTGGTGTTGACGAGATTGCTACCTCCTCTCATATTCTCCAGCTTTGTCTTGCTTGGCAAGAAAGGATGGAAAATGTGGAGAGAGAGGTGCAGTCTCTCAAAGACGAGAATTTGGCCTTAAAGCTGACTTTGGCTGACAAGAAAAGTGAGGATAGTGCAACTGCTGTTAGGGATCGTGATGCTCCCTGGACAGTTGTTCCAACAAGTGCAACAACCTGCAAATTTCTACGGCGGCCAGTTGCCCTCAGCAACAAGTTCATCACCTTGGATGACGAATGTGATGGTGAGGCTGCGAGTGCTTCCTTCGGCGAGGAAACCAGGAGAAAGGTAAGTAAGTTGCCTCCAACAGGGAATGCTGGGACTGCTGCCCCCCCAGGAGTACCTTCAACTGCTGCCCCAGGAGTTCCTGCCGCTTCCGCAGCTGCTACCAAGTCATCGACAAGGAGAGGCAAGTCCTTCTCAATTGTTGGGGACTCCATGGTCAGACACTTAGCTAGGTCCACCTGTACTGATATTAGGAAGCTTGTCTGTCTGCCTGGTGACGGGGTTGGGAAGGTGTTAGAGGAAATTGATTACATCATGAAAGATATTGGAGATAGCCCCATTATCTGTCTCAGTACAGGGAGCAATGATGTTGGTAAAGGTAGGACGGAAGTACTGCTTCGGCAGTACAGGGAGGTGTTAGATAAAGTTAGGAGGAAGGGAGGCATACCTGTAGTACACAGTATCTTGCCACGGAGAGGGGTCAGCAAGGAATGGTCATCTAGGGCAATTGGTATCAATTGTCGGCTGGAAAAATACTGTAATGCAAATGCAATACCATTCCTTGATAACTGGACCCGTTTCTATGGTAAAAATCAGTTGTACGCACAGGACGGGGTTCATCTTTCTCGGCTAGGGGTGGCAAATTTAGCTAGGTCAATAGATAGGATTGTCGCGGAGTTTCGCTGAAAATAAAGCCTGAGAATATGAGTAAGAATAATTGTCTAGATAGGGTAAATTGCCGTACTGGTACATCAGATAGGAATAGAAAATATCAGTCACAGGATTTTAATTGTACTGCTAGTAGAAATATTGAAGGTGTAACAGAAGATGGGAATTCAGTTAGAAATAAAGGTAAATCCGATACCAGTAAAATAAATTCATTGCGATTATATTATACAAACTGTAGAAGTTTATGTAACAAAATGGATGAACTTAGAGCACTTGTTAGCAACGAAAATATAGACATTATAGCACTGACTGAAACATGGATTAATACAGAATCAAGATTTTTTTTAGCAGAATTCCATATACCAGGATGTAGTTTGTTTAAACGCGACCGAATAAGTAGGAGGGGCGGTGGAATAGCAGTGTTTGTCAGGAGTTCTTTAAAAAGCTGTATTAAATCAGGTATTAGACTAAATACTGATAACGAAAGTGTTTGGGTTGAGGTTAGCGAAGGTAGTGTGTGACGCATGTCCAGTGTGAGCATGCTGTACAGAACGCCTAGTCATGCCCCACTCTCGCTAGGATCGTCAGGGCAGGAACTTTGGCTGTAGTCTATGTAGAGTTTCCTAACTTAGTTCATGTGAGCCGTTGTACTATAAGTAATATGAATATGTATTTTGTTTTCATCGGAGTCAACGAGTTCTATTTTATATCATTAGTTATAAGTATTGTGTGTAAAACTTATTTGTAATGATGGGAGAAGCGGCAGCCACAGTTGGGGGTCAGTGGGTGCGCCATGCGGGAGGTGGGCCTAACTCACTAGCACTCCCCCCTCCCCTCAGTGCTAGGAAAGCCTTTGTCTATCCCAGAGGAGAGAGAGAAATTACGTAATGATTGTCAGTGGGCGGTCCCTTAGTAGTTCACGTTGGGCTCACTAGAGGGCCGGGTATAAAAAGGGAAGTCTAGCCATTTGTTCATCAGAACTCATTAGGCAGAGCGACTTCTCATTTCCCTTGCTAACTATATATATTCTTCTGACTGATGTGAACTTTCTCTACTACCTTACATTCTTATCTCCTCTTTTCCCTGCCTGTTTAACTTCCATGGTCCCGTTGGTGCAGAGCTAGTCAGCCAACGTATTATTATCGCTTGAGTTCTCACGAGATCCATGCCTATTAGATAGCCTATTTTGGAAGGGTTAACTTAGAATAGGATTGATTTATGTTTGTTGCACTTGTATATGCATTTCCCTGTGTGTTATTATTATTATTCCTGTTTTCTGCTGGTCTAGGTAATGCTTGACTGGGGTAAGGCTTTTCTGTGTTACGAGTTGTTGTTTGATGCAGTGGTTAAGCGATAAACTTGCATACTCGTTTCGGTTCAGTGAAGCCTAGGTTGTCTTCGCGGCTGACTGTGTTGAGTTAATAATTTACAGTGCGTGAGGGCAAGAGCCTAACCACCCTGTATTTTATTAACAGTTTGTTTTTACTTTGTCAAGGAGCCGGGAGAAAACCAGATACAAGGGATCTGGATTTCTCAAAGTGCACTTCTTAGTTTTAACGTAATACTTTAAACAGTTGTGAGGACTTCGCTAGGCTACGAGCCGTTTTTGCTCAGTCACTGCTACCTTTTGCCCACAGTACCCCAGCTAGACTTTACTAGATTAGTAGATACAGAATAGTATTGAAGCTTTCCTTATGTATGATATTGTTTATGCACTATTGATTTCATGTGTTGCACGCTTGGCTACTTTAGTGATTAGTGGCCCACGAGCACAATCCGAGTAGGCTATTGCCGTTGCATTTGCGGAGTACTTCTTTTTAATGTTTGCCATTTACTATTGCATATTCTTTTAATTATTCTTATGCCAATTTAAAAAAGTTAATAGTATTTAATTGCCAGTGTTTTTTGCTTATTGAATTACTGTTCAAAATCCGATACGTACTTCTTACGAGCATCCGAGAAGCATCTAACTTTTTTCAGAAGATTCCTTGCTCGATGCTTAAGGACTATTAATTAACGTAACGTAATAGTGCCGATCCGAAGTAGAGGGTGGAGGACTTCTTAAGTTCTTAGTCAAGGGTGGATTAGTTCGGCTTCGGCCAACACTATTCTTTGGTGTTGTTGCTTCTTACTTCTTTGTTTGATTGTTGACCAGACTAGAGAATTCCTGTCTCTGTATTAGTCTGTTGTTGAACACTAGTACCGAGTTCTTGTATACCCTGTTATGTGCCCCATGAATATTTTTTCCTCTCACTTAAACAGTAGGCTACCATAGTGCGGTTGGGAATATGAACATGATTAGATTAATATCCAGTATTCGAGAATGGATAATAAGTCGTAGGCGTGTGCATAAACCTTTAACCGTCCTGGTGGTGTAATGGTTAAGGTGGCAAAAATATGTGTGTGATAACCCGGGTTCGAATCCCGGTGGATCATATATACTTTAATTAATTTCATTGGGGTGAGATTAATAAAAATAATATTATTAGTAGGTTTAGGGATATTTCTTCGAGAGGCCGGTCTATATGATCTGTGCCCCATGAATATTCTTTCCTCTCACTTAAACAGTAGGGCTACCATAGTGCGGTTGGGAATAGACATGATTAATTAATATCCAGTATTCGAGAATGGATAATAAGTCGTAGGCGTGTGCATAAACCTTTAACCGTCCTGGTGGTGTAATGGTTAAGGTGGCAAAAATATGTGTGTGATAACCCGGGTTCGAATCCCGGTGGATCATATACTTTTTAATTAATTGGTGGTGTGTGGTTGTGATAAAAATAATAGCAGATTGAACTCTGGAGGGTATTGGTGTTTTTTTGTTCGGCTGGCAGTACTTAGGGGTTGGGATCGTGTGTTTCCGTTGTGGCAGCGAGCCGTACTCGAGTCCTGATTGAGAGCCCTTGTGTACCCGAGTGCCAGGTCGTAACAAATGGCGACCTTGCTTAGGATTTTGTGAACAGTATAAATTTTTGCAGAGTTGTACAACATTTGTTTGTTTGTATTTTAGCGTGCATATTGAAGAATATTTTTTTTGTATGGCAATTAGTAAAGCATTTAAGAGACTCCAGTTAATTTAGTAATTAGTGCTTGCATAGGAAGTTTAACACTTTTGTCTCGAGAATTTGTTTGTAGACTTAAGTATGTCGTGCATTAGCACTGACGATGAGCGAGAGATGCCATTTGAAGGTGTGCCGTTAGTAACCAGTGAGGAGGATGCTAGAGTTTTTGTGAGTAAGCGGTACCACGTGACAGAGGAGAGGCTGACTGGGGTGGATGTTTGTGGCTTGCACCTGATAGCCAAGGTTTTGGGCATTTCCAATGTAGTAGGGATGTCCAAGGGGGAGCTGATTTCCTGGGTGTTGCGTGGGCGACATGGGGTTTCGGAGGAGAGGGCGTTTGAGGGGGTTCCTCCCCAGATCCCCTCTCACTCGACTCCCACAGTGCCGTCCACTCAGTTACCGGAGGTTAGCACTCTCCCACAGAGGGATGAGAATTGGCAGATTGGAGTGCCCTCGGGTGGTGCACATGGTAGTTCCCCAGTTTTTGCCCCCCCCCCTCCTTCAGTAGTGGCAGCTCCCTCTTCCTGCCTGTCTCCAGATATGGTATTTAGACTTGAGCTTGCTAAGATTGAGGCTAGGAAGCAGGAGAATGAGACCAGGGCTGCCACTATGCGGAAATACGTCACAAAATGCGGAAATTAAAGTGTGGGAAGACGAAGAGCGGAAATATTATTCCGAATTTCCACATGGTCCTAACGATTCGGAATATTTATTTCCGCGCAGAGTGAAATGGATATACAAGGTTTAATATGGATCTAAGTACATTTTATGTGCTTAATACAACATTACAGAATTATGTAGTACATTATAGTTTCCTTACCACTCAAAACAATCGTAGAATATAACTATATTGACTACAGTGATAGCCTATACAAGTACTGTATATAATGCAGGTACCGAAACACTCGCGATCTCCTTAATTAACGAGCCCAAATTATGGGCTAGAGGTGTTATACACCACACATTATCAGTTACTACTGGATAAGGGTCTATGCTGGACCTGTCCCTCATCCTTGCTGCTGGTACTTATTGTTTACTTATTGCAATTATATCTTGTTGAAATGTCGTATATCAATATTGTTAATGCATTTCTGTTGGCATACACTGGTAGGCTAACCCCAAATTTCGTCGAAACGCATATTTTAATGTTCTATCATAGAAAGATGTATGTATGTATGTATGTATAATTGTATATATCAAGGCACATACCCCATATCTGGGGGTGGCCAACTCGAGACAGAGCCCGAACATAAACCAACAATTAAAGTTCCAATTCTTAGGGTCCGGGAACACTTTCATGTTCCCTCGCCCCTTTCTTAGTCTCGTCTATAGTAGGTGAATTTTACAAGGAGACGGGGAGGTAATTAAGATACTGTGTAGCGTGGTGAACTGTTAGTCGGACGCCCTTTTATTTAGAAACACTGAACAATATTTTTAACCTAACCTAACCAAAACCTAACCTAGCCTAGTATATTAGTGGACTATTTACAAATTTAAAATATAAAAAATATATTGTAACTTTACCAAATTATTGAGATATAAGTACAGGTTTGCCCATTACATATGATTATACCGGTATAGGATAGTGAGCTGGGCCTATAATTTGGCCTTGTAATTGGCGTTGGGTGTGATAGGGATATGCCTTGTGTGGGCCAATCGGCTTTCTGCAGACTCCCATTTTCTTATGTTCTAAACCTCACTCTGGATAGGACCAGCCCTCACCTAACATAGATAACTAAGATAGAAAGATAACTTAATAATGTATGTGCTATGCGAAGGGCAGGATATTCATACTTTAGATATGTGGTTTGTCATGTTGTGTATGATATACGCAATAAGAGAAACTATCTATATTTTAGGATATCCTTTGCTAAACTGTTTGTGTCGTAAAAATGATCAAGCTGAGCCATGTATTGTGCGCATGGATTAAATCAACAAACTCTCAACAAAATCAAATTCAAATATTTCTTGACTCCATGTCAGTTGGTATGTAGGTTATACTGTATATATATATTTTGGGTAAATATGCAAGAGACGCAACAATATAAGTAACACATTTCTAATAATAGTTTTTGGTTCCTATCACCATATGCTTCATTGCTATATACTTGTTATCCCCGTGAAAAATTCAAAAAATCTGCGATCTTATATTTGTTATATTTGTAGTTTTCATTAACCTAACCTAACCTAACCTAAATGTATGTGGGGGCTATTAGGTTAGGTTAGGTTAGGATTTTAGGTTAGGTTAATGACAAATACAAAAAAAAACAAAAAACAAAATCCAAAGAAAAGAAAATACAAAATCCCGAGGATAAAAATTATATAGCAATGAAGCATATGATGATAGGAACCCAAAACTGATATTAGACATTTGTTACCTATATTGTTGCGTGTCCTGCATATTGACCATATTTTGTTTTCTGTGTGAGTATGGGAAACAAAAGGCAGAACTGCCGTATCGAGTGCCTGCCCCAGAGTTGAAAGAGAGACAGGGAAAAAATCAAGGGACATTCGAGCCAAAATGCCTGGACACACTGAGTTTGAAGCAATTTATGTCATATGAAGAGGGAAAGACTGATTCTGGGAGAGAGTTCCAGAGCTCAGCAGTTGAATAGAAAGACTGAGAATAAAGTTTCACTCTTGGGTTGGAGAGTTGCACAGAGTAGGGGTGGGATTGTGTTGCACGACGGGTACTACGTACCCTACGTAGAGGTGGTATACACTGGGAAAGCTCTGAGGAACATTGATTATGGTGGTGACCCATCGCACAGTTGGGTATGTCGTTTTGCGTTTGGGCAAAACGGCACGTCTACTTTAATATGTCTAGTACAGTCAATCCATCGCAGAGTTGGGTATGCCGTTTTGATATTGGGCAAAATGGCACATCTACTTTATCAACTGCGTAAGCAGAGTGGTATAGCCCCCCGTATAGTGGTACAATGCCGGTCGAAATGTCTGTCTGTCTGTCTCCGTCCGGAAACTCTTCCAACAGTAGATCATGACAGATTTTCACAAACATTTGTTAGGTGAATGCGACGGTCAGTCAAAACATGTTTTATTAATTTGTGCAATAGTTATGGTACTGGGCAAACAAAAGTTTCAGCCCCTCCCTCCCTCCCTCCGGTATAGAGAAATAACCCCCCCCCCCCCCCCCCCCCCCCAACCACACCCCAAGGGATTCACATCCCCGAAGGAACCCTCCCCCCTCCACCAAACCCCCTACAATACCCACGCCCGCAGGAGTGGCGTAGATTTGGTAATCACTGTGTCTGTATGCTTGTGTATGTGTGTCTTCTGTGGTAGTAGTGATGATGGCGTTCTGTGTGTGTACAGAACGCCATCAGAACGCACATACTGTACATCACAGAAATGCTGATAATAGTGATTATGGCACTAGTAGTGATTGTGTTGGTGATTGTGGTAGTATTTGTAATGGTGGTGGTGATCAGTACCGATGATGATCGTGTGTCAGTAGTGGTGATTATGGTAGTAGTTATTATAATGACCTATACTTAGCTGATTTTAGCGCTATTTATAGTACACAATATAGCATTAATAAGACATGGGTTTCTACACTACTGGAGGCGAACAGAAACACATATACAGTACAGTATATATGAGTTTATTGACAAAAAGTAATCCAAAGGCAAGTAATCATATTATGATCAGAATGGCAATTACAAAACGTGGCAATACGAATACATTTGTTTTAATACAGAAAATAACCTACGCAGTTAGGGTTGTCTTTATGAGTTAATGAGATAGATGAGTGGTTGTTATATTTGCGAGCGGGTGTTGTGAGCAGGCGTTATTACTGTAACTGGAATATTAATATATCTCGATAGGTACTGGTGGAAAATGACCAACGAATGTCTGAGATATAAGTATATCAGATAAGAAGCAAGGACAGTGTGTGGATTGTTTTACCTTTTACGTTAAGTAGGGAACCCAGATGAAGTGGGACATAATGGCGATGAGGTGTAGGTGTTCTTTCTTCTGTTTGCAGGGGGGCAGGTGTAGCTGGCGACTCGTAAATATATAATTGCGAGCATACTGTGCAGGGCAGGTAGCCACTGTACTTCCAACATTTCTGTGAGACAAAGCCACACAAATTG
The DNA here is from genome assembly GCA_032716605.1 of Paralithodes platypus. Classification (NCBI taxonomy): domain Eukaryota; kingdom Metazoa; phylum Arthropoda; class Malacostraca; order Decapoda; family Lithodidae; genus Paralithodes; species Paralithodes platypus. The sequence goes on along the minus strand of CM064531.1, from coordinate 25,224,295 downwards.
CTGCATCCCTCCCAAACTAGGTGGTTGTCCTTGCACCAAGCCGTCGAGAGGATCCTTGAACAATGGCGCCCGTTGAAATTGTATTTCAATGGAAAAGCTCAAGAAGAGAGGTTGGTGTCCGTTCAGCACATACGTGAACATTTCGAAGATCCCTCAGTTTTTCTATATTTGACCTTCCTCGACCACATCCTGCCAAAATTTACCACGATTAACTTGCTGTTTCAACGTTCCACTCCAACCATCCATGTGCTTTTTTACAAAATCATGGATCTCTATCGGACTCTCCTGGGATATTTTTGCAGCCCAAACATACTTCATGGCCGTAAAGACCTAGCGACACTTGACCCTGCAGATGACTCCAACTACGTTCCGCTCTCACAAATTTCTAGGGCTAAACTCCATGGTTTGATGCAAGAGGATCCCTACAAAAATGTAGACATGCAGAAGTATGTAAAAGAAAGTTGTAGGATGTTTTTAATTACTGCATGTCAACAAGTTCAGAAAAGATTTGATATGGACAACAAGTTCCTAAAACTCTGCTCTTTCATCTCTCCTACTCGTGTGATGGATCCTCAGGCTAGGCTGGCCTTGCCTACCTTACACGACTTTGTCAACCTTGTACCACGGATTGGAGAATCCTTCAACATCCAAACCTGATGATGAGAGCGATCGACTATGCTGAATTACCTGTAGATGTAAAGAACACTCAACATGTAATGGAATTCTTTGCTAAATTGTCAGACATCAAAGATGATGATGGACCAAAACGCTTCGCTACCCTGTCACAGTTTGCCAGCGAGTTATTATGCCTTCCAACATCCAATGCTGATGCAGAAAGGATGTTCTCTAAGCTCTCGCTCATCAAGACAAAAACTAGAAACAACCTTGGTAATGCAACAATAAATGTTCTGGTTGTCGTGTCGGAGGAGGTGAAGAGGAGGGGTGGGTGTCTCAATTATGTTCCAAAAGAATCCATGGTTGATGAGCTAATGGGGATAGGAGTATAGATGCAAAACACAATAACCTATTGTAAATAGTAATATTTACTTTACTAGAGATATTGTTATATGTATTAAACTTGTGAAAGATTAATAAGTTTACAATGCACTATTTATAGTAAATAAGAATAATAATTAATATTTATAAGAAATATTATAAATATAAACTATTGTTTTGTTTGGGTATATATATTTTTGCGAGCATTACCTTGTATTAATTATTCCTAAATGGCATACCCTATATATGCGTACATATTTAGACACACCAGTAGCCTTCATTTCAGCATTGGGATATTGATCATATTTATCAATAGAATTGTTTTTGGTTTTGGTTACTCACGTACAAAACTTAAAGCATATGTGTACTACAACTACTACTAGGCCTACTGCTACTACTAGTACTGCTATTAGTACCGGTAGGCTACTACTGGTAGTAGTATATTGTACTACTAGAATTACTTAAGACAATTACATTATTAATGCAAATAATAATAACATAATAATACAATAATTTCATTGAGTTAAGAAGTAAAATTGGTTGGTGAAAAAATATTAAACAACAATAATAATAATACAAAAATAATAATAATAATAGGCCTACAATAACGTATTGTATAAAACTAATAAAATATTTGTTTATAGTAGGTCGGTCGTTAGTTACTTCTCAGTACAAGCCCCAACACTTTGGGCAACGTTGTAGGTGTAGGCTATGCAACTTATTTAACAAATCACAGAACACATAATGTCAATCAAATCTAATAACAAATATAAAGTAGCAACTTAATGTCATAATTCAATACAATACAAGTCATATAAACCGCTATATTAATGGAAACACATTCCGACGAGTATAACAGTATGATGAGACAACTGTAAAAATGTAGTAACATACGTGAACATAAACTAAATAATTATTAACAGGTGTAGTTTCGTATCCAGTGGTTGACTCATGTGATCAGTCAACCGATAAATTAACACACTCGCAATTCATATCTAAGTCCATGGCAAGAAACAAAGCTTATGTGGACAACTGTACATTTGCCCTACTAAGTTCACAAATTACCAACAAACTTGTTTAGGTTTATTACGTAAAAAGTTATGTATTATTTGGTAATATATAGAATAAACCGGATGAAGCAAGAAATCTATAACGATAGCCTACTGTTTCCTTCAGCAATTTGAAAAACAAATATAATTGCATAATTATAATTTATGAAACTGCGAACTTTCTAGGGCGACTGTACAAATGCACATACTGTATATATACTTAATGCATGCATTTCTAGATTCATACAGACCTGTATACTTACGTACATACAGATAGACAAACCATTGCACTCCTAATTCTAAGTAAGTTACTCCCTCAATATATCCGTTTTCTTCAAAACATTATAAACTGCGGACAAACCATCTGCGGAAAAACGGCAGCACTGAATGAGACTAGGAGGCATGAGATTGAGGTTAGGAGGCAAGAGGATTAGACCAGGAGGCATGAGGCTGAGCTTAGGTACGACTCAGATAAATATTGTGCTAAATTAGATTTAGATAAGACTCGTGCAGAGTCGACAGGGACTCGGATGGGCCGTGAGGGCCAAGTAAGAGAACAGTCCTTGGCCCAATTAGTCAAATTGGTGCCGGTGTTTAGTGAAACTGAAGTCACAGATTTTTTTAATCGTTTTGAGAAGAAGTGTAGGGAGCATAATTGGCCTGAAGAGAAGTGGGCAGCTCTAGTCTCCTCAAGACTTACGGGTAAGGGTCTGAAGGCTTATGATGCACTGCCTTTAGAGTCTTGCATTGACTACCCAGAATTGAAGAAAGCTGTCCTACGGGCATACGAGTTGCAACCGGAAACATATCGATTGAAGTTTCGGGGTGTTACAAAGACTAGGGAGGCGACCTTTCTTAAAGATACACTTAAAAACTGGACACGTTCTGAGAAAGCTGAGACGGCCGAACAGTTGACTGAGCTGTTTCTGCTCGAGCAGTTTTATAAGTGTACTGGTGCAGAAATGACTTTAACTATTAAAGAAAAGAACCCAAAAACTCTACAGGAGGCAGCTGAGATGGCTGACCTCCGGCTATCACTAATTCGTGGGTGCGGGTCTGCCCAGCGTAGTGAGGCAGGTAACAAGGGGCCACACCATCCACCTCCAACTCCAACCGCACCAGCGGGTATGACCGAGTTGCATTAATACCCTGCACCACTACCACCCGAGCCGCGTTTATAGGGTAGCCAGTCAAGTTTTTCATCAGAGTCTGGGAAGCAACTGTATCACGCAAGACCTCTACTTCCCTGCCTGTTTAACTTCCATGGTCCTGTTGGTGCAGAGCTAGTCAGCCAACGTATTATTATCGCTTGAGTTCTCACGAGATCCATGCCTATTAGATAGCCTATTTTGGAAGGGTTAACTTAGAATAGGATTGATTTATGTTTGTTGCACTTGTATATGCATTTCCCTGTGTGTTATTATTATTATTCCTGTTTTCTGCTGGTCTAGGTAATGCTAGACTGGGGTAAGGCTTTTCTGTGTTAGGAGTTGTTGTTTGATGCAGTGGTTAAGCGATAAACCTGCATACTCGTTTCGGTTCAGTGAAGCCTAGGTTGTCTTCGCGGCTGACTGTGTTGAGTTAATAATTTACAGTGCGTGAGGGCAAGAGCCTAACCACCCTGTATTTTATTAACAGTTTGATTTTACTTTGTCAAGGAGCCGGGAGAAAACCAGATACAAGGGATCTGGATTTCTCAAAGTGCACTTGTTAGTTTTAACGTAATACTTTAAACAGTTGTGAGGACTTCGCTAGGCTACGAGCCGTTTTTGCTCAGTCACTGCTACCTTTTGCCCACAGAACCCCAGCTAGACTTTACTCGATTAGTAGATACAGAATAGTATTGAAGCTTTCCTTATGTATGATATTGTTTATGCACTATTGATTTCATGTGTTGCACGCTTGGCTACTTTAGTGATTAGTGGCCCACGAGCACAATCCGAGTAGGCTATTGCCGTTGCATTTGCGGAGTACTTCTTTTTAATGTTTGCCATTTACTATTGCATATTCTTTTAATTATTCTTATGCCAATTTAAACCTTTAATAGTATTTAATTGCCAGTGTTTTTTGCTTATTGAATTACTGTTCAAAATCCGATACGTACTTCTTACGAGCATCCGAGAAGCATCTAACTGTTTTCAGAAGATTCCTTGCTCGATGCTTAAGGACTATTAATTAACGTAACGTAATAGTGCCGATCCGAAGTAGAGGGTGGAGGACTTCTTAAGTTCTTAGTCAAGGGTGGATTACTTCGGCTTCGGCCAACACTATTCTTTGGTGTTGTTGCTTCTTACTTCTTTGTTCGATTGTTGACCAGACTAGAGAATTCCTGTCTCTTTATTAGTCTGTTGTTGAACACTAGTACCGAGTTCTTGTATACCCCGTTATAGCAGATTGAACTCTGGAGGGTATTGTTTGTTTTTTTGTTCGGCTGGCAGTACTCAGGGGTTGGGATCGTGTGTTTCCGTTGTGGCAGCGAGCCGTACTCGAGTCCTGATTGAGAGCCCTTGTGTACCCGAGTGCCAGGTCGTAACAAGTGAGACCATAATTATTGGAGTTATTTATAGACCACCAAATATGAGTAGAAACGAAGGTACAGCTTTATGGCAGGAAGTGAAAATAGCATCAAGGTTTAGCAATGTGTGTATTATGGGGGATTTTAATTTTCCGAATATTGATTGGCAGCATCAAATCGGCGACTCAGATTCAAAATAGTTTATTGAGGCGGTACAGGATAGTTTTTTATTTCAATTCATAGACTCGCCTACTAGACTTAATAATATCCTCGATTTGGTTCTCAGTAATAATGAACAAATGATAAATAATGTAGAGATAGGAGACCAACTAGGAAATAGTGATCATAAATCAATTTATTTTAACATACAATGGACAGGAAAGGCTAAAGAGAATACGACACTTATCCCAGATTTCAGAAAAGCCAATTATGGTGGATTAAGACGAGCCTTAAGAGTCGATCCTATGGTTAAACTATTAAGTGGACCCAGGTGCGCTAATGAACATACTCTCTCTCAGATACCTGTCTTAACTCAGGATAATTTGACAGCTACATATACTAATTGTATTTCTTCACTCCACAATGCGCAAAATAAATATATCCCCAAAAGAAAATTTAGATCAACACAGAACCAACCCAAATATTACCTTCTTGGAAAAAAGAGGAATATATCGAAAAATTAAGAAAGGCGAAATTCACCTACTTGCTTACTATCAGAATCTATCAAGAGAGGTTAAAAAATGTATAAGGACAGACAAAAGAAATTATGAAATCAGGATAGCCAAGGACTCAAAAAATAACCCTAAGGCTTTTTACCAGCTATATAAATCTAAAGTTAGAGATAAAATAGGCCCCCTTAAAACTTCGATAGGAGAAAGGACAGAAAATGATTTAGAAATGTGCAGTACATTAAATAGTCAGTTTCTATCCGTTTTCACTAATGAAAATTTGGCACAGAATCCAGAAGTCCGTAAGGTATATAGTGATAGTATAGAAAATAGGTTAAGTACGGTTACTATAAGTAGAAATTATGTGCTTAAGGAAATTGACAGACTGAAACCTCAGAAATCGCCTGGTCCCGATGAGGTATATGCCAGAGTATTAAAAGAATGCAGAGATGAGTTAAGTTACCCATTAACATTTCTTTTTAACAATTCATTAGAAACAGGTATAGTTCCAGAAGCTTGGAAGCTTGCAAATGTAGTTCCGATTTTCAAAAAAGGTGATAAATCAATAGCATCCAATTACCGTCCCATTAGTCTCACTTCAATCATAGGAAAGCTACTAGAGTCAATTATTGCGAGGAAAATGAGAAACCACTTAGAAACATTAACTTAATCAATTCTTCTCAGCATGGATTCACTCAGGGACGTTCTTGCCTTACTAATTTGCTTAGTTTTTTCTCAGAGGTATATGAAGCAGTAGATAATGACAAGGCATACGATATTATATATTTAGATTTCAGTAAAGCTTTCGACAGAGTCCCTCATGAGAGATTGATGAGAAAGGTTGAGGCACATGGAATAGGTGGGGCGTTGTTGGGATGGATTAGGTCATGGCTAATTGGTAGGAAACAGAGAGTCAGCATAAATGGTACCAAGTCAGAGTGGGGAGCAGTCAAAAGTGGTGTCCCCCAGGGATCGGTATTAGGTCCCCTGTTGTTTCTTATATACATAAATGACCTAGATTTAGGTATAACTAGTAGGATAAGTAAATTCGCAGACGATACTAAAATGGAGAGATCAATTGATTCAGATAGGGATATAGAGTGCCTCCAAAGGGATCTAGATACCTTACATGAATGGTCAGTAAATTGGCAGATGAAGTTTAACATTGACAAATGCAAGGTATTAAAGATAGGGAAGATGCAAACAAATGTTAAATATAAACTAGCTAATTTAGAATTAGAAAATTCGACTGCGAGAAAGATCTAGGTGTGTTTGTTAGCAATGATTTGAAGCCTAGAAAACAGTGTATAGGCGTTCGTAATAAGGCAAACAGGATTCTCGGGTTCATCTCTAAGAGTGTGAGTAACAGAACTGCTGATGTTATCTTAAAACTTTACTTGTCATTAGTGAGACCCCATATGGATTATGCTGTCCAATTTTGGTGTCCTTATTACAGAATGGACATAGATTCATTGGAGAGAGTACAGCGTAGAATGACAAAAATGATCCATAATATTAGAAATCTTCCGTATGAAGAAAGGTTGAAGAAATTAGGTTTACATTCGTTAGAGAGACGCAGAGTTAGAGGGGATATGATAGAGGTGTTTAAGTGGGTTAGTGGGATTAACAAAGGGGACATGACAAATGTACTAAAGCTCAGTGATAGCGAAAGAACTCTTACCAATGGTTTCAAATTAGATAAATTTAGTTTCAGAAAAGATATAGGCAAATATTGGTTTGGTAACAGTTGTAGATGGGTGGAATGGACTACCAAGTGCTATAGTGGGATCTAAAATTGTAGGGAGCTTTAAGATAAAATTGGATAAGCATATGGACGAGAAAGGTTGGGTGTGAAGGGGGATCAGCCGGGTTGGGCCAATCAGCGCTCTGCAGACCCCCATAATCCTGCGTTAATCTCTAACCGTTTTGGTAAGATGATCCTCAGGGTATTAGAGTGTTGAGCCTATAATTGGGCTTTGTAATTGATTTGGGGTTGTGTGGGACAGGGATCTGTCTTGCTTAGGCCAATCGGCTTTCTGCAGACTCCCATTTTCTTATGTTCTTATGTTCTTAAATGTTAACTATAAGCTTAATAAACTAAACATAGTAAATCAAACAGGAATTGCAAGCCTCTTAACACCTAAAATACAACACTGGAAACACACTAAAAAAATATAAATTCTTCCTCATAACACAAATCTAATGTTATATAAAATCAAACAAAAAAGTATGTAACCGCTCATCAAACGAGTCTAACAATAACCACTAGCCTAAAGAAGTTAAACATGACAGCACAGTGAAACAAAAAGGTATACGACCGCTTACCAAATGCCTCCACACCCAGCCAAAGACTAATCCAAACTGCAAAATACTACATTATTATGGTTCCTAAAGATTCAAATACCCTAACTATAAGTCTCAATGAATCCCACAAATGAACCACCAACAAGAAAAAGGAACAAACTAATTATTTGAAATGTTAAGTTCAAGGTTTCGCTTCTTTATGAGAAGTTTTTCGCCCAGTAATGCCTCATACTGGCTGTTGAATTTACCGATGATTTGAAAATCATTAGGTGAAAATGGATGATCCTGGGACCTAGAGTGATCATTAACGGCAGAAAAGGACATTTTATTTAAAAAACTTCGCTGTTCTATGGCTTATACCCATGTGCTCGAACATCCTTATCTTAAAGGAACGTCCCGAACATCCCACATACCGAGCCTCACAGCTCGGACAAGTGAATAAGTATACGATGTTCGAGCACCACTGGTCTGCCACTCTATCCATTATATTGAAAAAATCACCTATTCTAAAATCATACGCAAAAATAATTCTGAAATTTACTGAAAGGAAGTTGTTTCTTAGTTAATTTAACATTAGTTTTCTATATTGGTAGCTAATTTTTCCATAAAACGGCATCTTCACATACTTAATCAGTTTCGGAACAGTTGTCATTGGCAGTTTATCACCTCGTTGCTTATTACTCAAAAATACATTCAAAACTCTATTAAAAGTGTCTACTTTATAGTTATTCTTGATAAAGTAATCTCGTAGCTTACAAATTTCATTGTGCAATTTAAAATAATTAGAACAGACATTATATGCTCTGTTTAACAAAGTCTTTATGGAATTGATCTTATAAATTTCGGGACAATAACTGTACCAATTCAAACCTAATCCAGTAAACGTGTTCTTATTAAATACACCGGTGACTATTCCATTTTCGGATTTACTAACTAAAACATCTAAGAATGCCAAAGAACCATTAGCTTCCTTCTCGCATGTGAACTTTATATTTTTGTGCTGAGTATTTATATAACTAATTAAATCCTTGATTGGCAATCTCATCCTTAAAATTAAAAAACAGATCATCCACGTAACGCTTATAATACAAAGGTCTAAACTGTGCAGGACAATTATCTAACCAGCCTATCTCTTTGCTACACATAAAAGTATCGGCAAACACGGGACCCAAGCAAGAACCCAGGCTAATACCATCTACCTGGTTATACAATATCCCATTGAATAAGAAACATGACTCTCAAGTGGCAAACTTTAACAATGTTCTAACTATATTTTCATCTAGCCCACTGAAACTGTTAGGATCGTATTTACTCATGATAATCTCTATTGTCTCATTCAACGGTACATTAGTGAATAATGATTCCACATCATAGCTAGTCATTACAAAGTCCATGGGTAGTCTTAAATTTGTGATCTCGTCACTAAAACACTTAGAGTTAGTAGCTGCACATTGGTTAATGGTAAGGGGTGTAATCATGTGTAGCAAAGAGATAGGCTGGTTAGATAATTGTCCTGCACAGTTTAAAACAATCAGGTCACCCCCCTTAAAAGTTAAGATCTTACATCTTCTACAGCCCTATCACTTTGTTTTCAAACGCTCTCGTGCAAAATGTCATGGCTGTAGGAGTTTTATTTTTCGTGAAATAAGAAAATAATAATTTGTTTTGCGTTATTTTCAGAATAGGTATTATTTTGCCCAGCCAAAACAGTTTTAGTATCAACTGGCTGGTTATACTTGGGCAGGTTTAGATGCTTAACTCTAGTGTAGGTAATTAGCTTAGAACAGAAATGCAAAGGATAATTATGAGTTATTTTGGAATAATACAGAACAGCAAATGTAAAGAATAATACAAGTACAATAATAATGGCCTCATTAATAAAGGGTTACGGATATATATATATAAATATATATATATATATATATATATAATTATACTGTATATATATATATATATATATATATATATATATATATATATATATATATACAGTATATGGAATAAAACCTGCAAACCTACATACAATTGTGTAGATTATTTGACTAAATGATGGTAGCATGGAATTGTAGCAGTGTGAGAGTGGATGTTGTGTTTCTGACTATTAGCCCCATTAGTTATTAGATTTTAAGACTTTCACCTCATTAGTTTGACGATTTTAAGATTTTTTGCTCCATTTATTTGTCAATATTTAGACCTTTCGTTCCATTTAGGTGTCGATTATTTCCAAATTTATCTCGAAGGGAGGGTTGGGGGGGGGGGGGTCTTGAGGGTGCTCTTTTTTCAGATTGAAACAGGTCTAGAGAGAAAAACTTAATAACAAATGCATAGTAATAAAATAAGAGATAAACAAATAATAAAATGTCTCCTTAAACAGTGATAGCTATATATCTACTGATAAAGGTGGTGTCATCTCAACTCTGACATTTCACTTTAACTGTTAGTAGTCAAACTGGGTTGGGTACTGAGCTGGTCTTCTCCAAAAAATGTCCAGCCCGCACTTCTGGGGAATATGGACTCAGGACCAGACAGGTATACTAGTCTGCTACTCTACCGCGAGACCAATAAAAGTACCTCACTTGGGCTGGGAGTACAACTAAGTTACACGTTCAGTATTTGACCACAGTTTTAGCTCCCTTTATAGTACAAGGAACATTATCTCTGACCAGAGTAGCAAGGGGACAGTGTGTGGTCTGTAATTCATTGTGACAAGACTAGAATGTTTCTTCACGGGCAGATCAATACATTTTCCTACAATACTAGTCTCTATGGCAGTTTTAAGTTTTACCCGGCGTGGCAGTAAACCGTTGTCTTGGGTCGGCTGGTTCAAGGGTGGAGCATCTGGGGATGGCGGTAATCCTGGTCTCTGGTTGTAGGCCATATGTGTTAGGGGCTGGGTATATTTGGGTGGCTACGTTGTCTGCTGCTACTGCTGCTCCTCTCTCTTTGCTGGCCGTAGAAAGTGCTAGGTAGGTCTTTGGAAATGCCAGATTGGTCTTAGGAAGCACCCTGGAGGTCTTTAGAGGCTCCTTGTCGGTCTGGTAAGCACCTTTTCATGACTTGGGAAGCGTCCTTCCGGTTTTGGGAAACACCGTTGGTTAAGTCTTTGATCAGGCATTGGGAAGTATCTTGGAGGTTTTGGGAAACACCTCTGCAGAGATATAAGTCTTGGGAAGCACTTTTATTTCAACCTTGGGAAGCGTCGAGAAACTTAGGGGATGTGAAGCTGCCTAATAATTTCTCCATTCGATGTACCCAGCGTGTCTTGCTTCTGTTGGTCGTTTTGGATATTCAGACTACAAAGGTAGCCTCTGCTAGGTAGGGAGGTGTGGAATGGGGCTGTTATGGCCCAGATACAGGCGGCTCCTTTAAAGAGTTCATCTGAGGTCCTAAGCTAAGGTAACTCAGGGGGCAGGGCGGGATGTCATGTGGGGTGGGGCTTCGAGTCGCTCAGAGGATGTATTTTTTCTTAATATGCAGACGTCAGTGAGCCAACTCCCCCCTTCCTCTTGTTCAGGGTATATGAGGGGAAGGAAGAGAGCAATTGGGGAAGGTTGTAGGTGGAAGGTGGGGTAAACTTATACCCAGCTACCCCCTTCCTCCCATCCAGGGTAGAGGGGGGGAAGGAAGGACTAAACCTTGAGCAACTTTAAGTACGGATTCTTTCATTGAAGTGCCTATAACAATATACCCATTTAAAGGTATATTTGTGGTAATAATGATATAGGTAAATCACTATCAATATACAAATGACATTCTATACCTTTTGTCATACCCTTTATCCATGGTGTTTCAAAATTATTACAATATATCAATATTATAGGTCGTAAAACACAAGGAACAAGAAGTAAACACATCTAAACAAACAATGTCCTATTATGTACCAATAATGAGATAAAGACACCCGGACAGACAGAGTCCTATAAGGAGTTACAACGAGGTACTTAATTACGTGTTATACTAATTGTGGGCTTAAGAAGTGGGGAATAAAGGTCCATGAAGTTTTCATATCCATGCAATATTATGTTTTCATTATGTAATCCATCAAATGCTACAATTGTATCTCATATAATATTATGCTCTCCTTACACCCCTGTTTCTGTTACATAAATATTTATGTATATATTTAATTAATGGTACATAATAAGACATTGGTTATATAGATGTTTTTACTTCTTGTTCCCTCTATATTACATCCTGTAATTATGATGGTGTAATTTTGAAGCACCCAGTATACCCTTGATTTTGACATACATCGTTGTACTTACCCAGTAGGGCCAGAAGGATGAGTAGAGCTCTCATCGTCACTCAGCTGGGGAGAGAGAGAGAGTGTGTATGAGTGTGAGTGAATGAGGGAGAGAGAGTGAGGGAAAGAGGGAGTGAGGAAAAGATATGAGTGTATTAAAAGGATGCAGACTATCTCAATTAATACATTTAGCTACCATATATCCTTTCTAAGTTCCATAAAGGATGCAGACTATCTCAATTAATACATTTAGCTACCATATATCCTTTCTAAGTTCCATAAAATCGTCTAAATATAGGTGATATCAAATAAATAAAATCGTTGGTACAGAAGGGGTGAAGGGAAACAATTGTGCAGAGGTGATGAAGCTAATGAGGTTATAGACAATATAATGATATACGCATCAAGATTGAGCGTAAGATCTAATGATTTGTCGGACAGGTTGGGTGAGAGGTATCCTTACCAGGATTCGAACCCACTCACCCCAGGTATATTTGGGAGAGCTGGGCACCGTAACCATCCGCTCATGGCTGAGTGGTTATGGTGCCCAGCTCTCCCAAATATACTGTACCTGGTGTGAGTGGGTTTGAATCCAGGTCAATATACCTCTCTCCCAACCAATGAGTGTAAATGAGTGTAATGGATGATATTTGTTTCAGTAACGTCTAAGCTTACACAGGACACTATTTTGAACTACTGATGGAGCTAATGATATATATATATATATATAATTGTTTATACAAGACATTAATTATTATTGAGGGTTTTGATTGCTTTTGCCGTTATCGAGCAACGTGTTTTTAGTTTGTCTCCTAGAAAACATAGCCTTCCCAGACCCCCATCAAATTAAAAAGCACCTCTCAGGCCCCTTATATCTAAACATGTACGTTTTAGCATTAGAAAAAAGCGGCCTTCGGCTAAGACATTTTCCTATAGAAATAATTAGGAATTTAGCTTGAAGAGGGTCTGAGTGAGCAGTTTTTAACTTGAAGGAATTCTGGGAAGGCGATTGTGTTAGCCTAGGATATAAGCTAAACATACATAGCTCGAAAATGGCTAAATCCTCAATACTACTACAACAAACTATTCTTATAACTCACAAGACTTCGGATTAGATAGTGTTAAGATATATATTTTTGTCTATGTGAGTGAGGGAGACAAAAGACAGAACTGCTTGTGACGTGTGCCTCCCTCAGAGTTGATAGAGTGACGGCCATAATCAAGGCTAAAAATGCCTGGACACACGGAGTTTGAAGCAATTTAAGTCATAGGATGAGGGAAAGACTGATTTTGGGAGAGAGTTCCTGAGCTCAGTTGTTGAATAGAAGACAAATTGAGAATAACGTTTCACTCTTGGGATGGAGAGTTGCATAGAGTAGGAGTGGGACTGTTTTGAAAGATGGGTGCAATGTGCTCTTCGAAGAGGGGGTGGTATACACTGAGAGAGCTCTGAGGAACACTGATTATTGTAATAGCGGTAGAAGAGTGAGCGAGAGGCAACATTGCGGCAAAGAGAGCGAGACTGCAGATAATTGGTGAGTGGACGTCAGTTAATTGAGACGGAAGGCTTTCTTTTCTACTTTGCCTAGAAGTGCTGTGTGAGAGGTTCCTCCCCACGCGTGTGAACAATACTCAACACATGGATGCACTGTGCCCCTGTACAGAGCAAGAAGCTGCACAGAGGTAAAGAACCCCCAGAGGCGCTTGAGCACATCCATCTTCTGGGAAGCTGGTTTAGCATGAGTGATAATATGATCTTTCCAAGAGAGATTAGACGAAAAAGACACAACGAAAATATTTAAGAGAAGATGAAGGGTTAAGTTGTATGTTGATGAAGAGTAAGTCATAGTTTTCTGGAAGGGGGCGATGAGTAGGCAGATGGAGAAATCTAGTTTTGGAAGCATTGAAAGTAAGGTTTTCTCTGCCCCAATTAGAGATAGTAGAGGGATCAGAAGATAGGTGCTTTATGGCCTCCATACGTGAGTTATGGAGTTCCTGCTGTGAATTATTTTGTGGAAGGCTAGTTAAATAGTGTAATGTAGAGTCGTCAGCATATGAGTGAATGGGGCTGGAGGTGCTTCTTAGAAAGCCATTAATGAATGATAGGAAGATAATTGGAGACAGGACAGAACCCTGAGGAAAACCGGAATTGATAGGTTAAGGAAGTGAACGGTGGCCATCCACAATGCAGCTATGGAATGGCCCGAGTGGAAATTAGAGACAAAGGCACAGATGGAGGGATAGAAACCGAAGGAGGGTAATAATATGAAATGAGGGATTTTGCCAGACTCTATTGAAGTCCTTCACTATGACTAGTGCAACAGAAAAAGTATCACTGAAGACCAGAATGGAAGATGACCAAGAGTTAATAAGATAGGAGAGGAGATCACCAGTAGAGCAGCCCTTAAGGAAGCCATACGCTGGTGGTCTGAGAGTAGGCAATGGAAAGATAAATGCTTAAGAAATTTTGAGGTAAGAATAGTTTCAAAAACTTTAGAGATGCCCTTGAAATGAGAGCAACTAGACGATATTTGGAGTGTTGAGAGCGGTCACATTCTTTGGGACAGGTTGAATGAGAACAAACTTTCAACAAGAAGGGAAGATGTTAGAGGAGAGACAGAGACGGAAGAGTTTGCCTAGACAGGGAGTCAGCATAGACGCACAGTTTTTTAATACAATAGGAGGAACAACATCCGGTCCATATGCCTTCTTAGCATTAAGCCCAGAGAAGGTGGAAAGTACATCCTTGGAAGATATGATATTAGGCATAAGTAGGAGAGAGTGCAGTGGAGAGTGAGGAATAGCACCGTAATCATCCAAAGTGGAGTTTTTAGCGAAAGTGTTAGTGAAGAGTTCAGCTTCGTCAGAGGAAGAAGTGACGGTATTGCCATCAGAGTGGAAAAATTGAGTGAAAGACGATGAAGAAACTTTTTGGAGTGTTTTTTGGCTAGATGCCAGAAGGAATGGGAAGAGCTAGAGTTGGATTGGTTAGAGTTATGGATAGAGATGGATAGATTTATATAGGTTATAGGTTATAAGATACAGGTTATAAGTACCCGGTACCAAAAAGACCCTTGAAAGATTATGACACTTTATTCTGGCTATCATTAGACGATTTCATACAACTTAGGAAGGATCTGTGGGAATTAAGAAGGTAAAATGCATCACCATTAACCATCCGACTTTCAGATACCCTTCCTAATCTGAATATAATTGTCTAATAATAGCCAGAAAGCAAAAAAGAAATGAATCTTCTAAGCTTCTAAGGGTTAAGCAATAGGGAGGTTGGAAGAAAATGGATAAGGAGGAACTAATATATTTTGTAAGTTGAATATACAAGCCCAAGTTACTGTCAGCTTTTTTTGTTATCTTTCTCTCCCTCTCTCTTTGGCTTGTATCCATTCGGCCCCATTCAGCCTACTGTTTAAAGACTTTTACCCCCACCCGTGTGTTAATATTTTCCTGGCGAGCGGTAGCGAGCCAGCATGTATATATTTTTGTTTTGACAGCAAGCTAAATTGGTACATTTTTCGCTAGAAAAATGTCTGGTGAAGCCAGATTTCTCCATACAATGCTGCCTCGCTATCGCTCGCCAGGAAGAAATCGACACCTGGATCGGGATAAACGTCTTAAAACAGTTGACTGAGTGGGGCCGAATGGATGCAAGCCAGGGAAAGAGAGAAAAAGGAGAGACAGATAAAACAAAGCCTGTGACCCCCCTTAACTCTTTCAGCCTGTGACCCCCCTTAACTCTTTCAGCCTGTGACCCCCCTTAACTCTTTCAGCCTGTGACCCCCCTTAACTCTTTCAGCCTGTGACCCCCCTTAACTCTTTCAGCCTGTGACACCCCTTAACTCTTTCAGCCTGTGACCCCCCTTAACTCTTTCAGCCTGTGACCCCCCTTAACTCTTTCAGCGTCGGTAATTTAGGGTGTGTTTTAGACAATATTCTGGTTATCATTACACAAATGTGTGCAAAGTGTGATGAATCTGTGGGAATCTATCTTTCTATTGCCGAACGCCTTAATCCCCTTTATTAGGGAGGCCATGCTAAAAACGCTCCCAAGTGGACCTATCCCCTTTGAGGACAACCCTTGCCAGTTTATTAAAATAATTACCGGACTGACCACTCAACTTAGGTTCTGTCCAACTCAGTGGCCCTCTACGTATCTTTTTAGCACTATTTTGTCTATAATAGTGTGTGGCTAGTCCATCCACTAACTTGCTTCACCCTTAGGTAAGCAGTATGGATTTGTATAAGGTTTACTCCCCTATGCAGGTTGCCGACCAAGATTGATGAGTTCCATCCACCTAGGTTTTTATAAGGTTGTCTCCCCAAGATGGGTTGTCGACCAAGGCTAATGAATCTCATCCATTATGTATGAATCAGTGTGGTTAAAACTATCAAAATTGAATCTTTAGCTCCCTAAAGTTCTTTCTAAGCTGAATAAAATCATATAATAGCAGCCAAAATATACTTTTAAAGCATATAATAGCAGCCAAAATATACTTTTAAATCATATAATAGCAGCCAAAATATACTTTTAAATCATATAATAGCAGCCAAAATATACTTTTAAATCATATAATAGCAGCCAAAATATACTTTTAAATCATATAATAGCAGCCAAATATACTTTTAAATCATATAATAGCAGCCAAAATATACTTTTAAATCATATAATAGCAGCCAAAATATACTTTTAAATCATATAATAGCAGCCAAAATATACTTTTAAATCATATAATAGCAGCCAAAATATACTTTTAAATCATATAATAGCAGCCAAAATATACTTTTAAATCATATAATAGCAGCCAAAATATACTTTTAAATCATATAATAGCAGCCAAAATATACTTTAAAACGCTTCATAATAATGAGGAGTAATGACCGGTAATGACTCAATGTTCATGATATAATACTTAAGTCAATTAATTTCAATATACAACATACAATCATAAATTAGAGTATAGTCTAGTAGGATGATATGTACTCTGTCCCAACTAAGTAGGCCAAAACCCTTCAACATTATCCCCTATAACTCACAAACGACAAGAATAATCGAGCTAATATGTTTTCCCTTTGGGAAGGGTCAGCCTGGGAATAGGTGTGGAAATTTACAGCACATTTCCTCAAGCCCTTTCCGAGTTACAGAGGTTTGGGCTCACGATTTCTGGCTTACCTATGTGGAACAAGGTATATTCAATAGGGTTAATGAGGGAAATATATTATAGTTATTTTAGACATAATTATGATTTTCTTAGTACCGTACCACTCGGTATAAATGGACAATATAAACACAACATGGGTAGGGATATACGTGATGAGAAGCAAACATGGAACAAAATAGAGGCGTAGTGTGTCAACGGATAATTTCCAAAGGCATGGAACATTATTGAAACAATTGTGCGTAACGTAAATAACAATTTGTTTTTCTATGTGGATTAGTGAGACAAAAGAAAACACTACTGGTAACGAGTGCCTCCCCCAGAGGTGAAAGAGTGACAGGGCCAACAACAACGAATGTTCGATCCAAATGGGTAATACAGACAGAGAGAGAGAGAGTGATTAGGGGCAGTATGTATTATGGACAGGAATCGAGCCTATAGAGGCTAGTGCTCTGCCAAACTAGAGCACAATGGAGGTTACGAGGAGTTTCGGTTTTTCGATGCCTCTGTTACTCCACAACCTCAACTCATGTAGGTACCAAGCTATATTTAATCACATTTCAACTGTTTATATCATGACAAACATTATAGCTAGGACCAGGAATCACTCCTGTACAGACTAGTGATCAGCCTAATAGACTACAACAGAGATTATAAGGTGAATTTCGCTAGTGATACCACTGGGAGGAACAGGTAGAAGTGGACCAGGAATCACTCCTGTACAGACTAGTGATCAGCCTAATAGACTACAACAGAGATTATAAGGTGAATTTCGCTAGTGATACCACTGGGAGGAACAGGTAGAAGTGGACCAGGAATCACTCCTGTACAGACTAGTGATCAGCCTAATAGACTACAACAGAGATTATAAGGTGAATTTTGCTAGTGATATCACTGGGAGGAACAGGTAGAAGTGGACCAGGAATCACTCCTGTACAGACTAGTGATCAGCCTAATAGACTACAACAGAGATTATAAGGTGAATTTCGCTAGTGATACCACTGGGAGGAACAGGTAGAAGTGGACCAGGAATCACTCCTGTACAGACTAGTGATCAGCCTAATAGACTACAACAGAGATTATAAGGTGAATTTCGCTAGTGATACCACTGGGAGGAACAGGTAGAAGTGGACCAGGAATCACTCCTGTACAGACTAGTGATCAGCCTAATAGACTACAACAGAGATTATAAGGTGAATTTAGCTAGTGATACCACTGGGAGGAACAGGTAGAAGTGGACCAGGAATCACTCCTGTACAGACTAGTGATCAGCCTAATAGACTACAACAGAGATTATAAGGTGAATTTCGCTAGTGATACCACTGGGAGGAACAGGTAGAAGTGGACCAGGAATCACTCCTGTACAGACTAGTGATCAGCCTAATAGACTACAACAGAGATTATAAGGTGAATTTCGCTAGTGATACCACTGGGAGGAACAGGTAGAAGTGGACCAGGAATCACTCCTGTACAGACTAGTGATCAGCCTAATAGACTACAACAGAGATTATAAGGTGAATTTCGCTAGTGATACCACTGGGAGGAACAGGTAGAAGTGGACCAGGAATCACTCCTGTACAGACTAGTGATCAGCCTAATAGACTACAACAGAGATTATAAGGTGAATTTCGCTTGTGATACCACTGGGAGGAACAGGTAGAAGTGGACCAGGAATCACTCCTGTACAGACTAGTGATCAGCCTAATAGACTACAACAGAGATTATAAGGTGAATTTCGCTAGTGATACCACTGGGAGGAACAGGTAGAAGTGGACCAGGAATCACTCCTGTACAGACTAGTGATCAGCCTAATAGACTACAACAGAGATTATAAGGTGAATTTCGCTAGTGATACCACTGGGAGGAACAGGTAGAAGTGGACCAGGAATCACTCCTGTACAGACTAGTGATCAGCCTAATAGACTACAACAGAGATTATAAGGTGAATTTCGCTAGTGATACCACTGGGAGGAACAGGTAGAAGTGGACCAGGAATCACTCCTGTACAGACTAGTGATCAGCCTAATAGACTACAACAGAGATTATAAGGTGAATTTCGCTAGTGATACCACTGGGAGGAACAGGTAGAAGTGGACCAGGAATCACTCCTGTACAGACTAGTGATCAGCCTAATAGACTACAACAGAGATTATAAGGTGAATTTCGCTAGTGATACCACTGGGAGGAACAGGTAGAAGTGGACCAGGAATCACTCCTGTACAGACTAGTGATCAGCCTAATAGAATACAACAGAGATTATAAGGTGAATTTCGCTAGTGATACCACTGGGAGGAACAGGTAGAAGTGGACAAATTAGCCTTTTATCCCTCCCAGTATGTGATGACGTTTGATTCTAACTAACATTAGACGATTTTACTCAGCTTTCGAAGGCCCTCTATGAATGAAGGGGTAAAATCGATCCAAATTAAACATCTAGATCCCATAAATCCTTTCCAAATCTAATATAATCGTCTATTAACCTTAATAGCCTGAATATATTTAAAACATGTGTCCTGGTATACCGAAAGGCGTACGGGGAAGGTGGTTTCTTTTTGGGACCTCCTTCTCACTCATGTTTAGCCCCAATAGTATTGAGATATTAAGACGGTTGCTCCATTAGTTTAGTGATTTTAAGACATTTCGCCCCATTTCGTTGTAAATTTTAAGACCTTTCGTGCCATTTTGGTGTTGATTTTTCCTGGCTAGCGATAGCGAGCCTGTAATTTTAAGGGAAACCGGCCTTCGGCTGGGACATTTTCAGACTGAAAAAAAATACAAATTATCTTGAGGGAGATCAAGGGGGTGTTCATATAAGCTTGATAGAGCTCTAGCGAGGAAACTAGAACATAAATGAATCAAATGAATAGACCAAAACACAAGCAATATATACCCCCTTAACCTCTTATGTGGTGTGACAGGCAGCACACCAGCTGCATAGGTTGGAGTATTGCTCATACCTTTCATAGGTTCGAGTATTGCTCATAGCTGTCTAATAGTCATCAAAGAAACAGTATTGCTCATAGCTGTCTAATAGTCATCAAAGAAACAGTATTGCTCATAGCTGTCTAATAGTCATCAAAGAAACAGTATTGCTCATAGCTGTCTAATAGTCATCAAAGAAACAGTATTGCTCATAGCTGTCTAATAGTCATCAAAGAAACAGTATTGCTCATAGCTGTCTAATAGTCATCAAAGAAACAGTATTGCTCATAGCTGTCTAATAGTCATCAAAGAAACAGTATTGCTCATAGCTGTCTAATAGTCATCAAAGAAACAGTATTGCTCATAGCTGTCTAATAGTCATCAAAGAAACAGTATTGCTCATAGCTGTCTAATAGTCATCAAAGAAACAGTATTGCTCATAGCTGTCTAATAGTCATCAAAGAAACAGTATTGCTCATAGCTGTCTAATAGTCATCAAAGAACAGTATTGCTCATAGCTGTCTAATAGTCATCAAAGAAACAGTATTTATACAATTATTTAAGAATCCAAATTAATTTTCACCATCAACTTCGACAATCGAGAGAGTTTACATATAACATTTCCATTGATTATTTTATATGATGATTTTACTCTAGTAAATGTAGCATATCCGAATAAAATATGCTTATTCATAATTGCCATATTCAAGTTATTATATTCAGCGTGAGATCACCGTCTATTAACTATCTGTTTTGATAGCGTAATGCATAAATGCGCGTAATTTCGGTGTGATTGTCCTAGGTTCGAGTCCTTGGAGTGCCACATGTGTTTGTTGATGTCATTGATTGAGTTTAGAAGTAAAGTTGGTTGGTGAAAAAATATGAAATAGTTATGTGTGTTACCTTGGTGCCGGTGTGAGGAGAACTTGGGTTACTGGGGTGCGGAGGGGTATTTATAGGCAAGGACCTTAGTACAGCTGTATTTTCCCCCCCCCCCCCCCCCTTCCCTTCCCCCTTATCCCAATCACCCCCACCCACTTACACCCTCTTGCGCATACAGAAATGCATGCGTGCGCCTTCACACACAAACACACACACACACACACATATACTCGCACATACACTGGCACACACTCCAATCAAATATATACAGTATGTATATATACTGTATATACAGTATATATACTGTATATACAGTATATATATATATATATATATATATATATATATATATATATATATATATATATAATATTGTTACGGCTGGATCGGCAATACATATTCGGGATTCTTGATCGTAGGACACAAATGGCTTAAGTGACAACGACACGCTCGATTCCAGTCCCAAATACTATATGCTCCAGACAACAAAAGCACCAACGCCCTACAGAGTTATCGTCTACGGTAACGAGGTACCTTAACTCGGCGAAAGTGTACAACAGGGGTAGGCTATGAGGCTAAACTCCCTCAGACATTTATAGGTTATGTTATTACTAAAGAAATGCAATACTCAAGAAACTACGTTAATATTAAGCCTCTAATAATGTAGAATAGAAGCAGGCTAAAGGTATGACAGTGAAATGCTAAATGACAAATGTACACGCCTACTTGAAAGCGCGTGCACTACACTAACTGTCCCCTACTAACATGCACTAGCATGTAGCATACAAGATGTTCATGATCCAGTAGATACCTAATAATACACATGGGAGGAACATAAACAGTAGTCACTTATTATAATAATGAATCTATACTTGGAATAACTAAAAGGTTGCAGGCAACAGTACTGCGCCGGTAGCCTACTACCGCATAGGCTACTTCGCTTCTCTCACTCTGTCTCCCCTCCGAGTCCGTATGCGCCCTACGCAACAGAACTCCGGACGCAGCAGCAAAACGACAGTGCAGTTAATTGATACATGAAAGTATTAATAGTGCTGTCTTGTGTGTGAGTAATGTGTATTGTAAAGTGTTATAGATATATACTTAAAGAGAGCTGCAATGCATAGTAAAATAAAGATATATCCCACTCATCATCCCCGTGTGTTCTAGCTAGCAGGCCAAGTCACAGGAACAACGAGTCCCAGCACCGAAAGCGAGAACCCAGGAGAAGACTGTAGAGAACACAAGGACAGATAAATTACGTTACTCTACTATACCGGCACTACGAGCGAGCTGTAGTCTCGGCTGCTACACTCGCTCCTGGCTCGGTATGCAAATCAAGGCTAAGTCCTCGTCCCTCTACAGACAACTCCTGGGCATGGTCGGGCTCTTACACATGGCACCAGTCTAGTCACAAATGGGATGATGAGCAGGGCATATAACTCGTGAACATGTAGAACGTTCACCAACTATCCTCATCAAGAAGATCGCTGTTCACATTAACCCCTTAAATCTAATACATGTAAATATATGCTTGTCCTAAGAGTAATACGAGAGGTGAGTGCTGAAACTCCTTTAGGACCTCAAGGGAAGGTTATGCATTTAAATAGAGAGAAGAATGAAATGAGAGTAATGTCGTCAGAGAGAAAGAGTGCAACCGTGAGAAGTTGGGAGAGAGAGCTAGGGATGTTAGAATCTCAAAGGTTCTAGGCAACCTGGTCATAGAACACGCAGCCAACCTCCAGGCAGTGTGCTGTATGACAACATGGGCCCAGCCCAGGCAGGCAACAATGGACTACCAACCCTATCGCGCCTAGCTATAAGGGCAAGGCTGCCAACCAGTCCATACGTCTGGCAACCACCCGGCCGGCAGCGCGGCGCGTTGCTACCCTCTTGCTCTGAAGCCTAACTCACTCTCTCTCTCTGAACTCCCACTATCTATCAACTTCTCTATTGATACTACATATTAAATGGAAGGTCTCGACATGGCTTAAAACAAAACCCACCACTGGTTAGCACATGACAAGACCTTTGCAGAGATACAAAGAACATAGTTATAAGTTGTCCTACTCAATATACATTGCGGCTGACGGTAGCCAGATCACGGGCGGTACAGTAGAGTACCAAGGAGTACAATCAGGTTGCGTTGCCCAGCACTGGGGTGCGTCACAGCCCCCCCAAGATTTTAGATAATCGACCTTAGAAGCATTATCAAAATCTGACAGGCAACCAACCGACCTGCTACCCTTAGCTGCCACTAATTGCAAAAGGTGCACAACAACTGAAGTGTGAATTATACATAAAACACAATATCGCATGCCTCATGCTACAACAATAAAGACTTACAAAACTAAAAAAAAAGAAAGAGTTTTCTCGTTGATTTTATTGTTTTATAATCTTTTTGGACGGCGTTATGATAGCCTAATTTTACTCCTGCTCAACCCACACACCGTGCACGACTATCTTGGATCATCAACCCTTGATAGACAATCTGCTATCACGTTCTCACTCCCGGCAATATGCTGAATGTTGAGATTATACTCTTGGAGCATTAGGGACCACCTGGTCAACCGCATATTCCGATTGTGAAACTGATTTAGGAATTTCAAGGGATGATGGTCCGTATAAATCGTCACTACCGGGCCGTAGGCTGGAACATAAACTTCGAAATGTTTGAGCGACAAAACGATAGCCAGAAGCTCCTTCTCTATAGTCGAGTAATTCCTTTGTGCCGAATTAAACTTGCGAGAAAAGAAGCTCACTGGGTGTTCCAAGCCCTCGGAATCAGTCTGCAGTAACACTGCCCCGGCACCCACACCGCTGGCATCAGTCGCCAGCTGAAAACTCCTGGAGAACTCTGGGGCCCTCAAAATCGGATGTGTACACAGCAGGTGCTTGACTAGGTCGAAAGCCCTCTGACACTCCGCAGCCCAACAGAACTTCACTGACTTCGACAGTAGATCAGTTAACGGTGCTAAGACAGTAGAGTATCCCCGGATGAAGCGCCTATAATAGCCTATCATACCTAGGAACCGCATGACCTGGCGCTTAGTGGTGGGCCTGGGAAACATATTGATAGCCTGTATCTTGCTCAGGGGGGGGCACACCCGGCCTAACCCGACCACAAAGCCAAGATACTGCACAGTAGCCTTTACAAACTTGCACTTCCTCAGGTTCACCACCAGCCCAGCATCGTGCAACTTCCCAAACAGGGTCTCTAAGTGCCTTAGGTGATTTTCAAAATCGTCATCATATACTATCACGTCATCAAGGTAGACCGTGCAGTTAGGGATTTCGTCACAAATATCGTTCATCAGGTTCTGAAACGTGGCAGGTGCGTTCTTAAGCCCATAAGGCATTACGTTACATTGGTAGGTCTTGCCATCTACCACAAAACCACAAACTTGCTTAGCTCGGTCCGACAGGGGTACTTGCCAGTAGCCTTTTACAAGATCAATTTTAGTAAGGTACTTTGCATTCCCTATCTTGTCCACGCTGTCGTCAACTCGAGGCAAAGGGTAAGGGTTGGTAGTGGTCAAGCCATTTAGCCTACGAAAATCTATGCAGAACCGCACCTTGCCGTCAGGTTTTGGCTGCAACGTGACGGGTGATGTCCACTTCACATAACCTTCAGTGATCATCCCTCTCTCAACCATGTACTTTAACTCCTCCCGTAAAGCTGGCAACTTTACCGGGGGCACACGGTAGGGCACTGACTTGAAGGGCACATTATCACCGACGTCCACGTCGTGCGTTACCTGAGTAGTGAGACCTGGGTGTTCGGCGAAAACAGAGGGGTATGACCTGAACAGGCCTAGGACAGCAGCACCCTGGTGCTCAGGCAGGTGACTTACAGCTTGCCTAGCCTCTTGTTCAGTATTCCCCGCCCACTGTTCCGCGGAAATGACACAGTCCCAGCTATCCTCCTCAGCAGCATGACTGTCCCCACCTCCTTCTCCACCCTGGCCGCTGCAGGCCAGCACAGGGACAGTGAGAGGCTCTGAGGGGCGTCTCACATACTCTTTCATGAGGTTAACATGACATAACTGATGTTTTTTCCTACGGTCAGGTGTTGCAACGAGATAATCAAGGTCGGACAGTTTCTTAGCCACCACATACGGCCCAATGAACTTGGCAGAAAGGGGGTGTCCAGGCAAAGGTAAAAGCAACATTACCTCCTGACCCACCGAAAACTCCCGAAGCTTCACCTTGGCGTCATACTGGTGCTTCATGACCGCCTGTGCATTAACCAAGTTATTACCTGCCGCTGCCATGCAACCTATAAGTCTCTCCCGGCTCTCAAGGACATATTTAAGTACAGACCCCGGCTTCTCTTCGCCCTCCCAGATCTCTTTCACCATACTTAAAGGTCCTCTCACATTATGGCCAAAGACTAGCTGATTTGGACTGAACCCCAGGCTCTCTCCTGGGACTTCACGTGCAGCGAACAGAACATACGGCAGACCCAAATCCCAATCAGTGTCATGTTCTGCACAGTAACAGCGTAGCATACTCTTCAGGGTCGAGTGCCACCGCTCCAAGACTCCCTGACTCTCGGGATGGTAGGCTGACGACACTACAGAACATATACCGTGCAACTGAAGGGTTTGCTTGAACAATTTGGATGTAAAATTGCTCCCCTGGTCTGACTGCACCTCACGTGGAAATCCATAACGGAACAGAACAATAATAAGTTTTTAACAACTGCCTTTGCCGAGCCGTTTCTCATGGGGTATGCGTCCGGGTATCTCGTAGCCACATCCATGATTGTCAACAGGAATTTATTGCCACTACTAGTAGGCGGGAAAGGGCCAACCAAATCTACTACAACTTTGCTGAACGGAGGCCCGGTGACAGGTATGGGAAACAAAGGTGCCTTCGGGATTGTCTGGTTAGGCTTCCCCGTCGTCTGGCAGGTCGCACACCCAGCCACCCATGCACAGACATCAGCCTTGACCCCAGGCCACCAGAAAAACCTGCCCAATGCCGCCAATGTTTTTGTTACCCCCAAATGACCCGCCACCGGCACATCATGCGCCAGACACAATAAGGACTCTCTATACTTATTTGGAACAACCACCTGGTCTACTACCCTCGCACCGCCCTCCCACTTCGATTTGGGGTCTAAAAATCTGCGGTACAATATCCTGTTGAGCCTAAAGTAATCTCCCGGCTTCGCATCGCCATCTTCCTCCAACTCTATGGCACCATTGCTATAACGAGCTAGGCTAGCGTCTTGCAGCTGCTGCTCACTAATGTCCCCGGGCGTCAATGCATCAAGATGGTTTTGTAATAAGACATTACCCCGGCTAGTAGGCTCTACTGCCTTAGTGGCTCTCGCTACAGCTCTTGCCTCACGCGAAGTCTTACCCAACTCTGCCTTGTTACACACCATCTCTGGGCCAGAGTCAACTCCCGTGTTTATTATAGGTCCAAGTACCGAATCACCGAGAAGTGCAGCAGAATCAATGTCCCTTTTCCTGCCCTTAGCAACCTTCTCCTGATCCTTCCTCCACTGTCCCCGAGGTTGAGTGCTAGGCTGTGCAGGAGCCGCAGAGCGAGATCGGGTTACCACACAGGCCATCTCATCCTGTTGGCACCTCCCAACCCATTCCCGATTCTCACCATCCACGTCGGCCGCCCTCTCAGCAACGACTAAGGGTGGAGTCCCGGAAGTGGGCACCGCAAAGTCGTTGCCGAGAAGAAGGTCGACGCCCTCAACTGGCAAACACTCAACGATCCCTACATCCAGCTCCCTGCACACCTCTCCCACTCTCAACTCCAACCTCACAAGTGGGTATGACCTCGTAGCATTTATACCCTGCACCACAACAACTCTGGCCGCATTTATCGGTTTCCCTGTGAAGTTCCTCAACAAAGTTTGCGAAGCCCCCGTATCCCTCAACAAGTCAACCCTCCGTAGTTCACTCCCCCAGCTCACAAACCTGTGTCCCCGATGGCTACAGAAAGTGTCCCGGACAGGTGTCGAGCCTTCCGTACGCTTCTTTACCGCATGTGCCTCAGCTGCTGACAACCTACCCCGGGCAGTTGCTGCAGCCTTCAGAGACACACCGATACTGTGAACCAATGACACCGGCTTAGCGGGAGTGTTACTAGGGCACTCACGTGAATAATGGCCTAGCTTCTGACATTTGTAACATTTCACATCCCCAATGGGCTTCTTCCCTTGTGCGGGCGAAGAAGGGGCCTGACCTTTAGTAAACGGGAGAGGCTTGTGTTTGTAGGTGTTATTAGGTGCAATGCTTTTAGTGTGGTTATGTGTGTCATAGGATTTGTTATTATCGAAAACTCTGGTGGGTGGGGTATAGCGCCCCTTCTGCCCTGACTCAGCCCTCTGAGCGGCACCGCAACCACGAATCAATGATAATCTGAGGTCTGCCATCTTGGCAGCCTCCTCTACTGTCTTGGGACATTTTTCCTTAATGTTCAGCGTTAGATCGGTTCCAGTACATTTGTAAAACTGTTCCAGATAGAAAAGTTGCTTAATTTCCTCAGCCGACTCTGCGTGCTCGGACCGAAACCAGTTATTACATGCATCTGTTAAGTCCCGTGCGTGCTCCATAAAACTGACGTCGCTCTTCTTATTCACGCCACGGAACTTCAATCTATAAGTTTCGGGTTGCAGTTCGTAGGCCCGGAGCACAGCCTCCTTCACCAGTCCATACACGACACTCTCGTCCAGTGACAGTGCATCGTAGGCTTTCAACCCCTTACCCACTAGACGTGATGAAACTAATGCTGCCCATTTAACCTCCGGCCAGTCATACTCACGACACTTCTTTTCGAAACGAGCAAAAAACTCAGTCACTGCTGTCTCATCAAATGCGGGTACTAACTTAATTAAATGCGAAAGTGAGTCTGTAACCCGGTGCCCACCACCGAGATGACGCCCCGTGGTCTCTACTCTAGACTTCTCGACATCCATTTCAGCCTGGTACCTGGTTGCATCCTGATTGGCTTGGATTCTAGCAACCTCTATGCGTTCTATACTAGCCTGTTGTATCTGAGTCTCCTGCAGCTTAATCCGTTCTATACTAGCCTGTTGTATCTGAGTCTCCTGCAGCTTAATCCGTTCTATACTAGCCTGTTGACTCTCTCGCAACTTAAGCTTAGCTAGTTCTAGCTGAAATAACATCTCAGGAGACAGGCCTGGGGGGGGAGAGCACAAAATGGGGGATCCACACCGAGACGTGTTTACGGGTAAGCCAGCTTGCCATTGAGAACCCTCCTGCTGCATCGTGCTAAGACTCGCTGGCTGAGGGCCCAGCTCAGGGGTAGAGTGGAATGGAGGCTTGGAGGGAACCCCCCAAGACCCCACTCCACCCACCGCCCCATCGCCATCACCCAACAAACATGCCACCAAATTCTTCTTGGGCCAACTGTCAGGACAGTCCCGCCCCAAAACCGTGGCTAAACAGCGAAGACCGTAACAATCAATAGCCTGCAGGCGCTGTTCGGTCAAAGGTGTCTGCAAAAATGCCCGGGCATCCCTCTCTCCACTTATAACACTCCCCTCCCTAAATATCTGCTGTACTTGCTGGTCACTAGGCTGTACCGTGTTATCCTCCCCCGTAAATGATGAGTCATTAGACATAGTGCTGGTTATACAATTACTGTTCATAAACAAAAAAAAGTGCTTATTACTAATTGCAGTCTCGACTCACAAAATGTTAAAGATGCTTGAATGACTCTACTCTAGACACCTAACGAAACAATCTGCAAGTCCACCAATACAATAATGACACAATAAAAATTCCTCCAATATGCAAGAAAATTCTAGCCAGCTCTACTAGGTAGCATAGAATAGTTCTCCAAAAAACATGTGATAGGATACTACTGAATCTTGTGCAAGGTCGCCATTTTGTTACGGCTGGATCGGCAATACATATTCGGGATTCTTGATCGTAGGACAGAAATGGCTTAAGTGACAACGACACGCTCGATTCCAGTCCCAAATACTATATGCTCCAGACAACAAAAGCACCAACGCCCTACAGAGTTATCGTCTACGGTAACGAGGTACCTTAACTCGGCGAAAGTGTACAACAGGGGTAGGCTATGAGGCTAAACTCCCTCAGACATTTATAGGTTACGTTATTACTAAAGAAATGCAATACTCAAGAAACTACGTTAATATTAAGCCTCTAATAATGTAGAATAGAAGCAGGCTAAAGGTATGACAGTGAAATGCTAAATGACAAATGTACACGCCTACTTGAAAGCGCGTGCACTACACTAACTGTCCCCTACTAACATGCACTAGCATGTAGCATACAAGATGTTCATGATCCAGTAGATACCTAATAATACACATGGGAGGAACATAAACAGTAGTCACTTATTATAATAATGAATCTATACTTGGAATAACTAAAAGGTTGCAGGCAACAGTACTGCGCCGGTAGCCTACTACCGCATAGGCTACTTCGCTTCTCTCACTCTGTCTCCCCTCCGAGTCCGTATGCGCCCTACGCAACAGAACTCCGGACACAGCAGCAAAACGACAGTGCAGTTAATTGATACATGAAAGTATTAATAGTGTTGTCTTGTGTGTGAGTAATGTGTATTGTACAGTGTTATAGATATATACTTAAAGAGAGCTGCAATGCATAGTAAAATAAAGATATATCCCACTCATCATCCCCGTGTGTTCTAGCTAGCAGGCCAAGTCACAGGAACAACGAGTCCAGCACCGAAAGCGAGAACCCAGGAGAAGACTGTAGAGAACACAAGGACAGATAAATTACGTTACTCTACTATACCGGCACTACGAGCGAGCTGTAGTCTCGGCTGCTACACTCGCTCCTGGCTCGGTATGCAAATCAAGGCTAAGTCCTCGTCCCTCTACAGACAACTCCTGGGCATGGTCGGGCTCTTACACATGGCACCAGTCTAGTCACAAATGGGATGATGAGCAGGGCATATAACTCGTGAACATGTAGAACGTTCACCAACTATCCTCATCAAGAAGATCGCTGTTCACATTAACCCCTTAAATCTAATACATGTAAATATATGCTTGTCCTAAGAGTAATACGAGAGGTGAGTGCTGAAACTCCTTTAGGACCTCAAGGGAAGGTTATGCATTTAAATAGAGAGAAGAATGAAATGAGAGTAATGTCGTCAGAGAGAAAGAGTGCAACCGTGAGAAGTTGGGAGAGAGAGCTAGGGATGTTAGAATCTCAAAGGTTCTAGGCAACCTGGTCATAGAACACGCAGCCAACCTCCAGGCAGTGTGCTGTACGACAACATGGGCCCAGCCCAGGCAGGCAACAATGGACTACCAACCCTATCGCGCCTAGCTATAAGGGCAAGGCTGCCAACCAGTCCATACGTCTGGCAACC
Organism: Paralithodes platypus; assembly: GCA_032716605.1. NCBI lineage: Eukaryota > Metazoa > Arthropoda > Malacostraca > Decapoda > Lithodidae > Paralithodes > Paralithodes platypus. Next base: position 25,194,182 of record CM064531.1, on the reverse strand, counting down.
ACCCGGCCAGCAGCGCGGCGCGTTGCTACCCTCTTGCTCTGAAGCCTAACTCACTCTCTCTCTCTGAACTCCCACTACTCATCTATCAACTTCTCTATTGATACTACATATTAAATGGAAGGTCTCGACATGGCTTAAAACAAAACCCACCACTGGTTAGCACATGACGAGACCTTTGCAGAGATACAAAGAACATAGTTATAAGTTGTCCTACTCAATATACATTGCAGCTGACGGTAGCCAGATCACGGGCGGTACAGTAGAGTACCAAGGAGTACAATCAGGTTGCGTTGCCCAGCACTGGGGTGCGTCACAATATATATATATATATATATATATATATATATATATATATATATATATATATATATATATATATATATATATATTATGTAAATATATACTGTATATGCATATATATATATATATATATAAATTATTGAGTATATGTCACAAATACACGTGAGCTACTAAATGTTTTTATACTCACAGCCAAACTCGAAGTCAGGACGAGTGTTCATGTTTTAATCCACTACACCAAGGTGTGATAAAGGATACTTAACCTTTTCCTATTTATATTAAGGAGAATGTAAATCCTACTTGGGGAATGCATGGTATCTTGGAATATGGATCCTATATTCTCAGTGTTTTTCTAATTTAGTGAGTAAGGCAAAATATGAAGAACATTTTCAGTATGCTCTGGTTGCCAGAGTCAAAATAAGATTAATTTCAAATTGAATGGGAATATTGGAATTAAATTTAGTCATTAAGCCAGTGAAAGTTGGTTTCCTGTATATGGAAGTGGAAAATGACTGAGTATGTTTCGTGATGTTAATATCAAGAAAAGGGAGAGTATTGTTGGTTTCTATTTGGCTTGTAAATGTTATGTTCTGGTGTTTTGAATTAAGGTACCGGTACTCTTAACATTGCGAAACATGCTCATGAGGTTTAAATATTACAAAGGAATCATCAACATACCGTCGATAGAAAAGGGGCTTGAATGCTAGTCAACAGTCATTTAACCTTCTGGTAAACCGAGCATACAGAATATGTTCTCAAGTTTCTCTGAAAGTTATATTTAAACCAGCATTCACTATCTCGCTGCTTTAGGTTCAAGGACCGAATACCTTACTCTCTGCAATCCTCGGTGGTTTACCAATATAAGTGCAGTAGCTGTAATACGACCTATATTTGCCAAACAAAGCGTCATATATCAACCAGGATTGCTGAGCATAGGGGTAGGTTGTTTAGGACGGGTTTGCCACTCTCAAAACCGTCTTATTCGGCTATTCGGGACCACTCTGAAACGGCAGACCATTTCATTAATTCAGAAAATGTCTCCATTCTATACACAGTAACTGACGATGTTACACGCCATCTAGCCGAGTCCCTTTTAACTCAGTTTCATAAACCCAACCTGGGTACTCAAGACTCCTCAATTCCACTACTATGTTTTTAAAGGTACGTTATTATGATTTTTATAATTTTCTCTCTTAGTTTGCATGTATTTTTATGTCAATTAGCTAGGTTTGTTAGGTTTAGTTCCAGTATCAGTTACTAAAACTATTGTATATTATATCAAATTTAAATTTTATTTATTATTAGTTTGTTTTTACTTCATTTTAGGCTTGAAAAGGACTCTCTGTATGGGGTCGAAACGCTGCCCAATAAAGATGTTCGTCACAGCGTTGGTTTTGCTGCTCATTATATATAATTATACACTTACATAAGTGTCTACCTTGCTAGGTTGGTACGCGATGTTGAAGTTTAACTTCTCGAGCGTTTCCCTTCATCTGACTATCAGGGCGTTGTTAGTCTTGGACTTCCTCTCCCACTGTTGAGATTGATGGTCCATGATGATGCCATCGTGGGCGCCAAGTAGGTAATCTCGGAAATGTTGTAACACCCAGATCCTGCCTAGCCATTCTCGTTTGTTGGTTTCATAATTGACTTCTGAAGGAGTTGAGATCCGGCTAAGGAGACATTCTTATGCAACCGAAATGGTTGTGTGTAGTCCGGAAAAGCTACTATGGGTGTGCCAACTAAGTGTTGTGTGAGAAGATTGAAATTGTTAAGATGCTCAGGTGTCAACTGGAAAACTTCCTCTTTCTCGGTTAACCCTTACTCTACCAGCGACGGCGAATTGCCGTCAGTAATAAAGTCATTCGTCATTACCAGCAATGGAAGATCGCCGTCAGTACTATGCGGTAGTTGTAACTGCCCGTATCGAGCAGTACCAGGTACCTTGAGTTGTACGCACTGTTTTGAGACCTTCAGAGCTTATATTCAATGTCTTGCATCCGAGCTGGCTCAGTATTCCTCCAACTTTTGAGGTGGAAGGGAATTGTTTCTCGACACTGAAGCAATTTTGGCCTCTTGGGCTGGTACAGGAAAGTACATTTATGGTAATACCATCTGGTACAGTAGGGGTTAAGTCGTGGAGTTTGGCGATGGTAGGAAATTCCTTGATGAAGCGTCAGAAATATGAGGCAAGGTAGTGATTATGTGTCCTAGGTAGTCCATTGAGTCCAAGACCATGGTGCATTTGGTCAGCCTTCGTATTAATCCTGCTTCCTTGATGCGTTGGAAGACTTGTCACAGCTGTTGCAGGTGGTCTGGCCAGGTACGGCTAAAGACAATTACAGCGTCCAAGTACGCCAGGCAAGTTTCCCACATTAACCGACTAAGGACAGATTTCATTAAGCGAGAGAATGAGGCAGGATCATTGAAGAACCCGAAGGGCAACACGTTAAATTTGAATAGTGTCCCCTCGCTTGTTAAGAAGGCTGTTTTCTGTTGATGTTCTTTTTGAAGGGGGACTTGCTAATATCTGGCCGGCAAACCATTTAGAACCAAAAAGAGAATCTAGTGAGTCATCAATTCTTGGCAGGGATGCTGCATCTTGATGGTAACATTGTTTAAACGACGATAATTGATGCAAAATCGGATAGACCCATCTTTCCGCTTTACTAGTACAAGTGATGACCAGGGGCTGGTCAATGGGGTGAGGAATCTAGCGGCTAGCATTTCTATGACTTGCCGGTCTTCCTCTTGTCTTTGAATGGGAATCTTTCTTTGCGAGGGTTGTCATATCGGAGGGCCTAAGGTGAAAATCTGTTGGTTCAACATGTGGATTTAGCCGATGTCCTTGGAACTTTGGCAAATATATCCTATAATTCCAGGAGTACTTGGGTTAGTTTGCATTGTTGGCTTGGAGTGAGGTGGTAGGGTATGGATAGTAGGATTGGTGTATCTGGACTCCTCATGCTGTCTGTGAAGGATAGTGAAACGTTATCGAAGGTCTCGGTTTCCCCCATTATTAATCCTTTTAGTAACGTGATAGGTTGTTTCGAAAGGTTGGCTACCCAGATGGCATTGATGTTGGCTGACATGATGGCAGGTGAGGTGACACACTGTTTCCTGAATGGTTGTTCAATTGCGGGGAAAAACATGTCTAAGGTGGTTGCTAGTGGATAATGGGGTCCAGATTTGGTAGTATGCTGGGATGATTAGGTTACTTTGGTTGACTGCCTGGGGGATGGCATTTATGTGATTCATGGCAGCCTTGGTGGGGTGTAAATCTTCGTCTTCTTCAATTATATATTTTTTTTTCTTTTTTCCTAAATTCCAATCGGTGGCCTGCGCAGTCAATTTGGGCTCCCAATTATTCTAGAAAGTCCAGGCCCCGGTACCTGTCATATGATTGGCACTAGGAGCCAAAGACGATGAAGTGATGTTGCGTCCTTGCAGATGGTTCTAGTGTGGTGCCTGGTAAAGGGCTAGTTTCACCTCTGAGGAGGTGGGTTTCATCTCCCACCCATATTAAGTGAAAGATTCCCTAAAATCTCTGATAATGTTTTAGTGCCACCGCTAACGTCACTGTCAACAGGGGTACTTTTTAATAATCCTCTGGAGTGTCGTAAGGGATTTCTTGCTCTGGCATGGACATATGGCTTAGGTCATCCGTTACCTCGGACACAGTGGGTATTCTTTTCACACATTTCTTCAACGTCCTCGTTCTACTTGCAGTGACCAAGGACGTCTTGCCAGGTTGGAAGGAGACTGGCTGACTCGGGGTCTTGTACAATGGATTTTTGGCTGCTAGTTTAAATTTTCTGGTAATATTGGTTTCGCATCTCGAGGACAGTACACTGGGAATTTCTGATTCTACATTCCCATGGATTAACCAGGACCAGGGTTGACTTTTGTTGCTAGCTCTTGTTGGGGTAAATCCGGGGAGTCTTCCTCTCTCCTTTTCCATTTATACTGGGAAAATGGCCTGTGCTTTCCAACTGATGTTGCGTGGGGATCCACCTAACGGCATATGTTTGTTGACTCATGGTGACTATTTGTTGACTCTTCATCACTACTGTCATACACACACACAGATCACCACCACCATCACAAATACTAGCACAATCACCACAACCATCACTACTACTAACACCACATTATCATTATCATAACATCTGTGATGCATGTGCCGCTATGGGGCACACACACACAGAACGGCATCATCATCACAACTGCCTCTAAAGAATGTGTCAGACACATATACATAAGGACACAGTTATTACAATACTACAGCACCCCTATAATGGTGGGGGAAGGGGACTACTGTGATGTGTGTGCTCCTACGGTGCACACAAATAGAATGACATCATCATCACTACTGCCACGAAAAAATGTGTGTGCCCCTACAGGCAAGCACACACAACAGGCACACAGATATGGTGATTACAATACAAGGCTATACCTACTAATGGTGGTGGGGGTGGATTACTGTGATGTATACACAGAATACTATCATCATCACTACTGCCACAGATGACGGTGATTACAGTACTATGCCATCCGGACGGGGGTGGGAAGGGGGTGCAGCGGGGGGTGGACCATATTTTTTACCTAGGACTGTGACTATTGAGTAAAGTCCAGACATTTTTTGTATTGACCGTCGCATTGACCCACTGAATGTATGTGTGAAGTTTGGTGAAAATTCATCAAACGATCTAGAAGGTGTTTCCAGACAGACAGATGCACAACGACGACGATAACAGACAGGCCGGCCGGCAGTACACAGTATGCGGGGAGACGATAGTACTCGGCCTACGCAGAGTTGATACACAGGCAAACCATTTTGATGCAAAGCATCACTGTCAGAAATGTTCTGGTTGGTGAAATATTGTGAGTTATAGTAGTTGGTGCAGTATGCAGGTCTCAAACGAGCAGTGGCGGGCTTCGACCAAACCACGTAACGCGTTGCACAGTTGCGTTAGCAAGCTCGTCTACTTTTAGTATTACCTCACCAAATGCAGCCTTCTGATTGGCTGTGCCTGGGAATAAACCTGTTGGTGTACTTTCTTCCGATTTTACTTACTTAATCACTTCTACTAATACCAGTATCACTACTACTAACACCATCATCACTACTACCATCACCATCATCCATAAAACTATCACCATTACTACCAAAAACACCATTAACATCACTACTACTACCACCATCATCATTATTACTATCACCATCATCACTACTGCTACCACAATTACCAGCACTATCACAACTACTACCACATTACAACCTCCATCACTATCATAATCACTATTGTGATGAGTGTGCCCGTAGGAGTACACAAATCGGAAATCATCACACAGATCATCACCGCCATCTCAACTACTGCCACAATTACCAACACCATCACTAATGTCACAGAAGAATGTGCGTTCCTCTATCGGGCACACACAATGACACGATCATTACAATACTACACCAACCTTACAGAGGGCTCCGTAATTATAATTGATTACATTGTGAACTGATGGCTGACTCTCGATCAATTCACAATGTAAAAAAAAAAAAAAAAAAAGAATGGGGAAGTGACAGAGTATATACATAGGCTACATACATTGTGAATATTTTCTTAAGGAAAGGAGGAGTCTTGGGTTCCTTAGGTGTACCCCTTCAGTCAAATCCAAACTCTGAAACATTTGGGATTGATGAGCGAGTCCTTTAAAATTCCCAGGCGCCGAACACGCAGCACCCACGGATCGGCAAGCAAGATATGCAGACCCAGGATTCACAACCCTCACAGATAAAGTCGACGATTCACGATTCACGTCCCACCAAGCTCAACTGTTATCACTAATGCTGTGAGCATAATTGCCCGAAATTACCTTCATTCCATGTTCTTTTTCATGCATAAGCAAGAACCAGAGTGTAATCCAATTATATATATATATATATATGAAAGTACAATGATAGAGCTTTCCAATGAAACCTTAATCATCCCTGTACGACATCTGATTATCTTGCAACGACCTTGCAAACGAAGGCCAAAATCGGTAAAAAGGGGCAATTTTTGATGTTTTTGCTATGTGCGAGCCTTCTCTCATCACAGCTCAGTGTGTGCCCGCCGCCTGTGACTGGCGGTTGGAACCCCCCTGCGCTCTCTCCAACAGCTGGCCTCTCTCTCGGGGCTCATAATATCCTCAAAATGGCGCCCCTCACATGACGCGCACCATACAGAAGGGGTTAAACAGATGTTTACCAGGTATCTATGGGAGGGAGAAGAACCATCCCACCCTCTTCCCGATGCCCGCGCCCCTTCATCGCACTCCTCATGGAGCTGAGATTAGAAGCTCCCAACCTTCCCCAGCATCAATCTAGGGAAAGCCCGGATCAAGGATCAGAGAAGCAGATTAAGCCACGACCCCCTCTGGTCAGTTTCCACAGACCCCCAACCTTCACCAACATCAGCCCAGGTCAAGATAAAGGCGTAGAGTAGGGAATAGGTCTCGCATTGCAATTGGTCCAGCCTGGTCCCACAGGAAGGTTCTTCAATCCCGGGCTGGGACTCACAAGGCCCGGATTCCCCCCTGAGTCTCAGATACAACAGGACTTGCCACGAGTCTAGTTCTTATGGGGACTTGCACTATAGTTCGTTCATTATATGTAGGCCAGAAATCACGGCTCCTAACCTCTGTAACTCCAAATGTGCTAGAGCAAATGGGCTGTAAACTTTCACACCTATTCTCTAGCTGACTCTTCCCAAATGGTAGATATAGTAGCTTGATTACTCGTCGCTGTTGTTTTTTTTTTTTTCTATGTGAATGAGGAAGACAAAAGGCAGAACTGCCTGTATCGAATGCCTCCCCCAGAGTTGAAAGAGTGACAAGGCCAAAATCAAGGGACGCTCAAACCAAAATGCCTGGACACACAAAGTTTGAAGCAATTGAGGTCATAGGAAGAGGGAAAGATTGATTCTGGGATAGAGTTCCAGAGCTCAGCAGTTGAATAGAAGAAAGTCTGAGAATAACGTTTCATTCTAGGGTTGGAGAGTTGCACAGAGTAGGGGTGGGATTGTGTTGCAAGACGGGTACTATGTACTCTACACAGAGGATGTGGCACTGTATACACTGGGAAAGCTCTGAGGAACATTGATTATTATAGTAGCGATAGAATAGTGAGAGAGGTGCAATATTGCGGCAAAGAAAGAGAGAGTGCAGAGAGTTGGTGAGTGGATGGGAGTTAATGATACGAAAGGCCTTCCTTTCTACTTTGTCTAGGAGTGCGGTGTGAGAGGATCCTCCCCACACATGTGAACAATACTCAATACAAGGACGCACTGTGCCCCTGTACAGAGCAAGAAACTGTGCAGGGGTAAAGAATCCCTTGAGGCGGTTGAGCACACCCCGCTTCTGGGAGGCTGCCTTAGCAAGAATGGTAATATGGTCCTTCCAAGTGAGAGCAGAAGAAAAAGAGACACCCAGAATATTGAGAGAAGATGAAGGATTGATTTTTGTATTGATGAAGTGTAAGGGATAGTCCTCTGGGAGTTCTGAATGGGTAGTAAGATTAAGAAATTGGGATTTGGAAGCATTAAAGGTGACAGGGTTTTCTCTGCCCCAATTGGAAATAGTAGTTAATTCAGAAGATAAGTGTTGCATGGCTTCATTATGTTTGTCTTTGAGGGATTGCTGGCTGGGGCATTCAGGAAAACTAATTGTGTAGTCTAAGGTAGAGTCGTCTGCGTATGAATGGATGGGACTGGAGATACATTTGAGAAGATCATTTATGGAAATTAGAAATAAAATGGGAGATAGGACAGATCCCTGAGGAACACCGGAGTTGATAGGATGAAGAAGTGAGCGGTGGCCATCCACAACCACAGCTATTGAACGGCCGGAAAGGAAATTAGAGACAAAGGCACAGATGGAGGGATGGAAACCAAAGGTAGTATAGAAATTAAATATTTGTGCCAGACTCTATCGAAGTCTTCCGATAGGTCAAGTGCAATAGAAAAATTCTCACCGAAGTCCCAAAAGGAGGATGACCAAGAGTTAGTAAGATATGAAAGAAGACCACCAGTAGAGCGACCTTTAAGGAAGCCATACTGGCGATCTGAGAGTAGATTATGAGATGAGAAATGCTTAATAAATTTGGAAGCAAGAATAGTTTATAAAATGTTAGATATACAATAGATGAGAGCAATTGGACGATAGTTGGAGGGTTGAGAGCGGTCACCCTTTTTTGGGACAGGTTGAATGAGAGCAAACTTCCAGCAAGAAGGGAAGACGTTATAGGAGAGACAAGAGACTAAAGAAGTTAGTGTCCAAGATGTTTGGCTTACTTATAATGCACAGGGTTTAGCACCCCTCCCCTCCCTAAGCAGCAGCACTCTTGGCTGGTGAACGGCAATGGCGACTTAACAGGTCTTTAGTTAAAGAACAGCAGACATAGGGCTGACAATCCTATTTATGAAGAAGTAAATCAAGAAAGCCTCTTGTCTGCCACATCCACTCGTAGATGCCGTATAACCCAGAGTGCCTGGAACTAAGAGTACTAAAAATGCTGATTTCCCCTGATGAGCCTTTCGACCACTTCGAGTAGCTCGACCGCGAGTGGAAAGAGGAATTGCCTCAAACTCTTCAAGCCTGGCGAGAATGACTTCGGCCATCGCTCCATTCCCTTTGTTCCTGAAGTTGCAAAATTCCTGAAGCTAATGCCAAAAGTCACAATTTCAGCCACCATCATTGTCCCCTTCCCGATGCAGTAAGCAGTATACCATATTCCTACGCTACCACAACCCCCTTCCCCTACTTACAGTGGAACCGTTACAGCTAACGCTATTCGCCAGAAGAGCCTCTCCAGCCCAGCTGTCAAACAAAGACATTGTATAAATTGTTCTAATGTTTAGTTTGTGTATTGTGGCTGTAATTGTAGTTTTATTGTGTATGTTCCTGTCTGCATAAATAAACTGTATTCCGTGTATATTGCTCGTGTTATTCTTTCCCTGTCAAGGCCCTGACAAGCGCCTTGATCCTTTCACCACCATTACGTAATTGTCATCATATTCTGGTTACCATTAGACGATTTTGTTTAGTTAATAATTTACCTCTGTGGCACACATGGGTATATACACGATCTCAATAAACCCTCTTAATAAGATAGAACCTTAAACTGCATATAATCTTCTGGATTTAGCCAGAATCGAAGTTAAAAAGGCATCATATTGCTAATACTGGCACTTCAGGGATATTATATAGAACTGCATGATCACGTTTGAGCTCATTACACATTCAAATGAGTACCTGTAATTTATGGCTAATGGGTGCGCTTGTCATAGAGGGCGACCAAGTCATTCATTTCAGCCGAGTTCGTAGTACGTGCAAGGGATAGAAAATGGGGTCCATGAGCCAGATCCTGAAATTTTACATGTAAGATACTAGTAAACTAAGCTTACTCTGTTTCCAGCTCACGTTAAATGTAGTCCTTTTGCTCCCCCAGGCCACTTTAATATATATATATATATATATATATATATATATAATTATATATATATACATATATATACTGTATATATTTATATATATTGTTACGTATCTTGATCCTCAAGTGGTTAACTTGATGAATCTAGATAGCACAGAGATATATATTAAGGTATCAGTCAGCTGAAGGCAAAACAAAAGTAAAATTTAATAAAATTATTTCCTGTTGTTGCTTCCTTTCCTTTTGGATCTTAGGACTTAGTATCCTTTATTGACTGATACTCTTTAATTATGAAAAATACTGAAACTAATTAAAGTCATGTAGTATTTATAAAGAATTATTATTTAACCGAAGCTTAGTAGGCTATGGTTATGAACCGAAGAAGTTATATCTAAAGAAGGACTATTAATTCTATAAAAAGTCTTGAAAGATAAATATTAAAGTAAGAATATTTCTGTCTCTTACCCTTTTTGAAATGAATAGATAGTTTTCTTATGTCCTTTTATTTATATTTAATGTAATTATTCTTGGTTCTTGTCTTACGTTAATAGTATTATTATTATTATCATCAGGATTTATATCAAAGTCACATAAAAAGTTAGATATATATTTAATAATTAGTTAAATGTATTTCTTAACCACGTAACATTGAGGTTTGATTATGAGTAAATAAAGTTACAGGATCGTTTCATAGATTCGATTCAGGTCTCACTCAAATAATATGAAAAGCAAAAATAATATTTTGAAGCTAAAAAAAAAATCTTCAGCTTAGGAAATCACTAGAAGTAATATTAACACAGCCATGTTAGTCTAAGGCGATATTACTAATACGAGACAATAGCATCACCGTACTAAGCACCGTTAAGCAATGTAAGCTTAATTAAAAGAAAATGAAAGAACTCGTAAGTATTAATATAAAACAATAGTATTACTTTCATCATAACCCAATTACTTAAAGAGTTGCTTTAGTCCACAAGTTAGTCAACTAAAATAGTTAAGTACATAATAATAGCGTTAACGTTAATTCGCAATCAAATAGTTAAACACATAATAGTAGCGTTAACGTTAATTCCCAATCAAATAGTTAAGCACATAATAGTAGCGTTAACGTTAATTCCCAATCACATATCTCACTAACCAACATAACGTAAGTGTTTACACCGAACACACTTAACACACACATATATAATCTGACTGACAGTCACAATCCCATTATAATACTTCACCCTGTCTTCCTCCAGCTGCAAGTTCACCTTCCCCAACTCCAAATGAGACTGATTTGAATGCCCACAACTCGGGTCTTATATACCAAACAATGATGGTGTAGGAACGAATCAGGAGGCGGGGGGTGGTGCCTGCTCCAATCATAGCTCCTCAAGTCGCATAACAGGTGCCTGATCCATTCACAGCTCCTGGCGTCGATCTTACGTCATAGCGTCGGTCATCAAGTAGTTTGCAGGGTCCCCTATGACGCACGCAGGTGTGAAGGCTTGTTTGCTGGTATGCAGGCTAGCTGGTTTCCCCACTCGCTAGTTCGCTCGCTAGTTTGCTTCGCCGCTTGGGTAGTTTGGCTCCTTCAACTCTAATTCTAACTCTTAAATTAACATACAGGGCTCCGTATGTCAGACCTCCCCCCTAGAAAAGAGTTTAAGGAGTATAGTACATAATATTAAACATAATACATAAATAGATTCACCACCAGATTGGCAACAACAAGATTATAATGAGGATATAATAGGGATATCACCCAAAGTAGGCAACGTCTCCAGGAACCACATCAGAACATAGCCGGAACGTAGCTGGAGCGTTATTCGAACTGCAAGGCATCTCACAGCTGAAGGCTTGACAGCGCACTACTAAAGCATGATATTTACCTCGCTACAAGGGAGAGCTAATCGCCAAAATCCTCTCATTAAGTTAAACTTACTGCTGCATGAGGCCAACTTGGTAAATGTAATCTTTAACAGATACGTGATAGGCAATCGGCTAGCACGTTCTGGACCCCCTTAATATGTTTGACATCCAGGGAGTATTCCTGCAACAACAAACTCCACCTGGTCAGTCGTTGGTTTTTATTTTGGAACCTATGCAAACAATTTAAGGGGTGATGGTCAGTATATACAGTGATGGCACCAGAGGCAGATTGCACATAGACAGCAAAGTATTGAAGGGATAAAATTAATGCTAACAGCTCCTTCTCAATGACTGAATAGTTACGTTGGGCAGAATTTAATTTTTTACTGAAATAGCACACAGGATGCAATACCTCACAGTCGTCTTCCTGGAGCAACACTGCACCAACCCCGGTATTGCTCGCATCCACTGCCAGGGAAAAAGATCTGTTAAAATCAGGAGCTCGGAGTACAGGATAATTAGATAATATATATTTGGTAGCAATAAAGGCCTCTTCACATTCAGAGGACCACACAAACTTCACATCCTTACGGAGAAGATCTGTCAGGGGAGCTGTCAACTTTGAAAAATTTATAATGAAACGCCTATTATAGCCAATCATGCCTAGGTACCTTTGGGTATGTTTCTTAGTGCTAGGAGTTGGGAATTCTAGAATAGACTCTACCTTTGCTTGAGGAGGTGCAACGTGCCCCTGACCTACCGTATATCCTAGATACTGGACCGTACTCTTTACAAAGGTGCATTTCTTAAGATTAACCACCAGATTGGCATCAGCAAGATTTAAGAATAGCAATCTAAGTTGGTAAAGATGCTCCTCCCATGACTGTGAAAAGATAAGAATATCATCGATGTAGACAACGCACCCAGGTACCCCTTCAGTCACCAAATTCATGAGGCGCTGGAATGTAGCTGGGGCGTTTTTCAAGCCGTAGGGCATTACGTTACAGCAGAAGGCTTGATTGTTGACTACAAAGCATGATATTTCCCTCGCTCTAGGGGTGAGAGCTACTTACCAATATCCCTTCATCAAGTCAATCTTGCTGATATAGGTGGCTGTACCAATCTGGTCAATGCAGTCGTCGATCCGTGGCAGTGGGTAGGTATCGTTCTTTGTGACAGCATTAACTTGCCTATAGTCCATACATAACCTATGGCTCCCGTCTGGCTTTGGCACAAGTATGACTGGACTACTCCACTGGCTTAAGGCCCTAGTGATCAGTTCATTAGATAACATAAAGTCAAGCTCGACCTGCAGTATACTCCTGCGTTGTGGCGAGACACGGTAAGGGGATAGTTTAATGGGAGTTGCATCCCCTACGTCGATGTCGTGCACGGCCAAAGAAGTGAGCCCTGGAGTATCACGGAACACGCTGGGAGACTGAGATAAAACAGAGATTAGTTGGTTCGCTTGATCAGAGGGAAGGTGACATAGTTTAGATGGTAATTCCCTCAAAGCCACTGAATTATACTGAAAGTTGGATAGGCTACATGACAAGTCAAAGTCTGCATGGATACCTTCAGGCTCTGGAACAGTCTGTTGCGGGTCAGTAAGAGAACTGAAGACTTCGTCCGCACCAGGCTGTTCACAGGTCCTGACATTCACTGCCACAGTGGGAGAATCTGGAGGAGAGGAATCAGGGGACCTATGGTAGGGCTTCAACATATTTATATGGAATACTTGCGTGGGCTTTCTCCTGTCTGGGGTAGTTACTAGATAATCGGTAATGCTCACCCTCCGAACGATCTTATATGGGCCCCTGAACTTGGCAGATAAAGGTTGGCCAAAAAGGGGGAGCAGGACCAAAACCTCATCACCGGGCTTAAACTCCCTCTCACAGGCTTTTCTGTCATACCATTTCTTCATGGAGCTTTTAGCCACTGTCAAGTTTTGAGCGGCAAACTCACATGAGGATCTCAGCCGGGTTTTGAAATCTGAAAACATACTTGAAGAGGTTTTGGTTCCCCTCCTGGCCAACTAGGCTATCCTGCAATAGTTGCAAAGGACCTCTTACCTGGTGACCGAAAACTAGCTCATTAGGGGAAAAACCCAGGGATTCAGTTGGAACCTCACGAGTAGCAAATAAAAGAAAAGGTACCCCCTTATCCCACTCAACTCCGGTCTCTGTACAATACTTACGTAACATTCCCTTTAATGTCTGATGATATCGTTCGAGAACCCCTTGACTCTCTGGGTGGTAGGTGCTAGACTTAACATGCTCGATACCCAACTCCTTCAGGGACTGCTGGAAAATGTTAGAGGTAAAATTAGTTCCTTGATCACTTTGCACCTCATTGGGGAAACCCATTCTGGTGAAGAATTTGAGCAGTTCCTTGATGACAGTTGGAGCAGAGGTAGTCCTTAAGGGTATAGCCTCTGGGTAGCGAGTTGCCATGTCCATGATAGTTAATAAATAAATGTTACCTTGGGAAGTCTTAGGAAATGGGCCTACAATGTCCACTACCACCCGAGTAAAAGGATTCTCGAAAACGGGCAAGGGCACCAGAGGATGTACAGGCACCTTCTGATTGGGTTTTCCTGTCATCTGGCAAGTGTGACACACTCTACAAAACTCCACTACATCTGCACGCATTCCTGGTCAGTAAAAGTGGGCTCTGATTCTGTCTAGAGTTTTTCTCACACCTAGGTGTCCTGCCAATGGTATACAATGTGCCATTTCCATGATATCTCTATGACAAGGTTTGGGGACTACTACTTGATGGACGTCCCAAGCCCCGTCATCGATTGGTCTGTGTGGCGGTCTCCATCTTTGCCACAATACTCCTCCTTTGAGGTAGAAACATTCACCACCCTCCTTCTCACATTCCTCTTCACTCACGGACCTGGCAGCTAACTCCTTGCATTCACTATCATCTCTCTGTAGCTCTACCAGGCCACTAGGACAATTTGGAGGGGTTTCATAGTTATCGTTAGGGTCAAGATGAGCCATAAAGGTGTCAGATAAATCCACCTCAGTCACATCATCAGGCACAGTTGGAGCGTCATTCACACTCTCATCATCCCTTTCATCAACTCTTACATTCGGTACATTTCTGTCTGAGGGAACTGCTACTTGAGACATTGAACGTGTGACAGCACACACAGGGAAAACTGTTGGCATCTCCTTTTCGAGCTCACCGGTTAGTGGCTCGTTAACAGGAGAAAGTGACAAAATGGGGTCTGGTCGGACCTTCTCACCTGCTACATCATTCCCCAAAAAGAGTGTTACCCCAGGCACAGGGATATCTTGGGACTTACACAAAGCTATGGTGGCCTCACCCTGTAGTAACTCACATTCAATTTCGCCTTTTACCAAGTATGCATAAAACTGGCCTCCAGCACCTCTCATTACAACTGGTTCGCCAGGTGGGCACTCAGTGTAAGGATTCACCATGAGGGTGCTAGTAGAACCTGTGTCTCTCAGAATTTTTACCTCATGCATACAACCATTTAATCTCACGTTGCAGATGAAATAAAGGGACGGTAACTGTCCTGCACTGATGGTGAAATTATTATTGGCTTAACCCTAGTGGGTTGCACCACACATGCTACTACACCCCTGTCTAGATGATTTACGTTAGCTGCTAGGTACTCCTTCTGTCGAGAGTCCTGCATTAAAGGAACTTTTGGTGCTAGGTACTCCTTCTGTCGGGAGTCCTGCATTACAGGCACATATGGAGTTTGAGATACTGCGGCAACTGTCTGCCCCGATCTCTCGGTTCTCTCCTTGGCCCAGCACTGACAAGCTAGGTGGCCTCTCTTGCCACAAAAAATACATACTTTAGGGGATACGGGAACGTTCCCTCTTTGAGCATTACTATTAGTTTGGGGCCCACCTCTGTTACCATTGCCCTGAGTCGTATTTTTAGTTGGGGGAACAATTCTATTTTGGCTAGCTGGGGAAGACGTTATAGGCTTGTGACTGGGTCTGTCAGATTTGTGATTGGGATACTTAAAATTAGAACTAGAATTATCGTAGGGCTTCTTTCCACGAAATTTGTTGTTGAGCACGTATGTGTCAGCCATGTCAGCGGCGTCGGCAAGACAATCTACCTTTTTCCCCTTTAAATGATAGGATACAGAAGAATCAATTTTCCATAGGAAATTTTCTAACAGGACCAACTCCTTCAGATCGTTGTAGCTTGTGACTTTCTTACTCTTGACCCAATGATTGAAAGTTTTAGTCATGGTCCTGGCAAATACCTTATGGGTTTCTTCTACTTTCTTCTGGTTTTTACGGAAAGATTGCCTGTAAGCCTCAGGCTGCAATTGATAGTTTTTTAGGATAGCTTCTTTGAGATTGTCATAATCTTGCCTAACTTCTGCTACTTCTGACAAATACGTGGCTCGAGCCTGCCCTGTCAAAACAGGTTGTAACATAAAAGGCCATTGATCTGTTGTCCACTTCATACCTCCAGCAACTTCCTCAAACAAAACAAAGAAATCCTGCACATTATCCTCAGTGAAAGGTGGAATGACACTAGTCATAGTTAATCCCAGAGGGGGAGCAATTTCGGGAGCATTTGTATTGACATTTAGTTGAGCCGTACGATATTGATATTCACATTGTTCGGTCGTTGCACTGGCATTTAGTCTGACTTGTTCGGTCTTTGCTTCGGCATTTATTCTGGCTCCTTCGGTATTTATTCTGGCTAGTTCTATATTTAGTCTGGCTTGTTCGGTCTTTGCTTCGGCATTTATTCTGGCTCCTTCGGTATTTATTCTGGCTAGTTCTATATTTAGTCTGGCTTGTTCGGTCTTTGCTTCGGCATTTATTTTCATTCTGGCTAGTTCTAGTTCGTATATTTGATCACCGGTCAAACCAGGTGGTAATTGTTCATCAAGTTGGCTAGGTTTACTCGGGACCCCACCAACTGCTCCGTCACCCTCCCCGCCTTCTACAGGGAACAGGTGGGTTTTTATGGTCTGAGCCACCTCTACTTTAGACATGTTTGAGACAGTTAATTGGAGATGTGAGGCAAGCACTTTCAGTTCGGATTTTGACAGACAGTCAATATCAGGGGCTGTGGGTTCTGATTCTATGAAAACTCGAGCATCTTAGTCATTAATTAGTTGAGGCATGATTAATATTTGATTTTTAAGTAGTGAAACGGTAATGAAACTGAGTGAAACTGTATGAAACGAATCCTTGGCAAGGTCGCCACTCTTCTGTTACGTATCTTGATCCTCAAGTGGTTAACTTGATGAATCTAGATAGCACAGAGATATATATTAAGGTATCAGTCAGCTGAAGGCAAAACAAAAGTAAAATTTAATAAAATAATTTTCCTGTTGTTGCTTCCTTTCCTTTTGGATCTTAGGACTTAGTATCCTTTATTGACTGATACTCTTTAATTATGAAAAATACTGAAACTAATTAAAGTCATGTAGTATTTATAAAGCATTATTATTTAACCGAAGCTTAGTAGGCTATGGTTATGAACCGAAGAAGTTATATCTAAAGAAGGACTATTAATTCTATAAAAAGTCTTGAAAGATAAATATTAAAGTAAGAATATTTCTGTCTCTTACCCTTTTTGAAATGAATAGATAGTTTTCTTATATGTCCTTTTATTTATATTTAATGTAATTATTCTTGGTTCTTGTCTTACGTTAATAGTATTATATTATTATTATCATCAGGATTTATATCAAAGTCACATAAAAAGTTAGATATATATTTAATAATTAGTTAAATGTATTTCTTAACCACGTAACATTGAGGTTTGATTATGAGTAAATAAAGTTACAGGATCGTTTCATAGATTCGATTCAGGTCTCACTCAAATAATATGAAAAGCAAAAATAATATTTTGAAGCTAAAAGAATTTTCTTCAGCTTAGGAAATCACTAGAAGTAACATTAAAACAGCCATGTTAGTCTAAGGCGATATTACTAATATGAGACAATAGCATCACCGTACTAAGCACCGTTAAGCAATGTAAGCTTAATTAAAAGAAAATGAAATAACTTGTAAGTATTAATATAAAACAATAGTATTACTTTCATCATAACCCAATTACTTAAAGAGTTGCTTTAGTCCACAAGTTAGTCAACTAAAATAGTTAAGTACATAATAATAGCGTTAACGTTAATTCGCAATCAAATAGTTAAACACATAATAGTAGCGTTAACGTTAATTCCCAATCAAATAGTTAAGCACATAATAGTAGCGTTAACGTTAATTCCCAATCACATATCTCACTAACCAACATAACGTAAGTGTTTACACCGAACACACTTAACACACATATATAATCTGACTGACAGTCACAATCCCATTATAATACTTCACCCTGTCTTCCTCCAGCTGCAAGTTCACCTTCCCCAACTCCAAATGAGACTGATTTGAATGCCCACAACTCGGGTCTTATATACCAAACAATGATGGTGTAGGAACGAATCAGGAGGCGGGGGTGGTGCCTGCTCCAATCATAGCTCCTCAAGTCGCATAACAGGTGCCTGGTCCATTCACAGCTCCTGGCGTCATCATACGTCATAGCGTCGGTCATCAAGTAGTTTGCAGGGTCCCCTATGACGCACGCAGGTGTGAAGGCTTGTTTGCTGGTATGCAGGCTAGCTGGTTTCCCCACTCGCTAGTTCGCTCGCTAGTTTGCTTCGCCGCTTGGGTAGTTTGGCTCCTTCAACTCTAATTCTAACTCTTAAATTAACATACAGGGCTCCGTATGTCAGAATATATATATATATATATATATATATATATATACTGTATATATATATATTTGATCTACACATCTTCTTCCCTTCCTAAAGCCTCCCTGCTCGTCGCCTATCCATTTCTCCGTTCTCACTCACACTCTCTCAATCACTACCCTACTGTACACCTTCCCTACTACGCTTAAAAGACATATTCCTCGGTGGTTACCACACACTCTTCTTTCCCCTTCGCCCTTATATAGGGGGACTATTATGCCAGTCTTCCAGTCATCGGGTGCATTCCCCTTCTCCCATGCTAGTTTGCACGTTTTCCATACCCATTCGATCACTATCTCACCACCATACCTCAACCTTTTCCCACACACTCCATCTGTTCCTGGTGCTTTCCCCAAC
Organism: Paralithodes platypus; assembly: GCA_032716605.1. Taxonomy (NCBI): domain Eukaryota; kingdom Metazoa; phylum Arthropoda; class Malacostraca; order Decapoda; family Lithodidae; genus Paralithodes; species Paralithodes platypus. The sequence goes on along the minus strand of CM064531.1, from coordinate 25,175,430 downwards.
TTCACTCTGTGCGGTCTGTGTATCCAGGTGACTCTATGTAACTATCTCTGTCATTCCAGGCACACACACAACACACACACACACACACATAACCCCTGCACCTCATTTAAACCCCTCTGATTTTAACACGTACTGTATGTTCAGTAGTTAAGCTAATGGCGGCCCTTAAAAACTAATGACAGATCGTACAGATTGCCAACATTTCGTCTATAAAATCTATAACTTTTACTAGATCAGAATACGAGCATTGAATCATAAATCCGTATCTGAATAAAACGTGTTGCATAACGTTAAATGGAAAACGTTATATAAATAATATAGTTAGCAGCAACCGATAACACCATAGCCCTACCAACCGATAACACCATAGCCCTACCAACAATGGAAAATACTTGAACATAATTTTGTTAGAGTAACCTAATTTGCTGAAGACAACTTATGAAACATTAGGTTAGGTTAGATTACTTAACCCCTCCAGCACCGTCACACCTTTTCACCTGTGATTCTGGCTAAAGTTAGACGATGTTATGCAGTTTAAACCCTCTATGCTATTCAGAGGGTTTATTGATGTTATCCCTTTGATATAGATAATAAGCTAAAGAAAAGCGCCTAATGATAGCCCGAATAAGATGAACATTAAGTCATGGTTCTGAAGGAGTTAACCCATTTAAGGGGAGACAGACCGTTTTTCTGGACCCCCTTCTCCCTAGTGTTTAGTCCCACTAGTTTTGAAATTTTAAGACATTGGTTTCATTAGTTTGGTGATTTTATGACCGTTCACCCCATTTCTTTGTCAATTTTAGGACCCTTCGTGCCATTTAGGTGTCTATTTTTTCCTGCCGAGCGATAGCGAGCCTTTCATTTTAGGAGGAATCGGCCTTTGGGTGGGACATTTTTCTACCGAAAAATGTACAAATCTATCCTGAAGGGAGGTCTAGGGGGTGTTTTTCTAAGCTTGATGGAGGTCTAGGGAGGAAACTAAAACAAATATATAAATAAATGAATTACTAGACCTAACAAACAGCCACTGTCCCCTTAATACGAACAAATACAGAGGACGTGTTTGTAAATTGTCGTCTGGGTAATACTAGACGATTTTGCCAAAGCTCTCTGGTGCGAGGAGGGTCTTTTAAGGGGCCCCACCTCGTGTTTTTCTTCTCTCTCTGGGTTGTATCCATTCAGCCCCATTTAGCCTACTGTTTTAAGACCGTTAATCCAATCCAGGTGTCGATTTTTTCCTGGCGAGCAGTAGCAAGCGAGCATATTTGTTTAAATGTTTTTGAAAGCGGGCAACATTTGTACATTTTTCGATAGAAAAAAAGTCTCCGGCGAAGCCGGATTTCTCCATACAATGCTGGCTCGCTATCGCTCGCCAGGAAAAAATCGACACCTGAATGGGGATAAATGTCTTAAAACAGTAGTCTGAATGGGATTGAATGGATACAAGCCAAACAAAGAGAGAAAAACAGATAAAAACAAACAGGTGACCCCCCTTAAGACACCCTCTTTCACCCTATTATAAAGGGGGATGGTTGACTTTTCTAGCCACCTTTCTCTCTTATGTTTAGCAACATTAGTTTTCATGTTTGGACTATTAGTTTGTCGATGTTAAGACCTTTCACCTAATTGCTTTGTCAATATTGAGACCTTTCGTGCTATTTAGGTGTCGATTTTTAATTCCTGGCGAGTGATAGCGAACCTGTGATTCAGGAGGCCATCGGCCAGGACATATTTCTACCGCTCAATTTGTAAATTTATCTAGAAGGAGAATCTTGGGGATGTTTTTTAAGCTTGATGGAGGTCTGGGGAGGAAACTGAAATATTAATAAACAAATAAATATATAAGCAAATAAAAAGACGTTTTACCTCTTTAGTTTGGCGATTGCAAGACGCTTCACCTTATTTATGTGTATTTGTTTCTGGTTGAGCGATAGCGAGCCTGCAAGTTAGGGGAAACCGTATATATACTGTATATACAGTACAGAGTTCGAGAATTCTTCACTGACGAGCAGTTGGCCGTAATATATAAAAGTCATGTGCGCTCTCAGATGGATTACTGTTCACCTCTGTGGGGTGGAAGTGGAGTGGTTGCATTGAGGCAGTTGGACAAAATTCAAAATAAAGCTATTAGATTAATCAATAACCCTGCAATCACACAGGACCTTCCTACATTAGCCATACGAAGAAACGTTGCATCCCTTGCATTATTCTACAGATATTTTCACAGCAATTGTTCCGAGGAACTTGCTTCAATTGTGCCGCCTCTCCACATCTTTCCCCGTAGAACTAGGGCAGCTGAGAGCGCCCATGAATTTACACTTTCTCCTCCACAATGCAGAACTTCTGCTTATCAGAATTCATTTATCCCCAGAGCTACTACTCTTTGGAATTCACTTCCCTCGAATTGCTTTCCACAAACTTACAATCAACAAATGTTTAAATCCAGTTGTTACAAACATTTTATGAATGGAGGATGCCTTTAGGCACATGGACCTTTTTGTTTTATCTGTGTTTTTCCTTCCTCCATTCATTGTCTCTTAAAAAAAAAAAAAAAAAAAATATATATATATGTATATATATATATAGAGAGAGAGAGTATGGAGGCATTTAATGTCCCCCCCACCTACCCCACCCAGGACACCAAGGCTGGGTAATAATTCGTAATGTTGTATAAGTTATTGGTGTATTGGAAAGAAGTGTAATATTTTAGTTTAGTGTAATGGTAAGAAGAGAAGGTGTTTGTGAGAGCTAGCTTGATTAATCTGTGTAGTGAAACAAACAAAATCAGTAAGGGAAGGCAGGCAAATGACATCGGAGTTCCAGCAACTCCTTATCACATGCCTATGAGGCCTCACCTGGGTATTGCCTTTTTTGTCTATGTGAGTGAGGGAGACAAACGTTAATAGTTTAATTTAACCCAATAGAAACATAAGAATGAAACACATGCATTTATTACCCTAAAAGTTTCGGAGAAAAAAAAAACGACTCCGAAACATCTGATTGTACTGTACAAGTTTAGCTAAGGCGCGTTCGACACCGAAATCAATTCTCAACAATATTGATTTTGTATTCAACTGTGCGTTGTTGCTGTCGTATTTGTAGGTTGATATAATTTTGTTTTAACATAGTTCAGTTACCTTCATTCTACCTGTGAAAAATATCCGCTCCATAAATTCTACTATGGTTGGGATGGCAAAACTCCTTCTCAAAAGTCAAAGTGTTCTTCGCTGAACATTTGTTTGTTGACAAAACAAAATCAACCTATAACAACGATAACAACAACACGAAGTTGAGCATTGTTAATATTGAATTTTGGTGGAAAACACGGCTTTATTCATCTCATATTATTGTATCTCTCTCAGTTATCTACCAACAAATACGATTACTGAATTATGGAATCACTACGACACTGATTATGCAGCCCTATTATTAAGGGGAAGTATTCGTTGTATTTGTTTCTGAACCCCCTTCTCCTTCAGGTTTAGCCCCATTAGTTTCAAATGTTAATCTTTCGTCCATTTCTTTGTCACTATTAAAATACCAAAACATTTGCCATACAAATGTTGATAATATAAACTTGATAATAAAATATATGGTGTAATAACCTCTTTAGTTTGTTCCCTATACAGTATATACCTCCATCAATATATGGTGTAATAACCTCTTTAGTTTGTTCCCTATACAGTATATACCTCCATCAATATATGGTGTAATAACCTCTTTAGTTTGTTCCCTATACAGTATATACCTCAATATATGGTGTAATAACCTCTTTAGTTTGTTCCCTATACAGTATATACCTCCATCAATATATGGTGTAATAACCTCTTTAGTTTGTTCCTATACAGTATATACCTCCATCAATATATGGTGTAATAACCTCTTTAGTTTGTTCCCTATACAGTATATACCTCCATCAATATGGTGTAATAACTCTTTAGTTTGTTCCCTATACAGTATACCTCCATCAATATATGGTGTAATAACCTCTTTAGTTTGTTCCTTACAGTATATACCTCCATCAATATATGGTGTAATAACCTCTTTAGTTTGTTCCCTATACAGATATACCTCCATCAATATATGGTGTAATAACCTCTTTAGTTGTTCCCTATACAGTATATACCTCCATCAATATATGGTGTAATAACCTCTTTAGTTTGTTCCCTATACAGTATATACCTCCATCAATATATGGTGTAATAACCTCTTTAGTTTGTTCCCTATACACTATATCCTTCCATCAATATATGGTGTAATAACCTCTTTAGTTTGTTCCCTATACAGTATATACCTCCATCAATATATGGTGTAATAACCTCTTTAGTTTGTTCCCTATACAGTATATACCTCCATCAATATATGGTGTAATAACCTCTTTAGTTTGTTCCCTATACAGTATATACCTCCATCAATATATGGTGTAATAACCTCTTTAGTTTGTTCCCTATACAGTATATACCTCCATCAATATATGGTGTAATAACCTCTTTAGTTTGTTCCCTATACAGTATATACCTCCATCAATATATGGTGTAATAACCTCTTTAGTTTGTTCCCTATACAGTATATACCTCCATCAATATATGGTGTAATAACCTCTTTAGTTTGTTCCCTATACAGTATATACCTCCATCAATATATGGTGTAATAACCTCTTTAGTTTGTTCCCTATACAGTATATACCTCCATCAAGCTTAATTATTAACCCCTTGTGTACCAGCGCCGTCCTTTTAAAGGGGGTCTCCGGTTTTTGTTATCTTTCTCTCCTTTCTTCCCTTTCCCTGGCTTGTATCCATTCGGCCATATTCCGCCAACTGTTTTAAGATGTTTATCCCCATCCATGTGTCGATTTCTTCCTAGCGAGCGATAGCGAGCCAGCATTGTATGGAGAAATCCGGCTTCGCCGAAGAAATGTTTCTATCGAAAAATTTACGAATTTAGCTCGCTGTCAACACAAAAATATATATATGCTGGCTCGCTACCACTCGCCAGGTAAATAATGACACCTGGATGGGGTTAACTTCTTAAAACAGTTGGCTGAATGGGGCCGAATGGATACAAGCCAGGGAATGAGAGAAAAGTAGAGAAAGACAAAAGAAGCCGGTGACCCCCTTAACTTTATTCCGGCTACTATTTCACATATCATTCAAGTTAGAAAAGGCCTCCAGCAACTATAAAAGGCCTCCAGCAACTATTAAAGGCTTCCAGCAACTATTAAAGGCCTCCAGCAACTATAAAAGGCCTCCAGCAACTATTAAAGGCTTCCAGCAACTATAAAAGGCCTCCAGCAACTATAAAAGGCCTCCAGCAACTATTAAAGGCTTCCAGCAACTATAAAAGGCCTCCAGCAACTATAAAAGGCTTCCAGCAACTATTAAAGGCCTCCAGCAACTATTAAAGGCTTCCAGCAACTATAAAAGGCCTCCAGCAACTATAAAAGGCCTCCAGCAACTATTAAAGGCTTCCAGCAACTATAAAAGGCCTCCAGCAACTATTAAAGGCTTCCAGCAACTATAAAAGGCCTCCTGCAACTATAAAAGGCCTCCAGCAACTATTAAAGGCTTACAGCAACTATTAAAGGCTTACAGCAACTATTAAAGGCCTCCAGCAACTATAAAAGGCCTCCAGCAACTATAAAAGGCCTCCAGCAACTATTAAAGGCTTACAGCAACTATTAAAGGCCTCCAGCAACTATTAAAGGCTTACAGCAACTATTAAAGGCTTACAGCAACTATTAAAGGCCTCCAGCAACTATTAAAGGCTTACAGCAACTATTAAAGGCTTACAGCAACTATTAAAGGCCTCCAGCAACTATTAAAGGCTTACAGCAACTATTAAAGGCTTACAGCAACTATTAAAGGCTTACAGTTATCTCACTTAATTTAACCCTTATTTGCTACCATCGATCCTACTTAAACTGCACAGAATCTTCTAATTATAGTTAACATATTATTAAAAAGACATCTCCTTCATAGTAGGAGTTATTGAACCCCTTCAGTACCGGCCACGTCTTTTTGTTTTATATCAGCTGCATTTAGGCGATTTTATGAAGCTTTGGAAGGATATATAGTATCTAAAATGATCAATTTAGATAGTTTGTAATCTTTGAATTGGTAGAAGTCCTTCTTAAGCTGAATAAGATCGCCTAATAGTTGGCAGAATATAATTAAAAGGATGTCACCGATACTGAATGGGTTACAAGCATATCCCCACGACACCCTTCCAGATAAATATGTACATTTTTCGGTTGGAAAATGTCACGGCCGAAGGCCGGTTCCTACTAAATTACAGGCTCTTTATCACTCGCCAAAAACTACTCGACACGTAAATGGCACGAAAAGTCTTAAATTTGACAGAAATAGGGCAAAATGTTTTAATATCGTCAAGATAATGGGACGAGCGCCTAAAAATGCCAAAACGTATTGGGGCTAAACATAAGGGAAAAGGGGGCCATGAAAAACAACTAGTGAACAATCTCCCCTTAATGGACATATTTTTAAACCACATTGTTGTACGACAAAAAATCAGGGTCTGGGTGAACCCCCCTTATTCTGCAAAAGTGCATGGCCACAGTCTTTGATGGTGAAAACCGAAAACCCTTGGAATCAGCCCAGGCAGAAACCCTGTCCAACGCAAGTTGCATGTGTCTCTCAATAGCAGACATCCGGGAACCAGAAAACCAGATAGCCAAATCATCCACATATAGGGACGAGGACACCACAGCAGGTACAACGTCTAGAATACTGTTGACTGCCGCCTCAAACAAAAAAGCACTTAGGCACAACACTGAGGGACAACTTCCTCCTGGCACAGTGGCGTAGAAAGGAAAGAACCCACACGGACCCGAAACACGCAATCAGTCAAGAAGTCTCCAAGCAACACCGGCAGCCGACCACGTAACCAAAGGCATGAAGTTGCCGCAGAATGCCATGTCACCAGGCTGTGTCATAAGCCTTTACGAGGAAAAAAAACCCACACAGCCACAAGATGTTGCTTAACCCTTCTTTGGCGGCGCCCGGCTATAGCCGGGCGAGAGAACCAAGGACTATGTGGCGGGGCCCGGCTATAGTCGCATGCAATTTTGAGCACGTAATGTGCTCTGAGAGAGAGCGGAGCGGTGGGAGGAGCGTAGGTTACCTCATGACCGCTCGCCATGGTGGCCGTGGAGCTACTGAGATGTACTCCGCCCTACTCCACCGTCCCTCACTCGTTTCACACGTAATAATGTAAGGAAATGACCGTATTTTACCGATTTTGCCCTTCGGTTCCACGATCGTTGCAAAACAACCAGTGATCGTAGAAGGATGGTTCGGGTGTCATTGGAAAGCTCATTTAACGCCCTTTCAGGGATACATACTTGTATTACGCTCTGGCTCTTGTTTATGCATGAAAACGAGCACGGAAACAAGCTCGTTTACGGTAAAACCCCCCGCTGGGCGGCACAGTCAAATATAGTCCACCACCCGCTCCTTGAGTGTTAAAGGCAAAAGCTTCACAGATTGAGAATTCAAATCGGATAAGGTTGTCAGAAGTACATCGTAGTTTGTGGAAGCCACTCTGAGAAGGGGAGAGATGGTTGGTAAGAGTGAGATAATCTTTCTGATTGGTAATATGAATGGGAAGGTGGGGTGGTAGGAAGGTGAAGTGTACCGTCAGAGGTAGATGGGAATGGCAGTGGACTTGTGGACATATGTGTGGGGGTGTGGGGAGGAGGCTGTTAATAATCAGCAACTTCTTCTGAAACAGAATGATACACAGGTACACATGAAAAGTGGAGTGGAGGAAGGAAGGAGAGACAGTGGAACAAAAGTCACTTTTTGACTAAGTATATAAGGATGAATGAATGAGGAAATCAGTCTTAGATATTAGGGAATATAGGGTATTGGGGGGTGGGGGGGATTTGACCATTGTGTATTAGTAGGTAAAATTAGGATACAGAAGAAGTGGTGGAGAAAGGTAGAGTAGGGCAGGAAGGAGATGGAGTGGTGAAGAGGGTGGAAAGGTTACAGGAGGAGGAATTTAGGAAAGAGTTCAAGAGACCAGTAGAAAGATGACTAAGTAGGTTTGCCTTGGAGGGAATGGAGACAGTGGAAGAGGTGAGCAAAGTTTTTAAATAAGAGATGTGTGCAACACGTGAGGAGGAATGTGGAGTTAGGAGAAGGGACAGGAGCAAAAGGAACAGCATGGTGGACTGAAGAGATGAAACTAGCAGTTGAAGGGAAAAATAAAGCATATAGAGAGTGGTTGGGTAGTAGAGGTAATAATGATTTGGAGAGACAGAAAAGGGAACGGTACTTAAAGATAAAGAGTAGTGAAGAGAGCAGTGAGGGAAAGTAAGCAGTGTAGATGAGGATTTTGGAAGGAATGTATGTGTAAAGTGGAAGAAGTGTAAGAAATTGTTCTGGAAAGAGGTCAATAAAGTTAGGGAGGGGGGTAAGGGAAGTAGTATGGGAGTGAAAGATAAGAATGGGCGAGTGTTAGCGGAGAAGCAAGAGAGAGCTACGACATAGAGGGAGCACTTCAATGAATTGTTGAATGTAGGAAATTAAACGCCAGCAAACATAGTTGGATGGGGTATGGGAGAGAGATGAAGAAAAGTAGTGACGAAGGAGGTGGGAAATAGGTGGTCAGAAATGTGTGAGGCCTTGAAAAGGGTGAAGAAGGGAACGCATCAGGAATAGATGGAGTGTGGGGCAATGCTGAGGTATGGTGGTGAGATAGTGATTGAATGAGTATGGAAAGTGTTTACTGTAGACAATCATGAGAGAAGGGAAGTGTGTTTGATGACTGAAAGACAGGCATAATAGTCCCCCTGTGTAAGAGTAAAGGCGAGAGAGGAGTGTGTGGCAATCACAGAGGGATATGTTTCCAAAACATAGTAGGAAAAATGTAAATTAGGGTAGTGATCGAGAGAGAGAGAGAGAATGGAGAAATGAGTCGGTGAGGAGCAGGCCGGGTTTAGGAAGGGAAGAGGGTGTGTAGACCAGATTTTCTCCTTAAAATATGTTGTTGAAAAATATCTAGAGAAGGGACAAAAGTTGCATGCTGCCTCTATGGACTATGAGAAACCCTAAGACAGAGTTGAAGGAGTAGGTTTGAGGAAAGTATTGAGAATATACGGAGGAGCTGGTAAGTTGCTGAAAGCAGTGAAGAGCATGTATGAGGGTACAAAGGCGGCAACACATGTGGAAAATGAACAGAGCAAGTTCTTGGACCTGAATGCTGGCTTAAAGCAAGTGTTCGTGATCTCACCATGGTTGTTCAATATCTATATGGATAAAGTTGTGAGAGAAATTCTAGGAAAAGCAGTGGATGTTGGTGTATCCTTGATAAGGGAAAGAAATGAGTGGTGGAAGTTGTCTGTACTTCTGTTAGCTGATGATGCAGTTCTGATGAGTGATAGTGAGAGGGAGTTACAGGGCCTGGTAAATATGTTTGGAACTGTGTGTAAGAAAAGAAACCTGAAGGTAAATGTGGGAAAGAGTAAATTTATGGTCTTGGAAAAAGTACATGGGTCTCACGTTTGATTGCCGTTTAACTTGGGTTCCGCAATTGACAAATCTGAAGGCATCGTGTATGAAGGCTTTGAATCTGTTGAGGGTTCTGTCACATATCTCTTGGGGTGCTGATTGCAGACCACTACTGCATCTGTTTCAGGCATTTGTCACCTCCAAACTGTCATATGACTGTGAGGTCTACTCCTCTGCCACAGACTACAGACTTAAAACTCTAGATGCTGTTCATCATGCTGGTCTTTGTCTGGCAGCTGGGGCTTTTCGGTCGGCTTTGATTCCCAGCTTTTTGGTGGAGGCTGGTGTGCCTCCCTTAGATTTACTGCGTCAATCTGTGGTTGTACGTTGCTGGTTTTGGATTAGACGCCTTCCAGACTCTCTTGTGTGTGCCTGTGTCTCAGGACAATCTTGTTTTTCATATTATGGTCGGCATCCTCGAATGCCTGATCCTTTTGGCTATAGAGTTCGTGAAGTTATGATGGAGCTTGATCTGTCGACAGTTCCTGTGAGTCCCCTGCAAATCCAGAGGATTGCCCCCTGGGTCTTGCCCGAGTCATCGTTCTGCAGGTTTTTCACAGGCACGAAGGATTCAGTCACTCCTCAGTCTCTTCTTCATTTGTTTTTGGAACATTCTTCTAGTCATAATAGTTCTGTACCTGTGTATACTGATGGCTCTAAATCTGCCCCCGGTGTTGGTTTTGGAGTTGTGTTCCCCGACTTCAGCCATGGAGGTAGTCTTCCTTTAGCTGCCTCAGTTTTTATTGCAGAGTTGTCTGCTATCATTTTAGCTCTGAAATTGGTGTTTGTTCACCAAGACAATAATTTTACTATTTTTAGTGATTCTCAAGGAGCTCTCATGGCTCTGGAATCTTTTAATTCATTCCATCCTACAGTTTTAGCGATTTTAGAGTGGCTGTTTCTCATTCATCGTCGAGGGAAAAGAGTGGAGTTTTGTTGGATCCCCACTCATGTTGGTGTCAAGGGTAATGAGAGGATGGATGCTTTGGCAAAACCTGCAGCTTTGAGACCTTCACATGTAAATTACCCTCTGCCTTCTTCTGATCTACGTACTCCTCTCATGTTTGCTATTCGTGCCAGTTGGCAGGCACGGTGGGATTGTGTTACTGTTAACAAGCTCAGAGAAGTTAACAAGTTAGTCTCGCCAAGAGCTTGCCCTACCATGACTCGCAAGTTGGAAACTGCGCCTCTGCATTGGACATACCAGGCTCATACGAGTTCCTTATGTGTGGAGGTGCACTGCCTTTCTGTGAGGACCGTCTAGTTCCCCTTACTGTCAGGCACTTGCTGGTTGAGTGTCCCAGTTTGGTCGACTTACGTCGGAGGTTGTTTTTGGCGCACCGGAAGGGAAATGGTACTTACTGTCTCTCTTCGGTACCTGGAGGGGAGGCTGTTTCCCCTGGAGATGTGTTTATATTTTTGAAAGAGGCTGGCCTCTTCCAGTTTTTATGATTGCATTGCTTTTACATTGATGTATAATTTTACTTATGTTGTTTTAAGATTTTAGTTTTCCGCATATATGTTAGCTTGTTCGGCGCCATATGACCTTGTAGTTACGGTGCCAAGTTTGCTATCAATCAATCATTCACTCTGTTTTACCAAACTTATCCAGGCATGCCTCAACACTTACCCCAAAATCCTTGTTCACTTGTTCTGCTAAATTTTCTGTAGGCGCATACACACACACAACCACCCATGTTTGTATCCCACTTTCATTCTCACTCACACAATCCTTGCACCCTCAGAACCATTCTCCCTTACACTTGTTACTTACAATTACACACCTTCTTTCACTCTCTCATTATCATACACTCCAGCACACACACCCGTTCCACACTCACATTCTCTCAGGCAATTAAGACTAGCCATATTCCTTTTCGGATCAATACTTTGAAAGCTAGAATAGGATAATTTAGGTAGGCTGGGGTAGTTAGGGTACGTTAGCATGATTATCATAGATTAGGTTAGTAAATGATTAGGGTTGGATTTGGATAAGTGCACCCTACTAAGCAAATATTCTTATTCTAAACCAACACATTTCTCCTACCTAATCCATCCTCCCCTAATTTATCAAAGGTGGTGACCTATTCCTTTAGGTTTACCCCGTTTTTGGTAGGCTCGATTAGCCAAGTCACTACACCAAGACAATTACCATATCTTTAAAATATAACTGTTCTTCGAAACTCCCAAATGTAAGCATCTCGCACTCGGATATGGATGACAACAACAATCTAAGCAAGGTTATACAACTCTTGATCATTATGTTTAACCTTACCCGATGTTAATAACCCAACCTCTCATCCAATTAATTATAACCAATTATAATTATAACCAATTATCCATAAAAAACCTACATTATTATTGCATTTCTGTTTAATAGCGATGTTTAAGGCTCCAACTTCCTTATAACCCTATCAGAGGCAAGCCAACCACATCATTCCTCAACTCCCAAATCATTCGCAATTCTTTAGGTTCGAATCCTTGGAGTACCACACGTATCCATTAGTTTAATTGATTTCATAAATTAGGTTTATTTGTACGTTAATTGACCACTTGCGAGTTTCGTTCTATAAGGAAGTTGGAGCTGTAGATATTGATATTTAACAGAATTACGAACTAAAATACGGTCATAGTACATTGGTAAACACATAATTCCCAATTTAACATACCAATTATCCATAAAAAACCTACATTATTATTGCATTTCTGTTTAATAGCGATGTTTAAGGCTCCAACTTCCTTATAGCCTGAAACTCGCAAGTAGTCAATTGGTGGGTTGGTGATAATATGAATTCATCGATGGTTGAAGAAGGCAAGTAAAGACATTCCAATTGACTGCTGGGGAATCACTGGCCTATTTTAATCACCTAAGAATTTCCTATTAAGGGAAGATATTTTCTTTTTCGGGACCCATCTCTCCCTCGTGCTTAGTCCCAACACTTGAGATTGTAAGAAGTTCACCCCATTAGTTTGGCGATTCTAAGAACTTTCGCCCCATTTAATTTCAATATAAAAACCTTTCGTGACATTTAGGTGTCAATTTATTCCTGGCGAGCGATAGCGAGCCTTTAATGTTAAGCGGTACCAGGCCGGAAAAATGTTCTACCGACAAATGTACAAACTTATCTTGAGGGGGAGTCTAGGAGGTGTTTTTTTTGTAAGCTTGATAGAGAAGAATATATATAAAATAATATGCACATTCAAATATAAAACCTCCTCTCAAGCCACTCGTAAAGGGTAACCCCTTCTGTACCGAAGACGTCCTTTTCATTTTATTCTAGCTGTACCGTAATTAGACCATTTTGTGCAGTTTAGGAAGGACCTGTGGTAGTAAACAGGGTTAAGTGAGATAGTTTGAAGCCTGTTCATTGCTGGAGGCACTTTTCAAACTGAATACATTTGTCTATTAGTAGCCAGAAGTTAAAAGGACAGCACTGGTACTGAAGGGGTTATTGTAATATACTGTTAAAAGGCCACAATTATTTTAGGTCCGTAGTTCATAACCTTTTATGGGTGCAGCGAATCCTAAATAACTGGAGGATGAAGGCTATGACAGTACACAGTCACGATATTTAAAATTATAATTATGTATGTATGTATTTATGTATATATTTAGGCACATACCCCATAGCTGGGGTTGGCCAACTCAAAACTGAGCCCGAATAGAAACTTAAAAGTTCCAATGTTTAGGTTCCGGTACCACTTTTGCGTTCCCTCGCCCATCTCTCTCTCGGTTAGTATGATAATTTATACATATACAGTAAGTTACATAATAAGTGCAAACATGTATGTTGGAGGTGACTTATCTAAATGCTTGTGATAAATATTTATGGAGTGGTTACATATACTGTATATACAGATCAATAACAAGGTAGAACCTGAACATATGCCCGGACATAGAGATGGAAGGGAGAGTGGGGAGCATACGAGGGCAGTTAACATAATATATTCTAGTGGTGTTGCAAATAAGATCTTATGTTAAGGTAGATATATATATTTTTAATAGTTGAAATCAAGACATCTCTTATATCTATAACATATACATTTGTATTGTTATACAGTAAACAAGGGGACGGTTGTGTGTATTGTTGAAGATACTATTTGTAGGGATCTCGAGATAGAGAAGAGAAATACTAGCTGAAACTACAGTACAATGCTCCGCTATCTCAGAAGTATAGTCTTTCCAGGTGTCTAGGGTAAGCCCTGGTCCTCTTGCCTCCTTCCTTTTCACTGCTTCTCGGGTGTCGTCAGAGTTGGTAGTCGTGACGCCGGGTTCTCGCTTATTTTCTGCTGGGCTGGTGGCTGGCTTAAGGAGCTATTTAATTGAAGTAAATTATAATTTTAAAGGTCCACAATAATATATACGGTATATATTATGTTAACAAGTATTTCACAATATATTGGTCTAATCAAACGAGACAAATTACGTAAGTTTGTTGGAAATAATTCAAGTAAGATCAAGGAAAGTAATTCCGTTTTGCTACTACCCATAATAAGTTGTTAGTCTGTATATACTTTCATAATGCGCATAGGTAAATGTATTCAAACCTTTCTCTAATCATCTTTATGGCCAAGTCCGTTGTGTGAAATTAGTCATGCACATGCCCACGCATTTGTTCATTTTCCTTTTACTTATAAACGAGTAGCCTTATTTGGGTTAGGTTTTCTGTTGGTGTTCACATTCCTTTGCATTGCTTTGTTGTGAGTGTAGGACAGAACAACTCAATCGAAATCCAGTCAGTATTGATTGTAAATAATGCCTCATATGGATACTTATACTATTATTACTGCTACAAATGAAATCATACATGTAAGCATAGACATTTGTAAATACCACACTGCTTCTCAAACATAGATAAGCTGGCTAAATTGGATGGATACCAAGTAATTTATAATGCAAATAAAAATGTTGATTAGTAAACGTTAGCAACACTGACAAAGCAAATGGGGTCATTGAAAGGTGAATATATCAGCTGATTGTTAAAACAAAAAATATATACAGTATATATATATATATATATATATAAATATATATATATATATATATATATATATATATATATATATATTTTCTTTAATACATACGAGGTTGAAAGAAATGGCAATTTCTGCGTTGGAAATTTTATTATTCAAAGTTTCCAGGTCTCTGATGAGTTTTCGCTGGGTGGCAGGAAGTAGATGAAGGAGATGAGCAAAATTCATGGTGGTACAGGGTTACATAAATGTACATGATGATACAGGATATACGACGCGTTTCACTGGACAACCAGCATTATCAAGTAAGGAAGGAATGATATAAAAGGTAAACAGGAAGGGTATATATAGAGGGTGGAGGATCAGAGGAGGCGGAAAACAGGGGGCAAAAGTCTGCTATTGGTGGAAGCGTAAATTAGGAGAGAGAAAGGGGTTAACCGCTTCACGCATGCGCACTGGATGCGGGATGGTGGTCAGTAGGTGGGGTCGAAGCTGATTGGCTGCGTGTCGAGGGGCGTGGCCTAAGTTGTGTGGCGCCTGCAGAAGACGAAGCTGAAGGAGGTAGCGCGGGGGGCTGGTCGTTGGGCAGCTAGGAGCTCTTCCTCGATGGTACCCATGAAAAAGTTCGCAAAAAGAACTCCTAGGGGGCTGCCCATCGCCACACCGTCTATCTGCTTGTACATGTTGCCCCGGGGGCAAAGGAACTGTAGATACGTGGATGACATCTTCGTGCAAATCAAGGACCTCCACGAACTACAGGAACTCCAGCGTCGCTTCATGACCTCCTCCGGACTTAACTTCACCTTTGAAAAATCTAACAATGGACAACTCCCCTTCCTCGACATCCTCGTAGCTCTGAACGACCATGGGTTCAAAACCACCGTCTACATTAAACCTACTAACACAGGACAATGCCTCAACGGCGATAGTGAATGCCCCGCCGTTATCTTCTATCCTCCATCTCCGCCTATGTTAGGAGAGCCCTCACGCACTGCTCTACCTGGGCCGACACCCACCAGGAACTAGAAAGACTTTCCCAAGTTTTAGTAAATAACGGATACTCCAACTCCGACATCTCCAGCACCATCAACCACCATCTTGAAAAATGGTACACCCAAAGCCCTCCCAACATTGACCCCCCCAATGAAATTAAGATCTTCTACCGCAATTACATGTCCTCTGAACACAAAAATGACGAGGCCGTCTTAAAAGAAATAATCTCCAAGCATGTCCACCCAACCAACCCGGAAAACAAAATCAAATTAATAATTTATTACAAATCCCCCAAGACCTCCAACCTCGTTCTCCGCAACAAACCAGCCTTCACCAAGATAAAGAGCCCGATGACCGACGATCACGTCATTTACCCACATACCTGTAATTATGAGGACTGTGGACCTCATTCCTATATTGGTATGACGCAGACTCGTCTTTCACGTCGGTTAACTCTTCACCTTCAGGCTGGAGCCATCAAAGACCACTATCTCACCCCTAACCACCCTCACCTCACACGCAACGAGTTAGAGAAACACACCACCATACTCGATAAAGAAAGTGACCCAAGGAGATTACCTATTCTCGAAGCTTTATATATCCAAGCCTTACATCCCAACATCAACAACCAAACTCTGGACCTTCAGATCCTTCCTTCTGCCAAAAGGCACTACCCTACAGGACCTATCACCCCTCCTCGCCCCCCGGTGCCCTTGACGCAGCCCCCCGCGCTACCTCCTTCAGCTTCGTCTTCTGCAGGCGCCACACAACTTAGGCCACGCCCCTCGACACGCAGCCAATCAGCTTCGACCCCACCTACTGACCACCATCCCGCATCCAGTGCGCATGCGTGAAGCGGTTAACCCCTTTCTCTCTCCTAATTTACGCTTCCACCAATAACAGACTTTTGCCCCCTGTTTTCCGCCTCCTCTGATCCTCCACCCTCTATATACCCTTCCTGTTTACCTTTTATATCATTCCTTCCTTACTTGATAATGCTGGTTGTCCAGTGAAACGCGTCGTATATCCTGTATCATCATGTACATTTATGTAACCCTGTACCACCATGAATTTTGCTCATCTCCTTCATCTACTTCCTGCCACCCAGCGAAAACTCATCAGAGACCTGGAAACTTTGAATAATAAAATTTCCAACGCAGAAATTGCCATTTCTTTCAACCTCGTATGTATTAAAGAAAATTTATTACCTGGCTTTACTAACATATATATATATATATATATATATATATGTACTGTACTGTATATATATATATCCATAGTTTTCCTGGAAGCATTTTTGGAATTATAGATCAATTCACCGAACATGAATTACTCCTGACGTCGTTCAGAGTCGAAAATGACCGGGAGGACCATATGCTTTCATTAGTTTATTCAAGTATATTGGGTTTTGTAATTGATGATTAATGTTAAGAACGGGGTGTTACATATATATACTGTATGTGCCCCAAGCTGAACATTTCCATGAGTATTATGCTTGCCCGGAAGCCCTTTGACATTATCATCGACTCTGTACACTCCCAAGACTCAGTAGATGAGGTAGTATACAGTCATTGATGATTGGGAAGTGAAATGCATGAATATCGATGATTCATGAAGTTCAATTAGTTATTTTTTGTTTTCACTTTCCAGTCTACTATTTTCTAATAACAATTACTGTCATCTATAATTCTCGCGCCTCACCTTGGCAACATTACCGTGATTGCCCAGTCTTTGATTTCTTCTAGTTCTAGGTTCTTTAGGCATTTGATTAAACCTTGAGTTCGTTAATCCCCCTATGTACTAATAAGTATAATTGAGTTACAATTGTATACACTATAAATATAATAGTTCTATCTCAAAATGTAATGCTCGGTGCTTTTGACTTTTTTCCGGCAATGTATAGATAACGCTCTTCTTACATGTTTTAAAATATGACTGATAAAACAATGACATGAAAGGGAATTAGAGATTAAATGAGTTCATGGAAGAGGAAGACAACAATAGGGTATGGTATAGATAATATAAATGTTAAGAACAGAAAGGGAGGAGAAAAATAATGAAAACAACAAAAACAAAAATCTCCACAGAATGTAGACACGCATAAGATAACATTAATAATACTATTTGCGGCGGGTGTATTCCTTTGTTCATTAAACATGCATGATTAACTGTTGTAATCAACAGATTAACCTTCATTTTCTTGTAATGTCAATACATTCGCCATAAATGTCATGCATTACTATGTAACAATATTACATAAACCTTGTTCAAGAGGTAACTAATATTAATGTCAATTGGTTCAAAGAATCATTCAAGCTGAGATCAAGTGATATATATAAACAGAACTGGTTGGAGGAGATTCTTAGCAATACACTATGCCTAAATTATAGAGTAATGACAACAAACATAAAACTACAAGACTATTTCCTAAAGCTTCCCAAGCAATACTCCATTATTTTATGCAAGTTCAAATGTTGTAATCACAGGTTACCAATAGTAACAGGTAGGTATAATAATGTAAATGTAGATGAGAGAGTGTGTATATTATGTAATACGAATATAATTGGTGACGAATATCATTATGTGTTCGAGTGCCCTATGAACATAGAAATAAATATATTAAGAGGTATTTTTATAATAATCCAAACACTTATAAGATGTCAAAACTATTTAACTTTAATACATATTCAGTTACAATGAACTTGGCCAAATATCTTAATACAATTATTCAATCCTTTTAAAAAGAGGTGATTGTGAGATATCAAAGCCTAAGGGTTCAAAGAGTCAATATTATTGTTAGTAGGGTCATTTGCTTGGAATCCGTGACCATTTTGTTCCTACCTTTTTCTCTCGATGGATTTGACAACCTGAACCATTTTAAAGGAAAATTAGCTCCTATGCCCCTCTGAAAAAAAGACGGCTAACTCTGCTAGAGCACAATATCCAAAATGGCCACCAACGCCATCTTGAAAAACATGAAATGTAATATCTCTGGCATCAGATGAGCTACAAGGACGAATGAGGTGTCCTTTTTCACTAATTCTGGCATTACAAATTCACTGGAATGGTTATTGCATTGTATTATATTGTATATTGTATTGTTATTGTATTGTATTATACTAATTGTACATACTAATCTGCCACTTCACTGTCACTACATGATTCACTGTATGAGCCACTATCAGAATCACTGTCCTCACTTTCGCTGCTATCATCACTGTTGTTCTCTGCCTGCGGTGTATATCTAATATTACTTTGTTACTGTTTCAGATGGATCGCATGCCCATCTGATGAAAATCGCCGACTTGTGAAGTGACCGAAATAATGGATAATAGAAGAGAGAGTGAAGAGTTACCAGACAAGACATTAAATGAATACGAGTACATTTTACTCTGTGGTAAGCGATGTACCGCAGATGATCGTTTGGAAAACATTACACCTGAGAAGTGGGAATCCATCCGGGAAAAATCTTTACAATGGAAAGAACTTGATAAGTTTCAACATATACATGAAAATGTGGATTGGGAGAAGGGACCAAAGGGTCACCATATGCATAGCACTTGTTACGCATCATTATCCAGCAAGCGCAAGCTCTCTCAAGCCGAAAAACGCAAACACAAATCCGAGGAACGTCTTGAAAGAGATGAAGCATCAGATCAACAAGACCCTTCCCCAGAGGCCAGTGCACCTAAAAGGCTCCGCTCCAGTATGGGTGTCCTTCACGATAAGACTATGTGTGTGGTGCATGAAAGGGGAATACAAGAGTAGTGATCGTGACAAGCAGATTTTACTCCTATCAACAGTAGATGCCTGGACTAAATTCAAGTTACATACTGTCCGTCTGGAAGATGAGGTCATGAGATTGAGACTTGACACTCTGATTGCATCCATCCCAGATAGTCAAACAGCATTTGGGTTGGAAATCCGCTACCATCGTGCGTGCTGGCGCAAATATGTAAGCGACCACAAGCCCCTTTCAGATGAAAGCACTCAACATCTGCAGCTTGTAAACCTCCGAGAGGCCCAAGCTCTCTTCTTTCATCATATTCGTCGTCATTTTCAAAGACCATGAAATTCGCACACTGCAAGGCCTCCTGCAGGACTATAATTGCATTATCTCAAATCACGGACATAACTCAGTAGTAAAATCCAGCTACTTAAAGGAAATTCTCGTCAATGAATTTGGGGAAGACATCGGATTTCATAAACGCATTCAAAAGAATGTGAGTGAACTGGTATATGGTACAACAGCAGCAGGTACATACATCGAGGCGGCAATATCTTCATTGGGTGTCAGCAATGATCAGTTGGTGATGAATGTTGCGGCACGACTCAAAGAGCAAGTCATCAGGACAAATACTATTCCCTGGCTCCCATATATACACGAGATGGAGAGAGAAGAAGACCTCAGTGAGCTCCTGCTGAAGCTGCTCACATGGCTAAAACACCCAAATAAGTCTGCAATTGATGACAGTCCATCCGTCCGATCGATTGCATCTATCCTCACAAGCTACATCACTGGAAAACGCACTGCATTTGAGATAAATCTCTCTGTCTTGCTACATGGACTGATCAAGAATAGAGAGATAGTCGACATAATGCACAAAGATGGACTGGGCATCAGTTACAATGAGGTACTTATGCTGCAAGATTTTTGGGTGGTCAATGACTTCAAGTGCTCATCTGATTGCCCCTTCGAACTAGCTGAGGGTAAGCCTGCTATCGCTATAGTCGACAACGATGACTTCAAGAGCGACACACTGACCGGTGCTGGCCAGTCACACCGCACTAATGTCATGTTTGTGCAGCCAGAATCATTTGATACAGAACTTCCTTCCGAGAATCACGAGGATAGACCAGTTCCCGGTGCCAACTTTGCATCAAACCTCTCGACAACTCTCAAAGAGCTCGGAAGTGAAATGCAAAAAGTCAACCCATACAAGACAGCAAAGCGTGGGGAACCACCTCTCAGGAAGCCACCAGCTGATCAAAGTACTCCTCCTCCTGACACATCGGTGCAAAGAATTCGTGGTGTGATCCATGCATTGGCCAGGGCGCAAGATGACCGAACGAGACCTAAGCCAGAAGAACAGACTGTGCCTGGGTTTTCAGGGTTTCATGCCAGAATGTCAAATGCAGATGAGAAGAGTCGAGCAATATACCACATGACCTATCCCAACCCACCCAGTAAGATAATTCTCAATGATGTGATGTGTAAGCTTGCAAAATCAATCGAAGAAAAAAAGATGCCTTTTGCAATAATTGTTGGTGATCATCCTGTCTAGGTGCTCATGCTAGAGTTGAAAAGTGAGAATGCTGAGCTGTTCAGCAAAATCTTACCATTCATGGCACCCTTCCACATCCAAATGTCGTTCATCTACACTATATACAAGAGGTTTAAGGGATCTGGCATCTCAGATGTGTTGGCGGAAGCTGGTGTTATAGCAGACGGGTCTGTTGATCAGGCCCTTCATGGAAAACATGTTAAGCGTGGGGTTCGCTGCTTGCGACTATTCTACGAGACTCTGGTCCACCATGTCATAGACAAACGTTTGGAAGATTCCCCTCTATCTGAAGAAGTAAAGGCATCCCTTGCCAAGCTTCGACATCCGATTGATGCACAGGAACTTGCAGATGAACATGCAGAGCTAGAGAGAAATGCTGAGCTGAAGGACCTCATTGATGCTCTCTTCAAGGACTTTGAGGGTGCCCCACAAGCAGAATACTGGATGTCATTCATGGAAATGGATGAGGTTCTAACTCAAAATATCCATGCAATCAGAACAAGCAACTGGACTGAGTTCAAGTCCTCACTCAAGCTCATGCTTCCTTTGATGCAAATCTATGATAATGACAAGTATGGTCGGCATCTCCCCGATTTCACCGCAGTGCTTGATACCCTTCCTGTCGATCAGGCTGCATTCATGGAGAGTGGTATGTTTGCACAGTCAATGACAGGAAAACCATATTCGGGTGTCGCCCTCGACATATGGATAGAGTCAACAATGAATAAGGGCTCTAAGCTGAAGTCTGGTTGGTTGGCCGTTCTGAACAATGAAAAGCAGCTCCTTTCAAACACTCGGAATGTGAATAACATCAATCGGGTGAGAACAAAGGTCCATCGCCATGCTAATCGCAAGAAACAAGGAAAAGGGAAGCATGCTGATTGCTCGTCGAGTAAAATGAAGAAGGATGAACAAGCTGTACAGGATATAAGCGCATGTCTCACTGAATTCAAGTGTGATCCATTTGACCATACAAACAAGACACTTTGATCCCTACAGTCAGGAATCCCAGCCTCAGACGCTCTCGCTGCCGACTTGAAATCGGCAAAGGAGGATGGCACAAGCAAACTGAAGCAGTTCTTGAATGAGAGAGTGTATTCCAAGACCAAGTCTCTCAACGACAGAGTTCCCCGTAGCAAGCGTTTGAACTTTTCAACTCAGGAATTGAAGAAAGCAGATGGTGAGAACCTGAAGGGAAAGACTGAGGAAATTGAGCGTAATGCCTTGGCCTCTGTTCTCGGACTGGTTGAAACGAGTGGTGCCCTCCAACTTCAAGAAGTCCTGCAGCATCGTGTTACAGCCGAGTGCCTTTCCATCTTCAACGTCAATGGAACCATCTGTAAGGCACAGAAAAGCAAGCTTCAACAAAAACTAACTATGACTGTCATTCCAGAGCCTGATGTATACACGTCTATTATTGATATGGGCCTCATCTGGCGCCTAACAACTCCTACCATTGAAGACAGAGAGAAGGGAGATGGTACCAAGTATACCTGGGGAGATTATGAAGAGAAGTTGGTGCACTTCATTCTAACGAGACACAAGCATGCTGAGCGCATCATTTGCGTCAATGATTCATATGATCAGAATTACACGATCAAGGACAGTGAGAGAATACTGCGCCAAAAAAAACTGCCAATCAGCAATGTCTTCATGAAGACAGAAGATAAATTTCCTTCTAGTAAAGTTTTCCATGCTCTCCTGGGTAAACCTGAGAACAAAATCCGCCTTCAGGCATTTCTTCAAACGGAATTCCAGAGAACAGCAGCAACAACTAGCACCGAGATCATCTACTGTGTAGTTGGCAGCACTGCAAAGAATCTCACCACAGGCAAGCTTGTACGACCACTGGTTCTATTGCAACGATCGTGCAACACGAGTGCAAAAACCCTATAATTAGGTAATTTCCTTACATAATTCCCTGTGTAGCGAGTGAGAAAGTGGGGAGAAGGGTGGGATACAGTTCAGTAGGTCCACGGTGGTCGTGGGGACCGGTCATAGCTTTGCTACGCTCGTCCCACCGCTCAGCTCTCTCTCTCAGCAACATTACGTGCTGAAAATGGCGGTCGACATAAGTTGTGCACCGCCACATAGTCCATATTTATTTCACTCGACATAAGTTGCGCGCCGCCAGTTAAGGGTTAATATCAGATATTAAAAACACAGTTTGAGGAGTTTTGTAATTTTACCCTTTTTATGTAGGCCTAGTTTTATTTATTAAGTTACACATAAGAACAAGTTGTATAAATTACCTAGTTATATTCGAATGAATACTTTACCAAGGCCGACTTGGATTAATTAACACATATTGTATAAGATGAATAATACCGTTTCCTAGTTTCCAACCAATACTATCACTTCAATTATTCTATTGAATTGTATTTACAATGACTATGAGTGATGTGGATTTGTGGACTCTGTTCTTGTTCCCCAGATGGATCTCCATGATGATGTGGAGTTATGTGGACTTAGGTGGAGAGGTGGAGTTAGGTGGAGAGCTGAGAGCCCTTGCTCTCTCGGTGGTGTCTGGGCTTGAACTGAATCCTAATACCTCCTTATAGATGGGACAACTCCTATATTTTAAGAGCAGCTTTAATTATAGCTGTATAGCTGTTTGCTATATGAAAAACTATAAGCTTGTAACTCCATGTAATATTGTAGGCTTGGTAAACCTGTTATAATTCACTCTCACCCAAGAGGTCTTGGTTCCTTTTGTATATAGTAACTGACATCTCCACTTGTTTACATTAAACGTGTAGAGCTCATTTAAGGTATATTCACAGCATATATCTCTAATTACATTTTATCAATATGTCATCTAACTACTTCCTGATCTATTGTACATAAAAATAACTATTACAACTCACAGGTTTTCTTTATTATATTGTATAAACATTCAACTAAATTCCATTTGTCACAACGAACCCTCGCGTCAGTGACGTTTACATACACATTGGTATGAGGGGAGAAAAGGGAAGAAGGGGGGAATATAAGAGAAGGGAAGAAAATGCTCATCTTTCTTCAATTTCCTTCCACTTCCTCTCCATTCTTTCTATTTCCTCTTCTATTTAATATATACTTCTATATCTTTATTTATTCTAACTACTAGATGATTCTATGTCGAAATCAGGTCTCGACATCAACAACCACCACCTCTGCCCACCTCCACGTGAACCAGCTACCCAGTACCATGAATACCTCCACGACCTTCATCACCAAGGTGAAATGGGCCGCCGATCAGGAACCAAGCTTCAAGATACGGTATATTGATGAAGCACAAACAGCAGCAATAATAGCAGAAAAACCCTCGTAAACGGTCTCAACAAACCCCCAGAGTGTGCCAGACCAACGATCGATAGACTGGTGGACCTATCTCCGGGTGGAGTCACAGGGTCGTGCCTATCATTACAAAGAAGGAAATAAAATAACCGGATTTATGAAGACCCCCACCAACAAGAAAAGGAAGAACCCGGAAGAAAGGGAAGCCAAAACAAAGCAACAACGGAATCCGGACCACCAGAGGAAACACCAAAGAAGAGAGGAAGAAGGAAGAACTAAAATAAACACCATAATCACCAAAGCAGAAAATACGAATAATCAATTCCGGATACCTAAATTGTCCCACATCGTCAACAAGGAAGAAGGAGAGAAACGGACCAGACCAGACCTACTCGCCAAGAAAGAAAATACCGCTCCAACACAGCAAGATAAACAACGAGGAAAACCACGTGTAGGCCACCCGAGAAACAACAAAATAAAATCTACACCCATCATCAAACCATTAAATTCCCTAACACTGCCAGTAGCACCAGACGAGACGCCAAAATTGCCACAATCACCCCGGAAATACCAACAACACCAGGCAAGACCATCACCAGCATATCACAACACCACAAGGCACCAATAAAGAGGATATCATTTAGCCAAGGACAGAAGGACCAACAACAGTATAAGAAGAGAAAAGACTTACGCCTCTCTTCCACCCAGAGGCCGATTCACCTGCCCGCGAACTTCTGAGTGGTACTCCTAATTCCCCTAGATCCGCCCCCACTGGACTTGTGACCTTCTGACCCCCGCACACCTGCTCTGGGGCATCTCAGCCAAAGTCGTCATTACTCCGACGGAACCTGAACAAGGCAAGCAATTCTAGGGCTCTATTAACTGGTATGTCAGTAATCTAGCCCTACAATTAACCTCCCATTCAAAAGCAAGATTGAAGCCATGGTGAATATCTCTTGAGGTCTGAGGAGTTCGTTTCCCTATTAACACCTTACGAGCGGCCTATGCGGTTTATTTATGTGTACCGCACAGCGGGGTGTTTTTAGCCAAAATAGGGCTGTTTACGTGATCATTTTCATGCCTAAATAAGACCCAGAACGTAAAACAAGTACCTATCCCTGAAAGGGCATAAACAGAGCTTTCGAATGACACCATAACGATCCTTGTATGATGGATAGTTTTCTTGCAATAACCGTGCAACGCGAGTGCAAAAAGCAGGTAATTCGGTACTTTCAGTACATAATTGAGTATGTAGCGAGTGAGAGAGGGAGGAGGGAGCTGAGATTTGTGTCAGTAGGTTCGCCGCGGTGGTCTGGAGCAGTCATACGCTCGCTAGTCTCCTGCCACCACTTGTCTCTCTCTCTCAGCCACATTACGTGCTGAAATTGCCACTCGAGTTATGTCGAGCGCCGCCACATAGTCCAGCTTTATTTAACTCGACTTATGTTGCTCGCCGCTAAATAAGGGTTAAGGAATTGGAACAATCACCTACAACAGTAAATGTGATAGTCACAAGATCCCTAATAGGCTGCACCTTTTATTATTAGAAGCATAAACTCATGGACATGTCCCCACCTTACTTCTACTAAATACGCACCCAATCAAAACCGCACAGGACAAGGACAAATGCGCCCCAACACTCTCAGACTTGCTAGTGTGAATGTTGGTAGTTTGAATCTGCGTGTGAATGAAGTGGCTGAGATGTGTGAGAGGAGGCGAGTAGACGTCTGCTGTACCCAGGAAACACTCTGGAAGAGGCATGGGGTACAGTGGATTGTCGGAAGGCGGAAAAGATATAGGATATACTGGATGGGTGTTTAGACTGATAAAGCGTAAGGAGGAGTGGGTGTTCTGGTGCCTAGAATGACACCGTCAGTGTCATTTCAGGCCTCTCGGAGAACGAAATAACCATCATGTGGGGGGACCTCAATGATCACGTGGGAGCACCTGCAGATGGATACGAGGGGGTACATGGAGGAAATGGTTACGGAAGGAGAAACCTAGAAGGCGAATATATATTGGAGTCATGCGTTGCACTCAACATGGTTGTGTGTAACACAAAGTTCAAGAAAAGACAGAGCCACCTGATCACATATAACTCTGGGGTCTCCAGTAGCCATATAGATTACTTCTTGGTTAACAGGAAAGACTGGAAACTAGTTCGAGATGTAAAGGTCATCCCGAGCGAAGAATGTATCCCCCAGCATAAGCTACTTGTGTGAGACATGAGCTTATACAGAGATCCTAAGCACAAGAAGGTTTACATACCCAAAAGGAAAGTGTGGCTGCTGAAGGACAAGGAAGTTAGGGATAGGTTTCATAGTGAACTGGAGGAAATGAATAGAAATAAGGAAGCCAGGCCTAACGATGTAAATAGTCAATGGAACTTTCTTAAGCATAGCCTTATCGCTGCCACTGACAAAGTCTGTGGGAAAACAAAGGGTCACCCCAGGAATAAGACCTCCTGGTGGTGGAACGATGAGGTAGAACATGCTGTGAAAGAGAAATGGAGATGCTTCAAAGCATGGAAGAAAGGAGGCAGCAGGGAGGAATACCAGGCAGCTAAACGAACTGCCAAAAGAGTTATTTACAATGCTAAAAATCGCATTAAGGACCTGGTCCTCGAACAAATGTGTAACACTGACAATCCCAATGGGATCTTCAACCTAGCTTGGCGAGTTAAAAATGACAGTAGGTGAACAGTGTGTTAGAAATTATAATGGGAAGATTGTGTATGCAGAAAATGAAATCAGAGAAGCATGGAAGGTACACTATGAACGATTGCTAAATGTAGAGTTTGAATGGGATAAGGAACAGCTTAATATCGAAAAACCAATATCTGGGCCCCCTCCTTTGATAGCACCAGCTGTAGTGAGCAATGCAATCAATAAAATGAAGGACGGTAAAGCTCCAGGTTGCTCCGACATTGTCGCTGAGATGATAAAAGCCTCAGGGGAGATTGGTGTAAACTTAGTCACTGAGTTGATAAACACCATCATTAAAGATGAGAAAATCCCAGAGGATTGGCTCAAAAGTGTAATAGTAAATATATACAAAGAAAAGGGTATGCGCTAGATAGAGGAAACTATAGGGGCCTGAACATGCTTGACCAAATCATGAAGGTCTGTGAGAGAGTCCTTGAGGGTTTGATCAGGCAAAGCATCTCTATTGATGATATGCAGTTAGGTTTTATGCCAGGAAGGGGTACAACCGATGTTATCTTCATAGTCAGGCAGATACAGGCAAGATACTTACTAAAAGGCAGGGATCTTTACTTTGTGTTTGTAGACCTGGAGAAGGCCTTTGATAAGGTGCCTAGGAATGTTGTGCAGTGGGCTATGAGGAAACTTGGTGTGGAAGAGTTGCTGGTGCGTGTGATAATGAAGATGTATGAGGATTCGCGATGTGCGGTGAGGGTGAAGGGTGTACTGAGCGATGAGTTCGTAGACCGTGTTCGAGTCCATCAGGGTTCAGTGTTAAGCCCCCTCCTCTTTATTATGGTCTTGGAGGCACTGTCTAGAGTTTTTAGAGGCTGAGTCCCGTTGGAACTGTTTTATGCAGACGATTTAGTCCTAATAGCTGAGAGTATGCAAGATGCTGAGGCCAAATTCAGAGAGTGGAGAGAGGGCATGGCAAGCAAGGGTTTAAGAGTCAATATTAACAAAACCAAGGTTATGCATTGTAGATTGATACGAGGCAATGTGGAAAAGAACGGTGCATACCCATGTGCAGTGTGTGGAAAGGGAGTGGGCGTTAACTCAATTCAATGTAGCATCTGTCGATGTTGGGTACACCATGGGAGTAAGCGCTGTAGTAGAATAAAGGGGCCCCTGCCGAAGGATAAGTCAGAAATAGAGAAATTTGAGTGCGTAGTGTGCAAAGGCTAGCTTGTGTTAAGTGATGATCCTGTGGCTGTGAATTTTGGAAATGAGTCATTGGAGCTGGTGAACAAGTTTTGTTACCTAGGAGATACTATCTCTGCCGGTGGTGGGGCCGAGGCTGCCACTGTTGCTAGAATTAGGTGTGGCTGGGGGAAGTTCAGAGAATTGATGCCAATCCTGACCATGAAAAGAATGCCTCTCCCCCTGAAGGGAAAGGTGTATGCCTCATGTGTTAGAAGTGCAATGACGTATGCCTCAGAAACATGGGCCGTTAAAGTAGAGGATGTCAACAGAATGGAGCGTAATGAGATGAGAATGGTGAGATGGATGTGTGGGGCCAGGCTACAGGATAGAATAACAAATGTTGAGCTGAGGAGACGTTTAGGTATAAAGAGTATTAGCGAGGTGATGCGTACAAGTAGACTGGGATGGTATGGACATGTGGAGAGAATGGATGAACAAAATTGTGTGAAAAAATGCAGGTCTGTGATTGTGGAGGGAGCTGCATCAAGGGGTGGACCGAGGAAGACCTGGGATCGGACTATATGCGCCGATCTCAAAGCCAAGAACTTGACAAGTGAAGCAGCCCTTAACAGGGTTGCCTGGAACGCCGCCATTAGGACAAGAGACTGAAACTGCACTTATGTGTGGAACACTCAGTCTTAAAATGTTATGTATGTATGTATGTATGTAATAAAACTACCAAGAGATACTTGCCATGGTAATATCTTTTTGACTAGTTTGTAGGGCTTTGCGAGATACCGTCAACTGGCACTTGGCATATAGACGTCTTTACTGCATCTGTCTAACGCCATGGTACCAGACATTTACAATTAACAGGTTTAAACACCGCCCCTGAGTTCTTTGAACTTCTTATAACGGTCAGTGACAGATCGAGTGAAATAGTACAGGTCATGATCTTGCTATCTACTCGCGTTAGTCCGATATGTTGTCACTCTGTCATGACATTAGAGACATCGTATTAAAGACCCTAAGTCAAGAGTACCGAAACGAAACTTCATCACCGATGAACATAACGATCAGGAAAGATGAGTAAATCTAGCCCCAGACATGTCCGGCTAAACCTACTCGCGTTAGTCATATGAAAGTGCCCGATGTCATGACATTAAGGAACTCTCATTTAAGATCCAAAACCAGTTCATACATCTGTAACTAAAACAACTTATCTACACGAAAGGCCAACCTGGACGGCCCAACGGAAAAAAGAATCAGACGACCCATTGCTGTACCTCAACCCATCACCTCTCCAACTCAAAGTGTTAGCTTAGAAGTAAATATTGAAAACTCACTCATATTGACTCTGCCTAAATGCTCACATGTGCGAAGGTACCTAAATAACTTAGAGTCCGTACCTATTGACTCCGCCAAAATTCTAACCTGTGCGAAGGTACCTGAATGAGTTAGAGTCCACACATATCGACTCTGCCCAATTCTCACCTGTGCGAAGGTATCTAGATATTTTAGTATTCTATATGAGTCGCCTAATTAAAACATTGTAGATTCCTGTGAGAGGTTGTTTATTATTATTATTTGTGAGTAAATTCAGAGGTAACATTACAGCTAATTAACTCCTGATCTCGTTGCAGATCCTCATTCGTGCTCCGAAAGTTTATATTTATGTATGTTTGTAAACCATTTTATCGATGCATATTAATTCATATTGTTTAGTCTAAGAGTAAGATAATAAATACTGTTCCTAACATATACTCAGTGTTATATATATCCTTTAGCTCCTATATGCGTGTGATGTCTGAGTTCGACTTCTCGAGTTAAGCAGAACCTACCAATTTCCAATCATAAAAGCCTGGTAAAAACCCAGGTATAAGAAAACTAATGAGAGGGCGATCCTAAAATATCAAATCAAACAGGGTTAACACTATCTGGTGCAACGTCTTGGGGGTTATTATGATATTTTGTTTCATTATTATTGAAGTTTTTATTTGTTTGAGCCATTTTCGAACAATGTGTTTATAGTTTACCTGTTAGACTTGGAAAAACGCCTCTCCAAACCCCCTTCAAACTAAAAATATCGTCCCCCAGACCCCCTTCAAGCTAAATGTGTACATTTTTCGGTAGAAAAATTTCCCGGCCAAAGGCCGGTTTCTCCCAAATTGTGGGCTCACTATCGCTCGCCCAGGAAAAATCAACACCTTATTGGGTTGAAGCATTATATAATCGCCAAACTACACTAATGCGATGAAACGTCTTAAAATCTCCAAGCTAATGGAGTAAGACTGGGAGGCTCCAAATTGGCCCGCCCTGCACCTAATAGGGTTAAACATGAGGCAGTGCAAGAAGATAAAGCAGGCCCTGTAATTCTTGAGAACCTGGACTGCTTTTTACCAGAGTAATTTATTGGGGATAGCTTAGCCCCTTGAGGATCATGACGCGTTGTGACAGTTTATTCTGGCTATCATTAGACGATGTTATACAGCTTAGGAAGGGCCTCCTGGAATTGCAAGTGTTAGGACTGTCTTAATAAAACCTCTGACTTCCATATACCCTTCCTAATCTGAACGAAATCGACTAATGCTAGCCAGAACAAACTGACAGGCCGTGTCAAAACATTCAAGGGGCTATAGTGTTGGACGTAATTCTCAACAGATACTCAAAGGGCACATATTGTGATTAGCATGTTTTCTTCTTATTAACCTTTGAAGATTATACACATTTTGACAGTTTATTCTGGCTAGTATAAGACAATTACATAGGAGGTATCTGTGGGAATTACATAGGAGGTATCTGTGGGAATTACATAGGAGGTATCTGTGGGAATTAGAATAGCAAAGCCAATATTAATTAATTTACACTCTGACATCCATATCATATCCTTCATCTTAATATTCTCTCAGTATTCCTGGTTTTTCTTTTCTTTTGGCCTTTGTTCGAAAATTCATATTACCACTCTTGCTAAACCAGCTTCCCAGAAGATAGGTCTGCTCAACCGTCTCCGTGATGCTACAACCCTGCACAGCTTCTTGCTCTGTTCAGGGCCACAGTGCGCCAATGTACTGAATTCCCTACAATCTCGCTCTACATGCCGCAATGTTGCATCTCCCTCACTCTTCTACTGCTATTACAATAATAAATGTTGTTCTGAGCTCGTCTTTCTTCTACTCAACAAGCAAGCTTTGTACCTCTCTCTCAATCTGTCTTTCCCTCATGCTGACTTAAACTGCTTCAAGCTCTGCATCCAGACATTTTGATTCTAACATACCTTGATTTTGGCTCTTTGTCGCTCTTTGAACTTAAGGGGCGACACTTGTTACAGGCATCTTGCCTTTTGTCTCCTTCATTTACATAGAAAACAAATATATTCCCTTCCTATTCTGATTACAATCATCTAATAATAACCAGAAGACACAAACAAGATGCATAATCGGACCTAATAAGGGTTGATTAAAGTAACTAATTCACCACAACCCTAATCAGCATCATTCTTTAAACAGCGCTCAACTCTTAACAGATACGACGGCGCATTTATTTCCTGTTATCTGGCTATTATTAGAAGAATGTATTCAAGTTAGGATGGGTATATTGAAGTCAGAGAGTTAAGGGGATAGTGCTTATTTTGGGAGTTTGTTTATTTAAATATTCATTTATTTGATATGTCCTCGCTAGACCTTCATCAAGCTTAAAAACACTCCCTACAGTCCCCTTCATGATAGAATTGTAAAATTTTCGATAGAATAATATACCGGCCGAAGGCCGGTACGCTGTCACTCGCTTCCTATATGGCACGAAAGGTCTTGATATTGATACAGAAATGGGACGGAAGGTTTTATAATTAACAAACATATTGGGCGAACGTCTTTAAATCTGAAAATTAATGGGGCTAAACATGAGGAGGAAGGAGGACCTGATAAACGACCCATCTCCTCTTTATTGAGATAATCTTTACCCTTATAAATTCCACTGATTCTTCCTAAGTTGTATAAAATCCTCTAATGATAGCCAGAATAATATGTCATAATGCGTCATAGTCTTCGAAGGGTCAAGCCCCAGAAGTCTGTGAACAGAATACAACATTGATGGAATTGAACCTTACACCAATTAATAATGTTTTATTGCTTAACATGTTTTCTAATATTTTTGCTGTAACGGTTTAGGTTTCCTTTATATCAATATATGTACAGCTGCCCACACAAGTTCTGTTCCTCGTCGTGATGTTATGTATAATATAATTTATCAATTTCACTCCCAACAAAAACAAACACCTCCCAATTAAATTATTGCAACCATGTAATCCTACCGGGATTCGAACCTGGGTTACCACATACATATCTTAAACACTCTAGCCATAACACCATCAAGACAGTTAAAAGGTTAATTACATGACTACGATGTTATATCCATTTATCGAATATTGGATATCAATCTAATCATGTACTCAGTCCCAGTCTTTCTTCTATTCAACTGCTGAGCTCTGGAACTCTCTCCCAGAATCAGTCTTTCCCTCTTCCTATGACTTAAATTGCTTCAAACTTTGTGTGTCCAGGCATTTTGGCTTGGACGTCCCTTGATTTTGGCCCTGTCACTCTTTCAACTCTGGGGGAGGCACTTGATATAGGCAGTTCTGCCTTTTGTCTCCCTTACTCGCATAGAACAAATAAAAACTGCACACTGAATAACCTGATGTTTAAGTGAAAGGAAAGAACATGTTATGGGGCCCAGATCTCTTAGGACCGACCTCGCTATGAAATGTTCCAGAACCTTTAGGAATAATCGAATATATACATTTCACTCCCAACACCAAACACCATTAAATTAATGAAAACATCTGATCATACCGGGATTCGAACCAGGGTTACCACATACAGATCTTAAACACTCTAACCATTACATCATCAAGACAGTTAACAGATTAAGTACATGACTATGATTGTATATCCATTTTTCGAATGAAAGTAAAATTAGTAGTGTGAATTAATTGCGAGGGAGGTTTAATTTATTTATCAGATAACTAGTCATATGCATAAGAAACTACACTCTTAATTAAATCATGCGCATCACATTTCCATGTATATGATCACAAAGAGGAACACAACTTATATTGGCAACTGTGCATAGCTGCTCTTGTTTGTTTGTATAGTAATTTGATATTTAATGTATTGTTCTGATTTTAGTTGTTATATTATCTAGACAATATTAGTTTTTACTTGCATAGATGGATATATATATCTACTCCTTCTAATATTATTTGCTTCTGCTTAGAAGATTTTCTGTTAATTAACGTGTATGTGTTGCCATTATAATATATATCATTAAAGGTTGCCAAGAAATATTTATGAAAATCAATTGTGTAAAACGACATTGTGTGTAATCTAATATATTAAGTTCACTCCCACACCAAACACCACCAAATGAAATTAATGAAAGCATGTGATCCTACCGGGATTCGAACCTGGGTTACCATATACAGATCTTAAACACTAACCATTACACTATCAAGACAGATAAACAGAATTAATCGACAGTGCATATGTTCATTTGCCTCTAAATAATAAACAGTTATCAATGGTTCTAACAAGGTTTCAATAAATAGGGGAAACCACATATTCTGTGTCTTTAACCTTATCAGTATATTATGACACATTACTTGTCTTTAACCTTATCAGTATATTATGACACATTACTTGTCTTTAACCTTATCAGTATATTATGACACATTACTTGTCTTTAACCTTATCAGTATATTATGACACATTACTTGTCTTTAACCTTATCAGTATATTATGACACATTACTTGTCTTTAACCTTATCAGTATATTATGACACATTACTTGTTTAACCTTATCAGTATATTATGACACATTACTTGTTTAACCTTATCAGTATATTATGACACATTACTTGTTTAACCTTATCAGTATATTATGACACATTACTTGTTTAACCTTATCAGTATATTATGACACATTACTTGTTTAACCTTATCAGTATATTATGACACATTACTTGTCTTTAACCTTATCAGTATATTATGACACATTACTTGTCTTTAACCTTATCAGTATATTATGACACATTACTTGTCTTTAACCTTATCAGTATATTATGACACATTACTTGTCTTTAACCTTATCAGTATATTATGACACATTACTTGTTTAACCTTATCAGTATATTATGACACATTACTTGTTTAACCTTATCAGTATATTATGACACATTACTTGTTTAACCTTATCAGTATATTATGACACATTACTTGTTTAACCTTATCAGTATATTATGACACATTACTTGTTTAACCTTATCAGTATATTATGACACATTACTTGTTTAACCTTATCAGTATATTATGACACATTACTTGTTTAACCTTATCAGTATATTATGACACATTACTTGTTAACCTTATCAGTATATTATGACACATTACTTGTTTAACCTTATCAGTATATTATGACACATTACTTGTCTTTAACCTTATCAGTATATTATGACACATTACTTGTCTTTAACCTTATCTGTATATTATGACACATTACTTGTTTAACCTTATCAGTATATTATGACACATTACTTGTTTAACCTTATCAGTATATTATGACACATTACTTGTTTAACCTTATCAGTATATTATGACACATTACTTGTCTTTAACCTTATCAGTATATTATGACACATTACTTGTTTAACCTTATCAGTATATTATGACACATTACTTGTTTAACCTTATCAGTATATTATGACACATTACTTGTTTAACCTTATCAGTATATTATGACACATTACTTGTTTAACCTTATCAGTATATTATGACACATTACTTGTTTAACCTTATCAGTATATTATGACACATTACTTGTTTAACCTTATCAGTATATTATGACACATTACTTGTTTAACCTTATCAGTATATTATGACACATTACTTGTTTAACCTTATCAGTATATTATGACACATTACTTGTTTAACCTTATCAGTATATTATGACACATTACTTGTTTAACCTAATCAGTATATTATGACACATTACTTGTTTTATATCTGTCTATTATTAGTTGATAATATTTTGATTAGGAAGTGTAAATGTCTTTCAGTGATAGTTCTTGATATTTTACACAACACATACAAAAGTTACAAAAGTTACATTGTGGAGGCACAGGGAGTGTGAGAGTCATGCGGTGGAGGCAGGCTGTGCGTTTTATTATTGTCTGGGAGCAAGATGGCCCAAGGTCACCATGGCAACCACGACGCGTGCGAGGCTTGCCACTCGTCAGCACTTATAACACTTGAATTTATGCACTTATCACACTATAACTTCCCTTACATTGACATTTTGTGATAAGTATTGCCATTTGATTAACTATGGAGGTACACATGATGCTCGGGTTATGTAAATAAGAGTCACTCGAAAACTGGAGGCATCGTACAGCAGCCACGCTGGCTCACCTGGCTGCCGTCTGCAGGCACGGGAGTTTGGAAGAGGCACGCAGGACCCAATGATGGTGGTGGGTTAGATTTGGATTCCCTAGCAATTTATATTTCGTAATTATGCTTGGCTTTCCTAATATCAGCTTTAACTTTTCTGCTAAGATTTACATAATCATTTTGTAAATGTTCTTCACCTCTTCTTCACCTTTAGTTTCCTATACACTCCTTTCTTTAAGCCTAACGTATATTTGATATTATTCATCCATCTTGGGTCGTTCTTATGGGATCTAAAGCGCTTTCTAGGGATATATTTATCCTGGGCATCACTAACGGTCTTAGTAAATACTGTTCAGCATGAACAAGTATCCTGGGAGGCTAGATTTGCACCTAAATCGTTAATTTGACTACCTGGTATCCTTAACTCTCCACTTAACCTTTCATTATTCGGTGAATCCATCCGCGTGTCACCAAGCAACCCCCTCAGGTGTGCTCTGGTGTCACCAAGCAACCCCCTCTGGTGTGCTCTGGTGTCACCAAGCAACCCCCTCAGGTGTGCTCTTAGTCCAGGAAAGTTGGCATTTCTAAAATTTGGGAATATTGTCGAGTTAGAAGTTAATTCATTTTCCATTCTAGGTTAAATCTAATTTCATTGTGGTCGCTATGCCCTAAGTTTCCTTCGATAACTATATTACTAATGAGATTTTCATTGATACTGAGAACTAAATCGAGTATATTATTACCTCTGGTTGGTTCATCTACATGTTGAATTAAAAACAGTCCTGTATTAGTTCAACAAATCATTTGAATCTAAATATCTTGTGTGATTTATCAAATGTATTCTACTACAATCAACATCCCCTACAATACAAACTTTACTGGATTGACAGGCTTTGATTATCTCATCCCAGAGTATTTTACTATTTATTCTATTTAAATTTGGCGGTCTGTATATAAGGCCAATTGTAATACTATTTCGGTTGTCATTAATCTCTAACCATACACTCTCACTGGTCCTCTCCAATTTAAAAGCTGACCTAATAATAGAAAGGACCGAATTTGAGATAAAACATGTCACTCCAACTCCCTTTCTACCTTGGCGATCAACGTTGTACATAGTAAATCCATCAATATAATATTCTACCGTAAGATCTCGTGTTTCTTTGTTCATCCATGTTTCTGTAATCATTAACGTATCAATATTTTTGTTTGATTTTTATTGATTGTTTTTAGTTCATCTAACTTATTTCGCAAACTACGGCTATTTGTATAATATACCTTGAGTTTCTTACCTATGGATTTACTAGGCGTCACTCTAACTTTACTTCTTGAGTGATATTAGGCATTATTACTCCTAACCTCGAGACTATCTGATGGGTCCATATCTTCTACTGTTTCAATATCAATTAAATTACCTTCGATTTCACTGCAGTCAATGCTATCATAATTACTATATTATTACATAATTATGTGAATGGGATCCTATTACATTCCTAGCTGATGTATCGTTGCTTTCTCTATCCAACACATTCTTTGTTTTGCTCACACAGGCTTCATTTTCAGCAAAACCCGACAAACGTCCTATCTAATGAGCTAGCTAACGTGGAAACCCCTAACGTAGAAAGATGCACCCCATCCGTTACGTAGGCTACTGTACAAATTATCTTTACCATATAATTTGTTCCAGTTGTCTATGAATGGTATTTCTTTCACCTTACAATATTATTCCAGATGACAATTTATACCAATTGCTCTGGACGTCCATTCCTTGCCAACTCCTCTTCTTGGTAAGACACTATGTACTACAAAGATCCCTCCCTTCCTCCTAACTTTATCTAACACTTCCAGATACTGACTGAGCAGTTCCTCACTCCTATCTTTGCCAACATAATTACTTCCTGCACGAAGGCAGATAATGAGGTTATCTCCACTATCTTCCATGATGTTGTCAATTTTCTATAATACCTACCCTACTCCAGCGCCAGGCAGACGAACAACCTTCCTAAGTTTAGTGCAGGTAGCTCTAAGCTGGTGTCGTACCACAGAGTCGCCAACAATAGAAATGTTATACTTACCTTTCCCTCGGGAGGATCCAGCAGCTGCAGGTGGAGAACCCTTGGTGGTGGCAGCAGCTCCCTTGATGGTAATAGATACAGCGTCAGCGGCAGGCAATGCATCGGAGGACGGAACTGAGTCGGCGGCAGGTGCTTTGGTAATCCCCTCCCTTATCCTGACTAGTATTTCACTCACATTCGTCTCGCAAAGGAAATAATGTATTTGTCACACGCAAACCTATTCTACTATCCTGCTTCTTGAGTGTAACTTTCCCATCCGTATTCTGAACAACCTGCCAAGCATAACATTTTTAAAAATTCTTCCCTTTTCTCCTTGCTCGACTCAAGTTCCTCTTGGCTAAACATGAAAGCTAGATTTTCGCCTTTAAGAAAATCCACTTCCCTCTGTAGTTTAACGTTAACCTCCCTTAGACCCAAGACCTCTTCCTTCACCACAACCATCTCCCTTACCTGGTGAATAAGATGATGCAGATCGGTTACGGACTCCCACTCCATACCTGTCATGATCACAATAAGCTTAGCGAGGAGCAAATAACTAAGTACAGGAAAAACAAAAACCAGTCAACTAACAGCTAAAAAATTAGTTAAAACACTATTTATACACTATGTAATGTCTCCAAACACAGGTAAGTGTGTATGGTCACTGTAAGCGTGTGTGTATGGTCAGCTTTGTTTAACAGACACACCCATTCACATTTGTTTTTAATTGTGTTAGTAATATATATTTATGCACACATCATTATTATATGTATCAACTTTAACCATAAAACATTACACATGACGAAAAATATATATATAAGAATCCAAAGGAGCAAAGGAGGAATGCTAATCATCCAAACTTTATAGAAATATTAAATATGATAAGCACATGTTTTAGTAGAATTACTAACAGTAGAATAAGGTGCTGCCAGTAAGTTTAACTATAGTTAAAACTCACTGAAAATAGATGAGAAAACGAATGGGCACCTCATCACTTTTCACTGTTCGACGTATGATACACCAAAACAATATACCCTTTCCCCCCACCAAACTCACAAGTGCGCGCATCTTGTTCCCCAGTCCAATTGTCATTTTCGTATCCAAAAAATATATCGACAGCTTAATACATTTTCCAGAACTTCTGTTGATTTCTTGTGGAAACTTATCTTTTTACGATAATATGTAACATCAATGAATAGAGCATACTATTTAGATGGAAATATAAACATGTGTCACATGATATGCCTACAGTAATAAAGTGTAAGGGAATGGCGAAATAGAGCATACTATTTAGATGGAAATGTAAACATGTGTCACATGATATGCCTACAGTAATAAAGTGTAAGGGAATGGCGAAATAGAGCATACTATTTAGATGGAAATATAAACATGCGTCACATGATATGCCTACAGTAATAAAGTGTAAGGGAATGGCGAAATCAGAGAGAGCCGAATTAAGCATTCTTGTTTATGTGTAGAAGTTTTCGTTCCGTAATGGCAGCAATGGCGGCTATCTTATCTTATGGACTATTCTAATTTTCTACTCTATGCGAGGTTTAAACGCTATATATGTCAAAACACTGTTAAGAAACTTACATTGGATGAATTATTAACTTCATAAACCTCTGAGTAAAGCAACTGAAACGAAAAAATATGTTATACAAATGTTTGAGACATTAAGATAAATCTATTTAAATATTTACAAAGGGCGAATATACTACGAATTAAACAAACGAAAACTGATTAAAACACCATACTCATGGCTGCTAACAGTATATAGCGCATAATACCATACTCATGGCTGCTAACAGTATATAGCGCATAATACCATACTCATGGCTGCTAACAGTATATAGCGCATAATACCATACTCATGGCTGCTAACAGTATATAGCGCATAATACCATACTCATGGCTGCTAACAGTATATAGCGCATAATACCATACTCATGGCTGCTAACAGTATATAGCGCATAATACCATACTCATGGCTGCTAACAGTATATAGCGCATAATACCATACTCATGGCTGCTAACAGTATATAGCGCATAATCTTGGTATATTTATTTTTGCCCTAATGTGTATGTCTGTATGGCATCAAGT
Organism: Paralithodes platypus; assembly: GCA_032716605.1. Taxonomy (NCBI): domain Eukaryota; kingdom Metazoa; phylum Arthropoda; class Malacostraca; order Decapoda; family Lithodidae; genus Paralithodes; species Paralithodes platypus. The sequence goes on along the minus strand of CM064531.1, from coordinate 25,135,924 downwards.
TATGTGACCACTAGTTGGAGCGGGTGGTGGTGGATGGAATTGATTCCAAATTAAGTCATTACTTTTAACCCATGAAGCGCGACAGGCCTCACGGAAGGCTCACCATAGCGAACGTGATAGGCCTAACAGAAGCAAGACCATAAAAAAACCTTCCAAAACACCCCAGGGTTTCTCAAAACAAAGGAACTTGTCTCTAGGTGAGATAATTCCCCTCTAGTACTCATCCATGTGTTTCTCACCCCCCCCCCCCCCAATTCCCCACCTTATTCCCCCCTCCTCAATTATAACCTACTTTTCCTCTTATTTTCATCATTTATCTGTTATTTTTCTCTCCCGCGGTACTGTAGCACAAGTGGGTTGCATACATTTTTTGTATATATCACCGAGACACAGCCCCGCTCGCCTCACTGGCCTCAGTTACCTCACAGACAGCGAGATGGGAGGGTGTGTGACTCGCCTCACTGGCCTCAGTTACCTCACAGACAGCGAGAGGGAAGGGTGTGTGACTCGCTGGCTCACGCCTGAGATTATGACCGGGTGGCGAATATTTACGTTTTCCATCACCCAAATGTTTTTCCAACTTATTTTAGCACTCTTGAAGGTTCATATATACATCTATCTATCTATCTATCTATTGCCTGACGCCGTGATCCCCGAAGGGGTGGCCACGAACGAACTGCCCCCATGCACCTCTGTCCCCAGTCAGTCGATGCCCCTCCCCCCAACCAGCACCGCCTTCGTTCATGTACTTCCTCACTCCATCCTTCCACCTCTCATTCGGTCTACCTCTCCCTCTCTGTCCCTCCACCTCGCTCTCGTACACCCTCTTAGTCATTCTCTCGCTTTCCATACGTTCCATATGGCCGAACCATCTAAAGTTGTTCCTTTTCACACTTTCCAGCACATCTACCTCCACACCACACCTTCTTACTTCCTCATTAGTCTGGCTATCCCTCCATGTAACTCCGCACGCACTCCTTAAGTAATTCATTTCCACTGCTCTCACTCTTGGTCTGAGTCTTTCAACCAACGTCCATGCTTCGCTTCCGTAAGTCACTGTCAGGATTACCACACTGTCATGCAAGGACTTCTTCACTTCCATACTGGCCACCCTAATTCTTGTTACTGCTTTTAGCGTTCCTACAACCCTCTTCCCCTGTTGTACCCTCTCCCGCACTTCTTCAACCATAGTCCCATCTTTACTCAACACACTGCCCAGATACTTAAAAGAGTTGACGATCTCCATAGCCTGACCGTTCAGCTTCACCTCACACTCTGTGACTTCACCCCTTTCGAAGACCATAACCTTGCTCTTCCCCGCATTTACCTTTAAATTCCGTTTTTCGCACACTGTTCCAAACTCATTTACCAGACCCTGCAACTCCCATTCATTATCACTCATCAGAACTGTATCATCCGCAAACAGCAGTATAGGTAGCTTCCACTCAATTCCATCCCTTTTCAGCGATACACCAACTGCTCTTGATAGTATTTCTTTCATGACTCCATCCATATATACAGTAAACAACCATGGGGACATCACACACCTTTGTTTCAAACCAACATTCAGGTCAAAGAACTCGCTCTGCTCACTCTCCACATGTACAGCCGCCTTTGCACCCTCATACATGCTCTTCACTGCTTTCAGCAACTTGCCCTCTACTCCGTATATTCTAAGTACTTTCCACATGCCTTCTCTATCCACTCTGTCATAGGCATTCTCCAAGTCCATAAAGGCAACATACACCTTTTTTTTCTTCTCCAGATATTTCTCCACAACACAATTCAGGGTAAAAATCTGATCTACACATCCTCTTCCTTTCTAAACCTCCCTGCTCGTCGCCTCTCCATTTCTCCGTTCTCACTCTCACTCTCTTAATCACTACCCTACTGTATACCTTCCCTACTACGCTTAGAAGACATATTCCTCGGTGGTTACCACACACTCCTCTTTCCCCTTTGCCCTTATATAGGGGGACTATTATGCCAGTCTTCCAGTCATCGGGTGCGCTCCCCTTCTCCCATGCTAGTTTGCACATTTTCCATACCCATTCTATCACTATCTCACCACCCTACCTCAACATTTCCCCACACACTCCATCTGTTCCTGGTGCTTTCCCCAACTTCACTCTTTTCATGGCTTCCCACACTTCTGACCTCCTGATTCCCACCTCCTCCTCCACTACTTCTCTTCTTCTCCCTCCCATACCATATCCAGCTATGTTTGCTGGCTCTTCATTCCTTGCATTTAGCAACTCATTGAAGTACTCCCTCCATCTTTTGACTCTCTCTTGCTTCTCGGCTAGCATTCTCCCATTCTTGTCTGTCACACCCTTACTGTTTCCCTTGCTACCTTCCCTAACTTTCTTGACTTCTTTCCAGAACAGTTTCTTACTCTCCCTCCATTTTACACTCAGATTCCTTCCAAATTCCTCATCTACTCTTCTCTTACTTTCCTTCACTACTCTCTTCACCACCCTCTTTCTCTCCACGTACCTCGCTCGTTTCTGTCTCTCGAAATCTTCATTCTCTCTACTACCCAACCACTCTCTATATGCTTTCTTCTTTTCTTCCACAGCTATTCTTACCTCTTCTGTCCACCATGCTGTACCTTTCACTCCCCTCCCTCTTCTCCTCACTCCACACACCTCCTCACATGCTGCACAGATCTCATCCTTAAACACCTTGCTCATCTCCTCCACTTCCTCCATAACTTCCAGATCGAACCCACCTAGTCGTCTTTCCACTGCTCTCCTGTACTCCTCCCTGACATCCTCCTCCTGCAACCTCTCCACCCTCCTCTCGCCTCCCTCCAGCTCTCCTCACCCACTTCTTTTGTATCCTAACCTTAGCTACCACTAAATAATGATCAGACAGACCCCCTCCAATACCACTATACACCCTAGCATCCATCACAGATTTCTTCATTCTTTCATCCACACATACATAATCAATCAATTACTTTCGTTCCACCACTCTCTTATCCTTCATCGTCAACATCCGTTTCCACGTGTACCTGTGGATCATTCTGTGTCGGAAGAAGGTGTTGGCTATCCACAGCCACCTCCCCACACATACGTCCACAAGTGCACTACCATTCCCATTCACCTCACTGGCCTCAGTTACCTCACAGACAGCGAGAGGGGAGGGTGTGTGACTCGCCTCACTGGCCTCAGTTACCTCACAGACAGCGAGAGGGAAGGGTGTGTGACTCGCTGGCTCACGCCTGAGATTATGACCGGGTGGCGAATATTTACGTTTTCCACCACCCAAATGTTTTTCCAACTTATTCTAGCACTCTTGAAGGTTCATATATTCATCTATCTATCTATCTATCTATTGCCTGACGCCGTGATCCCCGAAGGGGTGGCCACGAACGAACTGCCCCCAGTCAGTCGACGCCCCTCCCCCCAACCATTCCATTCATGTACTTCCTCATTCCATCCTTCCACCTCTCATTCGGTTTACCTCTCCCTCTCTGTCCCTCCACCTCGCTCTCGTACACCCTCTTAGTCATTCTCTCGCTTTCCATATATTCCATATGGCCGAACCATCTCAAGTTGTTCCTCTTCACACTTTCCAGCACATCTACCTCCACACCACACCTTCTTACTTCCTCATTAGTCTGTCTATCCCTCCATGTAACTCCGCACACACTCCTTAAGTAATTCGTTTCCACTGCTCCTACTCTTGGTTAGTCTCTCAATCAACGTCCATGCTTCGCTTCCGTAAGTCAGTGTCGGGATTACCACACTGTCATGCAAGGACTTCTTCACTTCCATACTGACCACCCTATTTCTTGTTACTGCTTTTAGCGTTCCTACAACCCTCTTCCCCTGTTGTACCCTCTCCCGCACTTCTTCATCCATAGTCCCATCTTTACTCAACACACTGCCCAGATACTTAAAAGTGTTGACGATCTCCATAGCCTGACCGTTCAGCTTCACCTCACACTCTGTGACTTCACCCTTTTCGAAGACCATAACCTTGCTCTTCCCCGCATTTACCTTCAAATTCCGTTTTTTGCACACTGTTCAAAACTCATTTACCAGACCCTGCAACTCCCATTCATTATCACTCATCAGAACTGTATCATCCGCAAACAGCAGTATAGGTAGCTTCCACTCAATTCCATCCCTTTTCAGCGATACACCAACTGCTCTTCTCTCGCTTTCCATACGTTCCATATGGCCGAACCATCTCAAGTTGTTCCTCTTCACACTTTCCAGCACATCTACCTCCACACCACACCTTCTTACTTCCTCATTAGTCTGTCTATCCCTCCATGTCACTCCGCACGCACTCCTTAAGTAATTCGTTTCCACTGCTCTCACTCTTGGTCTGAGTCTCTCAATCAACGTCCATGCTTCGCTTCCGTAAGTCAGTGTCGGGATTACCACACTGTCATGCAAGGACTTCTTCACTTCCATACTGACCACCCTATTTCTTGTTACTGCTTTTAGCGTTCCTACAACCCTCTTCCCCTGTTGTACCCTCTCCCGCACTTCTTCATCCATAGTCCCATCTTTAATCAACACACTGCCCAGATACTTAAAAGAGTTGACGATCTCTATAGCCTGACCGTTCAGCTTCACCTCACACTCTGTGACATCACCCTTTTCGAAGACCATAACCTTGCTCTTCCCCGCATTTACCTTCAAATTCCGTTTTTTGCACACTGTTCCAAACTCATTTACCAGACCCTGCAACTCCCATTCATTATCACTCATCAGAACTGTATCATCCGCAAACAGCAGTATAGGTAGCTTCCACTCAATTCCATCCCTTTTCAGCGATACACCAACTGCTCTTGATAGTATTTCTTTCATGACTCCATCCATATATACAGTAAACAACCACGGGGACATCACACACCTTTGTTTCAAACCAACATTCAGGTCAAAGAACTCGCTCTGCTCACTCTCCACACGTACTGCCGCCTTTGCACCCTCATACATGCTCTTCACTGCTTTCAGCAACTTGCCCTCTACTCCGTATATTCTAAGTACTTTCCACAAACCTTCTCTATCCACTCTGTCATAGGCCTTCTCCAAGTCCATAAAGGCAACATACACCTTTTGTTTCTTCTCCAGATATTTCTCCATAACACAATTCAGGGTAAAAATCTGATCTACACATCCTCTTCCCTTCCTAAAAACCTCCCTGCTCGTCGCCTATCCATTTCTCCGTTCTCACTCTCACTCTCTCAATCACTACCCTACTGTATACCTTCCCTACTATGCTTAGAAGACATATTCCTCTGTGGTTACCACACACTCCTCTTTCCCCTTATATAGGGGGACTATTATGCCAGTCTTCCAGTCGTCGGGTGCGCACCCCTTCTCCCATGCTAGTTTGCACATTTTCCATACCCATTATATCACTATCTCACCACCATACCTCAACATTTCCCCACACACTCCATCTGTTCCTGGTGCTTTCCCCAACTTCACTCTTTTCATGGCTTCCCACACTTCTGACCTCCTGATCCCCACCTCCTCCTCCACTACTTCTCTTCTTCTCCCTCCCATACCATATCCATCTATGTTTGCTGGCTCTTCATTCCTTACATTTAGCAACTTATTGAAGTACTCCCTCCATCTTTTGACTCTCTCTTGCTTCTCGGTTAGCATTCTCCCATTCTTATCTCTTACACCCTTACTGTTTCCCTTGCTACCTTCCCTATCTTTCTTGACTTCTTTCCAGAACAGTTTCTTACTCTCCCTCTATTTTACACTCAGATTCCTTCCAAATTCCTCATCTACTCTTCTCTTACTTTCCTTCACTACTCTCTTCACCACCCTCTTACTCTCCACGTACCTCGCTCGTTTCTGTCTCTCGAAATCTTCATTCTCTCTACTACCCAACCACTCTCTATATGCTTTCTTCTTTTCTTCCACAGCTATTCTTACCTCTTCTGTCCACCATGCTGTACCTTTAAGTCCCCTCCCTCTTCTCCTCACTCCACACACCTCCTCACATGCTGCACAGATCTCATCCTTAAACACCTTGCTCATCTCCTCCACTTCCTCCATAACTTCCAGGTCGAACCCACCTAGTCGTCTTTCCACTGCTCTCCTGTACTCCTCCCTGACTTCCTCCTCCTGCAACCTCTCCACCCTCCTCACCATTCCACCCTCCTCTCGCCTCCCTCCAGCTCTCCTCACCCACTTATTTTGTATCCTAACCTTAGCTACCACTACATAATGATCAGACAGACCCCTTCCAATACCCCTATACACCCTAGCATCCACCACAGATTTCTTCATTCGTTCATCCACACATACATAATCAATCAATGACTTTCGTTCCACAACTGTCTTATCCTTCATCGTCAACATCCGTTTCCACGTGTACCTGTGGATCATTCTGTGTCGGAAGAAGGTGTTGGCTATCCACAGCCTCCTCCCCACACATATGTCCACAAGTGCACTACCATTCCCATTCACCTCTGATGGTACCCCCCACCCTCCCACCACTCCCTCAACTTTCCTATCACCCACCTTACCATTCATATCCCCAATCAGAAATATTCTTTCGTTCTTGTCAAACTTCTCCAGACACGCCTCCACATTCATCCAGAACTCCTCTTTCTTTCTTTCAAGTATATCCTCTGTCGGGGCATACACGCATACAATCAACCACGTTTGTATTCCAACTTTCATTCTCACCCACACAATCCTTGAACCCACAGACCCATACTCTCTTACACATTCCTTCCATTTGCTACTTACAAACAAACATGCACCTTCTCTCGCTGTTCCTTCACTCACTCCAGCACACACACCCATTCCACACTCCCACTCTCTCACATCTGAACCTTTCCATTTGGTCTCTGTCATTCCACATACATCCAACCTGGCATTCACTTACACTTCCAGAACCTCTCTCTCTTTTGTGCCATCATTTATGCCACTAACATTCCACGTAGCCATTCTCAGAATGTCCGAAGGAATGTCCTTAGTCGGTCATGGTTCGTCAACGTAGGTTCCGTCCGCATCCGAGACTGTTCGTTCGTTTTTCTTTGCTTAGATATTTTTTCCGGGTGGGGGTCGCAAGCCCACCGACCCAACCTCATTAGTCGCCTCTTACTATAATATATCGCAGTAATATATGTAAAATAAAAGCATATTGAAAACAAATAATGCTTTTTATCATAAATATAACAAATTCAGTCAGAATCCAAGGCTAGAAATTCTCAAATAAGTACCCTTGCCCCTAGGGTATTTTCGCGTTTAACCCTACTCAGGTAATGTACCAGAAGTGTGGCGAAATTAGCAAATGTGGCCCAATATGGTTACCGGCACTTTAAACGGCTCTCACCCGAAAACTAATTGATGGATTTTAAATTTCTTATTTCCAAAAGAAACTACAATTAATGCTTAATATTATGTTAAGAGAAAATTACACTACTGTAAATATTAGGTCTTTAATTTAAAAAAAAAACAAAAAAAAAAAAATCAACGAAAGTGAGGCATATCTCATACATTACATAAGCTGGATTAATTTGGTTACAGGGCCGTGGAGGGGATGGCTGAGGGTCTTGGGTGACAAGGCAGAACTCTGGGGCAAAAAAAAAGTTCGATACAAAGGGGAAATTTTTACTACACATTTGGGATTATGGACCCCATATGGTGACCGGACAGGTTGGTACAGGAAAGAGGAGGAGAGAGAGCGGCGGCTCATACCCTCTCCCAGTCGTAGGACGATGCGGACTGACTGCTCGTCGTACTAACTTCTTGCCATCGGCCTCCGGCCGTTAAATATTCGCGAAAAACCTGTTTTACGCATATTTTTTGCCCCATATGGGGCCAATAATTCTGAGCAGGGTTTAATAGGTTAAGCTCCTTGGTGGTCTAGTAGTTACTAGTAGTTGGAGTGCTGCAATACTGGCCTGGGTTCGAGCCCTGGCTGGGTCATGTCACAAAAATATTCAATATATTTAGGCTCTACTTGTTTAAGTAGTGAGGCCTTCAATGTACTCCAGATGACAAGTATCCTACTCTAGTACTTAGCTGCTAGTGTTTGTGTATGAGGTGTATGTGTGTATGGCATCAAGCTACATGACCACGAGTCAGAGCGGGTGGTGATGGATGGAATTAATTCCAAATGCAGCCATTACTGTTAACCTCTTCGGTGGTCTAGTGGTTAAGGTGTTGGATTGCAGCATTACTGGCCTGGGGTCGAGCCCTGGCTGGGTCATGTCACAACAATATTAAATACATTTCTGAGTGCCCTAAACAGTATTTTGGTTAGTCTGAAAATGTACCATTCTCCACCTGGTGGTCACCACAAGAAGCTAGTAGCCTATGTAGGGCTTCTAATTGAGAATTAAATGGCACAATAAACTAGTCAGGCTATAGAGGTTTACTTTTCAATAATGGGAGGTATACCTGAAACATGCAAAATCTATTAGGGGAAAGGTAATCTAGATGTTCTATTTATACTAAAGATACAGCATGTATATAGTTCATACTACTGAAATACAAATTAACATTAAAGGTCAATTGCTTAGTGTACTGCACCAACAAACTTCAGAATGGTTGCAAGTCGGCCTTAAAATTGCAACATGTGTACAGTCAATTGCACCTATTACTCCTGATCACCCTATTTCTTGTTACTGCTTTCAGCGTTCCTACAACCCTTTTCCTCCCCTGTTGCACCCTCTCCCGCACTTCTTCATCCATACTCCCATCTTTACTCAACACACTGCCCAAATACTTAAGTGAGATGACCGTTCAACCTCACCTCACTTTTTGTGGCTGCATCCCTTTCAAAGATCATAACCTTGCTCTTCCCTGCATTTACCTTCAGATTCCTGTTTTCACACACTGTTTCAAACATATATATCACACCCTGCTCATCAGAAATATATCATCGGCAAACAGCAGTACAGGAAACTTCCCTTTGTTTCCTTCCCCTCTCAGCGGTACACCAACATCCATTGCTCTTCTTTATATTTCTTTCATGGCTCCATCCATGTTATATATTGAACTACTTTTGGGGACATCACACAACCTTGCTTTAACCCAACATTCAGATTAAATAACTCGCTTTTTTCATTCTCCATACTATTGACACCTTTGCACCCTTATAAATGCTCTTCACTGCTTTCAGCAACTTACTATCTACTCCGTATATTCTCAGATATGTCCACATTCCTTCTCTATCAACTCGGGCATAGGCCTTGCAAGTCGATAAAGGCAGCATACACCTTCCCTACTATGCTTAGAAGTCATATCCCCAGTGGTTGCCACACACTCCTCTTTCCTTTTTGCCCTTATACAGGGGGACTATTATGCCTGTATGCCAGCCATCAGGCGCACTTCCTTTCTCCCATACTAGTTTGCTCATTTTCCATACCCATTCGATCACTATCTCACCACCATACTTCAGTATTTCCCCACATACTCCATCTATTCCTGACGCTTTCCCCATCTTCACTTTTTTCATGGCCTCACACTCTTCTGACCTGATCCCCACCTCCTCCTCCACTACGTCTCTTCTTCTCCCTCCCATACCCTATCCAACTATGTTTGCTGGCGCTTTATTCCTTTCCTTACGTTCAAAAGTATGGCGGGAGGGATGAAGGGTGCGGGCGTAGCCCTCTCTCTATGTATCATCCTTCTCAACATCCAGAGGGGCTGTGCTGATATACAGGTGCAGAGGGGACCGGTAGTTTACCAGGTCAACACTAAACAAGTATTGAGGGACCTCGTCACACAGAAATCACACACGAGTGAAATTTCTATCACCATTCCTGCCTGGTCTATTTCATATATCGGGAAGACGCCGCAAGGCTTGGCAAGTACTCTGGCACAACCTCGCTACAACACCTATTGTGCTACACTCTAATTAGCTGCGGAGATGTAGAAACCAACCCCGGCCCTAGTTCAACGTTGAAGAAACCTCACCACCAAACAAGTAAGGCAGACACCGACATTTCAACAGTCCCTAGCAGTAAAATTCTTTATAACAAACTGGGCCAGCTGGCACCCAAGTCTCCCGTCACGCTCCAACTCACAACCAAGACCGCAGGGCAACCACCAGCACAGTGCCAATACTCTACCTACTCAACATTACCCTCAACTGTATCATCACTACCACATATATCGGTGACCCAAGTAACACAACATGCAACCAGAACACCCAAACAAGCAGGAAGCTCTAGCAAACACATCGACAATGAAGTAACATCAACGAACAAGAAAGACAACAAGAGAAACCACCCACCCCCCACAACACGACGCCGCTGCACAACAAATCAACCAAACCTACTACAACACAACCCAACACTATCGGTGACCCAGGTAGCTCAACATGCAACCAGAACAGCTAAAAAAGAAGGGATCAGTCGCAACAACATCAACAATAAAGCAGCAACAACGGCCAAGAACAAGGACATCAAACAACAAATACAGGTAGGGTGGGAGGGGGGCAAGGGGGAGCCACAACCTGTCCCCATCTCACGCGCTCACACACCATCAGCCGCTCACGGCGCACAGCTGATCACCACACCGCCAGACGTGCGATGAACAGTAACAGGAAAATATGTATAGTGTGCGATATTGGATTCAACAAAAGGAGTACAACGTCACAATGTAGTAGATGTAATGAAACAGTACACGATCGATGTACTCACGTTACTAGCAGAAAAGAAGTGGAATGCGATAAATGTAGGGAAGTAGCTATTAAAGGTCCTAAAATCATTTGTGAAATATGTGAATCACTCATAACAAGAAAACAAAGGATCCTAAACTGTGTTAAGTGTAAAACTGTAGCTCACACGAACTGCATCTCTAAGAAGACCAACAGTGAAGAACGGGAATTCCTATGCAACATGTGTGCCTTGCATTCATTACCGAATATTAATGTAAATGAACCAATTAGTATTAACAACTCAGAATCCAGCCAGGACACATTCAAAATCAAAGATGAATACAGAGTGTTCACCAACAAAGGACTCCATCTTATCCACATTAACGCCAGATCAATGTACCATAAATTGTCATAAATTAACTTGTTAGCTAATAAGGCCAAAGCTTCAATAATTGCAATCACAGAAACCTGGCTGGATTCAAGTATAAACGATTGTGAAATAAACATTCAAGGTTTCAATATGGTTAGGAATGATCGCAATAGGCATGGGGGAGGAGTATGTCTGTATGTAAAACACAACCTCGCACACACAACTAGGACCGACCTCCATGTAGAAAATCACGAAGCTCTGTGGATCGATCTACACCTGCCGAGGACAAGACCCATCACAATTGGGGTATGCTATAGGCCACCAAACGACACACAATTCTTGACCAAATTTGAACGAACTTTGTCATCGCTAGACCCTCGGAATGAATCCATCATACTAGGGGATTTTAAGCTGTGTTACAAACAACGAAATGATAGGCTTGTACGTGAATATAGGCATATACTGACAATGCACAATCACAAACAACTCATCACAACGCCCACACGTATCTCTGAGAATACTGCCACAATAATAGACTACATAAACTGTAACAGAGAGGACAAAATATCCCAATCAGGGGTTATACAGACTGGGATAAGTGATCACTTCGTCACATATTGCACACGAAAAACCACAAAAATTACCCTAGAGAATCACAAGGTTATCAAAACAAGGTCACTCAAAAACTACAATAAAGAAACATTTCTGGACATTTTATGGAATACAGACTGGTCTCCAGTGTTTGGAAGTACAAACGTTAATGACGCATGGGTTGGCTTCAGAACCATTATCACAAACATTCTAGACGAAATAGCTCCTCTGAAAGACATACGAATTAAAGCAAGGTCAGACCCATGGATCAACAATGACATACTACACCATCTGGAACACAGACAATCTGTTAAAAAGGCTAGCGAAAACATAGACAGGATCAAGGTCTGAAACATGAGTTCAACAGGGCCAGGAATAAACTAAGTAGGAAAATAAAATCAGCGAAAACTAATTATTTTCACAATAAGGCAGAGGAATATCAGCATAACCCAAAGAAACTATGGAGGCACCAAAAAACAACAGGCTACAGCAACAAGACAAGGGATTCGTCTAACACTAATATTGGTCAGGTTTGCCACGATAAACGACAAATTTCAACCTACTTCAACTCCTTCTTCACCTCCATAGCAAACACACTTGCATGGAACCTACCTTAACCTCTCAATAAATACACGACAACAACGGCCACCTTTCGAAATTTCTACAGAGATAAAGACATACACCTGAACACATTTGGATTGCAAAATGTTACACCAAAATACACTTTTGACGAGCTGTCTAACCTAAATGTACATAAAAGCACAGGACCAGACAAAATTCCTGCCAAATTTCTACGAGATGGAGCCATTGGTAGAGCAGGCCCCCTAACCCACATCATCAACTTGTCAATTAACACCAACACTGTACCTGCTGAACTGAAGGAAGCTATTGTAACCTCTCTATTCAAGAAAGGAAATAAACTAGAAGTTGGTAACTACAGACCAGTTAGCATATTATGTATTGTATCTAAAATCCTTGAAAGAGCGGTATACACCCAAATTGAACACTACCTCAAACAAAATGATCTATTCTATAAGTTTCAATCAGGTTTCAGATGCATGTACTCGACAGACTCCTGTCTCATCCACTTAACGGATCACATTCGTAAAGAAATGTCTAAAGGTAACTACACCGGTATGGTTCTTCTTGATCTACAAAAAGCGTTTGACACAGTAGACCATGATATCCTATGTAATAAACTACAAGCAATGGGCATAGGGTCTGTGAACTGGTTTAAATCTTATCTTAGTGGTAGAACCCAAAGAGTCAAAATTGATGATAATATATCTGATCCTATGCCAATTAACTGTGGGGTCCCGCAGCGAAGCATCCTTGGTCCCTTACTCTTTCTCTGTTATGTGAACGACATGGAACTGAGCATCTCATGTAAATTATTACTGTATGCAGATGACAGCGTGCTTCTGGTTTCAGGAAAAGACCCAATAAGTATTGCCGCTTCACTTTCCAAAGAACTAGAATCATGTAGTGAATGGCTAGTGGACAATAGACTATCTCTTCACCTGGGCAAGACGGAAGCCATCTTATGTGGAACAAAACGCAAACTGAAAGACATTGTGGGCTTCTCGGTCAACTGTAATGATATTCCTATAACAACAGTGTCACAAGTTAAATATCTCGGACTAAAACTGGACGCGAGTTTGTCAGGTGAAACAATTTTGGAATCTATCCTGAGTAAGTGTAGAGCACGTATACAAATACCTGTATAGACAAGTGGGATGCTTGCCCGCGGCGACCAAAAAGACCCTCTGCCAAGCGCTTGTTCAATGTCATTTTGACTATTCTGTGTCATCCTGGTACTCTGCATCATCTAAATCAGCACAGCACAAACTTCAGGTCACTCAAAATAAAATGGTTAGGTTCATGCTGAACCTAGGACCCAGATCACATGTTGGCCAGGAACAACTTCAGTCACTAGGTATGCTCAATGTCTCTGACAGGGCCAAACAAATCAGGCTCACTAATGCCTTCAAAATTTTCTATGACAGAGCTCCAGAGTATCTAAAGAATGATTTTGTTAAAGCAAATGAGAGGAGTGGACATAATACAAGAAACAGGATGTTTAATTTTAAGGTCCCGAGAATCCAAGGACAGGGTAAGCAAACATTCTTCTTCACCGCCATCAAAGACTGGAACGACCTACCCCAGTCAGTCCGTGAAAAGAGAACACTGTATTCCTTCAGACGTAGCCTGAAGGAACACCTGAACCGGACAGCTGCGAGAAGGGAGCACCAAGCTTATGTCTACTACTAAATGCGACATAAGAGATAGACAAACCAAACTGAAATGATTACTGATTACAGATTACTGATATTTACTATAGGATGTAAGGTATCTTAAAATAACCCCCTAGAAATACTTTCTCTAAAGTATCTATTTCTTTATCCTCCCCATTTTCCCCAGCTAACCTAATCCCACAAGGACCCCAATGGAAATACGCCTAACGGCCTTATTGGGCTATCCTTAGTTGGAATTATGCAAGGCTGGTACATGTCATATTTGTAACATACTATATGGTACCAACTCTGTAAATTGCAAACTGAATAAATATTATTATTATTATTAATTATATTCAACAATTCGTTGAAGTACTCGCTCCATCTCTCGAATCTCAATCTTGCTTACTATATTACCTCTGAGAATTTGTGTAGAAAAGGGACGCAAATTTCCGAGAAATGTTCTATAAGAATGTCAAAAATGGATGTGAGTACAGATTATAAAGCTATGTAGTGGATGTGAGTACAGACTATAAAGCCATGTAGATTATATAACTAGTAATACAAATGAACACAATTATGACCTAGATTTGTTTTCCTCTTGTCTGTTTCCTAATCTACATTGCTGTAGTATCATAGCTGTTATGCCAGGGTTTTTACCGGAATTGTATTGGACAATGGTAGGTTCTTACTCGACTGGAGATGTTAAAGCCAAACTACACATGCACAAAAGTCGTAAAGGGTAAATATAATACTGAGTACACACATGAATTTCCTTTTAATAATCACAACACAATTAATTCACCTTACATTGATACATAGAATAATTAACGATATAATATGCCTAGCACGGACGAGGATCCATGACGGACCAAAAGAATACAATTAACCCTCTTATTCTATCACTTGCATAGATTATAGAGATACACTTATTTCGCAATGGTGTAGGAATTGATATAACTCCTTTTGCACTCCTATTCTAAGACTGTGTAGATCTGAAACTGCGGGCACTGGTGGATGAAGTGTGAGCTGCTGAGTCCTTCCCCTTGGTTCCGTCGAGCCGCTTAGGTAGTCCTACCTTGTGGTTAATGGGGGAGGGATACAGATAGAATAGTTGGTTTTGGGTCTTAAATGGTAGTTCCTCATGTTATGACATAGGGTTCATAGCATTAGACGAACGCGAGCATGAACTAGGACATGTCTTAAGTTATGACTGCTCGACTATCCTGACATTTATACTAGTCGGTGATGAAGTTCCGCTCCGGTACTCTTTATGTAAGGTCTTTAATACAAAGTCGCTAGTGTCATGACAGAGCACCGAGGTATCGGGCTAACGTGAGGAATAAGTAAGATCATGACCTTGAGTGTGTGGTAACCACCGAGGAATATGTCTTTTAGGCGTAGTAGGGAAGGTGTACAGTAGGGTAGTGATTGAGAGAGTGAGAGCGAAAACGGAGAAGGGATAGGCAACGAGCAGGGAGGTTTTAGGAAGGGAAGATGATGTGTAGATCAGATTTTTACCCTGAATTGTGTTGTGGAGAAATATCTGGAGAAGCAACAACGGTGTATGTTGCCTTTATGGACTTGGAGAAGGCCTATGACAGAGTGGATAGAGAAGGCATGTGGAAAGTACTTAGAATATACGGAGTAGATGGCAAGTTGCTGAAAGCAGTGAAGAGCATGTATGAGGGTGCAAAGGCGGCAGTACGTGTGGAGAATGAGCAGAGCGAGTTCTTTGACCTGAGTGTTGGGTTGAAACGGGTGTGTGATATCCCCGTGGTTGTTTACTGTATATATGGATGGAGTCATGAAAGAAATACTAGGAAGAGCAGTGGATGTTGGTGTATCGCTGAAAAAGGAGGGAAATGAGTGGAAGCTGCCTATACTGCTGTTTGCGGATGACACAGATCTGATGAGCGATAATGAATGGGAGTTGCAGGGTCTGGTAAATGAGTTTTGAAGAGTGTGCGAAAAACGGAATTTGAAGGTAAATGCGGGGAAGAGCAAGGTTATGGTCTTCGAAAGGGGTGAAGTCACAGAGTGTGAGGTGAAGTTGAACGGTCAGGCTATGGAGATCGTCAGCTATTTTAAGTATCTGGGCAGTGTGTTGAGTAAAGATGGGACTATGGATGAAGAAGTGCGGGAGAGGGTGCAACAGGTTGTAGGAACGTTGAAAGCAGTAACAAGAAAGAGAGTGGTCAGTATGGAAGTGAAGAAGTCCTTGCATGACAGTGTGGTAATCCCGACACTAACTTACGGAAGCGAAGCATGGACGTTCGGGAAGAGACTCAGACCAAGAGTGAGAGCGGTCGAAATGAGTTACTTGAGAAGTGCGTGCGGAGTTACATGGAGGAATAGACAGACGAATGAGGAAGTAAGAAGGAGATGTGGTGTGGAGGTAGATGTGCTGGAAAGTGTGAAAAGGAACAACTTGAGATGGTTCGGCCATATGGAACGTATGGGAAGCGAGAGAATGACTAAGAGGGTGTATGAGAGCGAGGTGGAAGGACAGAGAGGGAGAGGTAGACCGAAGGAGAGGTTGAAGGATGGAGTGAGGAAGTATATGAATGAAGGCGGTGCTGGTTGGGGCGTTGACTGAATGGGGACAGAGGTGCATGGGAGTGGTTCGTTCGCGGCCACCCCTTCGCGGATCACGGCATCAGGCAATAGATAGACAGATAGATGACCTTACTAGTTCGCTCAATCTGCCTCTGACCTGTGTAAGAGTGTTCAAAGACCCCAGGGGTCGGTTATTAAGGCTTTTTACAGCATATGTCCATGACCATGATGTTGGACAGATGCAGTATGGACTTCCATGTGCTAAGTGCTGTTACTTGGACGGTATCTCGCAAAGCCCGACCTATTATAGTTGTGTTGTCATGGCAAAGGCTTCTTTAATAGTTTTGTAGAGTGCTGGATTGATCCTGGAAGTCAGTTTGTGGTATGCCCTTTGGTGCTACTTCCAGTGTCAAATTTGCAGCCTAAAAGAGATCCTAATGTTTTTACTATACCATGGCATGTAAGAAAAAAAGCTCACTAGTTGGGAAAATAACACTCAGACCATAAAGAACTCAGCCATGGCATGAATACTTTAATGAATGGGAGGGTAATTCTTAGGCCCTGTCTGCGACAGGGTTGTTTACCGTGGCTGTTTAATGAATATATGGATGGTGTGGTTAGGGAGGTGAAAATAAGAACTATGGGTAGAGGATTGGGTTTAGTAGGAAAGAATGGTAGAAATTGGGAGTTGAATCAGTTGCTGTTTGCTGATGACACAGCGTTGGTGGCGGATTCTGATGAGAAACTGCAGCGAGTAGTCAAAGAGGTTGGTGTGATTTGTGGGAGGAGGAAGCTGAGGGTGAACGTCAATAAAAGTAAAGTGATGGTGTGTAATAGAGGTGCTCGTAGGGTGAATGTAGATGTGAGTCTGGATGGGGAAATACTGGAACAAGTGGAGTGTGTAACATTTCTTGGAGGAATGGTAAGAAGGAATGGAGGTATGGAAACGGAGGTAAAACAGAGATCATGTGAAGGAAGGAAAGTTTTCGGAGAATGGGAAGTATGCAGAAGGTGAGAAATCTCGGAATGAAAGCTAGAAGTGCAATGTATCATAATAATAATAATAATAATAGTTCTTAAAGCTAGCGCATGCTAAGCTAGCTAAGGATAGCTCAATAAGGCCGATTAGGCGTATTTCCATTGGGGTCCTGTACTACTACCCACTCCCTTTGCTCATGAGGGATGGTAACGACTCAGTGCTTGTGAAAAATCTTTAATGCGCCGAGCGTGGGCGCGAACCCGGGCCTTCTGGGTGGAAGTCCGAGACGCTAGTCACTACACCAAGCGAGCCGCTTGTTGTACCAAAAGTGATGTATTGGGCTGAGACATGGGCTCTGAAGTAATAGGAGAAAAGAAAGCTGGATGTGATTGAGATGAGCTGCTTGAGGAGTATGTGTGAAGTAACTCATAGAGACAGATTGAGGAAGGAAGAGATACATAGGAGAGTGGGACAGCAGGAGCATTTGTCAGCCAGAGTGGACAGAAGGGTGCTGAGCTGGTATGGACATGTTGAGCGAATGAAAGATGAAAGGCTTACAAAGAGAATATGTGAGTCAGATAAAATGGGAGGTAGTGGGGTAGGAAGACATCCATTGAGATGGAGAAACTGTGTAGGACAAGCATTGGAAGATAGAGGAATGACTATAGATCAGGCAAGAGAAGTGGTAATAAATAGGAATGAATGGAGAATGCAAGTGAATAGATTAGTGTAAACGAGTTCGTTTGGGAGAGGGGGTCAGGTGTCAGCTGGACTAGATGATAGTCCGTCATGCGCCTGGCCCGGGGAGCCGGTATATATGAAAGGTACGCCTGGATGCATGGTGGGCGGGCTTGTGGTGGTACAGCTTCGCTGCATGTCTGTCTGCGGAAACCGCAGCCTCTCCGGGAGATCTGGGACATGGGAATCTTATGCTGGGGGCCCCAAATGGGCCTGAGCCTCTGGGTTTTCTCCTGGACACAGATCCTACCCGTATATTATGCACCACCAGTCAGCATGTCTGTCGTCGTCGTTCGTCTGTCTTGTCCGGTAAATCCTAGACCATTCAATGGATTTTCACCAAATTTCACAGGTATATCCATTTGGTCAATGTAAAGGTCAGTCAACAAGAAATGTTCAATTTAACTTAAAAGTTAAAGTCAAAGTTAAAGGTTAAAAATAAGGGCAATATTTCATATGTTCTAATTTTTACTCAAATGTTTTCATTTCACTATATAAGTTACTGGTAACCTTGATATCTTATTGACTTAATTTTAGATAAATATTCTAAAGGTTAAGGTAAAAGGTCAAAACAAGGTTTTTACTATTATCTCTTATACTAACTGCTAGATGCTCACTAGGCTTACCATGCACTGTATATTCGGAATACTTAGGCCTAGGTCATACTATACATATCCATATGGATCAAGGTCAAGGTCAATATGCTAATTTCTTTACTTTTCATGCAAACTTTACAAAATTTGGTGATAGTTGCACTTTAAATGAAAAGGAAACATCCCTCCCTATCCCCCCCCCCTACCCCCTTTCTTGAAACACCCCCAGACTAGCTATGACAAGATTTTGTTTGGTATTGAAATTATAGGAATGCAAGTTACCGATTATTGTATGATCATTGACTTCACATGCCAATATGGAGCCATATTCTAATATGTATTATCGGCCATACTGTAACCTTGGATGACTCAATATTATAGCTATTTACTTTGGGTCATTGTGGATATCAAACAATATTTAGTAATTGATCCTTTTACTATTTGTATATATAATTGTGCTTAATTAGTGTTTATAACCGGCAAAGGCCAATAATCCAGGCAAATTTAGTATTCATATGTACACTTGTACAGTTGTGGACAGATGAAACAGATACAGCCTTGGTCTGTCCAAGACCTTAATAGAGGGCAGCACAATTAGTGCCCATAAATTATTTGGTAACATTGATGGTGCGGGGGTAGGAGGTGGAGGTATAGGGTGGAGGAAGGGAGGCAAGGGAGTACAAAGGAGTACAAAGGAAATCAAGCAACAACAGATCTAGTGACCCTTCTAGGCTGCTTGTTCTCCAAAACACTGAGGATCAAGTGTCCAAACAGTGGTTTAGAGTGGGTAAGGGAACATTGGAAAGGAAACTACTGCCCTGGAACTAATGTCCGTGGCAGGATTTGGAAGTTAGTAGGGGAGAGATGGGTTAGTAACTGAGGGGAGGATAAAATAAAGTTATTAATTTACAAACGCAGTCAGTCCCGGGTTTGATGTGAGATATTTGTTTAGCCGAAGTTTAAATGAATCAACGGTGCTGCAGTCTATAACGTCTCGGGGAAGCCCATTCCATAAGTTGACAACTCGATTGAAGAAGAAATTCTTAGCTTCGTGCGAGTTAAAAGATTTACCAATAATTTTGCAACCGTTTCCCCGCGTGTAATTAGATTGGTCGATAGTGAAGTACTTACTACAGTTCATATTGTCAATGCCTTTGATGATTTTGAACACTTGAATTAAGTCGCCTCTTAATCTGCGCTGGGTTAAAGGAAATAGATTTA
This sequence comes from Paralithodes platypus, assembly GCA_032716605.1. Lineage (NCBI taxonomy): Eukaryota > Metazoa > Arthropoda > Malacostraca > Decapoda > Lithodidae > Paralithodes > Paralithodes platypus. The sequence continues at coordinate 25,116,040 of CM064531.1, read as the reverse complement.
AATATCTAAGACGCTCCTCGTATGGTTTGTTCTTTAGGCTAGGTATCATTTTGATAACTCTACGTTGAACTCGTTCTATCTTGTCTATATCTTTTTGGTAATAAGGGCACCAGGATTGAACGCAGTATTCAAGAAGAGGGTGGATTAAGGAATTGTAAAGGGTTAGGATAACGTCTTTGGATTTATGCTCAAATGACCTGCCTATAAAGCCAATTATTTTGTTTGCCTTCTTAACAACTTCTGAACATTGTTGACTCGGTTTTAGGTTACTCGATATTGTTACTCCCAGATCGGTTTCTCTGTTTACATTCCTAAGCTCATCATATAGTTTGCTTTCTCATTTTGGTATCCGATATGTAGTACTTTACATTTACCCGCATTGAAACTCATTTGCCAAATTTGGGCCCAACATGACAACTTATCTAGATTGTGTTGCATATCGTCAGCTTGTTCTTTTGGGAGTACGCTATTTGCAATTTTGTTATCGTCAGCAAATTTTGAGATTGTACAGGCGAGACCCTCATCTACAGTATGTCGTTGATGTAAATTAGAAAGAGAATTGGTCCTAGTACCGATCCCTGGGGTACCCCGCTACTTACATTGGTCCATTTAGATGCCTTACCGTTTATGACTACACTTTGCTTTCTGTCGCTGAGCCAATTTTCTATCCATTTCAACACACCATCTTGTATTCCATGCGCTTTTAGTTTTATCAGTAAACGTTTGTGGGGAACTTTGTCAACGGCCTTTTGAAAATCAAGGTATATAATATCAGCTTTACTCTCATCGTAGAGGTTGAGGATATCGTGGAAGAAGTCTAAGAGGTTTCTTAAACAGGAACGTTTTTTACGAAAGCCGTGTTGAGTATCTTTAAGTATGTTATTTTCCTCTAAGTTATTTACGAGTCTGTCTCTTATGAGTGTTTCTAACATTTTACATACAACTGAGGTTAAGCTAATTGAACGATAGTTACTGGGTAGGGATTTGCTGCCTTTTTTTAGTATCGGTGTTACGTTGGCTAGCTTCCACTGATCAGGCATAGTTCCAAACTGCAAGGATTTATTGAATAGCAATGTCAGTGGTTTGGGGAACTCATCTTAGCTTCCTTTAGGACTCTAGGTGAGATTGTATCAGGTCCAGATGTTTTATTTTCCTTGAGTTTATCTAAACAATTCAATACTTCTCTCTCTGTAACGGTGATATTGCTTAGAACATCTGAATTATCAATCTGAATCGGCTATGGTGTAGGGATATCACTGAGGTCTTCCGTTGTAAAAACTGATGCAAAGAAGGTATTGAGGGCATTACTCATTTATACTTCGTCTTTGGTGTATTCTCCATTTTCATCGACTAACGGTCCAACAGTTGAAGTAACTACTTTTTTCTTTCTGATATTACTATATAATTCTTTCGGGTTTGTTTTAATTTGATTCGCAACATGTAACTCCAGGGTCTTTTTACTTTGCTTAATTAACTTTTTGGCTTTGCGTCGTAGCTCTACAAATTTCACACGTTCTTCGTCATTTTGTAAGGATTTTAATCTATCGTTAGCAAACTTTTTAGCAAGCAGACAGTTTGAAATATCTTTATTCCACCATTTGGGCTTATTATTAACCCTTAGTTGGCGGCGCGCAACTTATGTCGTGTGAAATAAATATGGACTAAGTGGCGGTTCACAACTTATGTTGTGTGCCATTTTCGCCACGTAATGTTGCTGAGAGAGAGAGATGAGTGGTGGGAGGAGCGTAGCAAGCGTATGACTGCTCCAGACCACTGCGGCGGACCTACTGACATGAATCCCACCATCCTCTACCCTCTCGCACTCGCTACATAGGGAATTATGTAGGGAAAGTACCTAATTAAATGGGTTTTGCATTTGTGTTGCGCGATCGTTGCAAGAGAACCAATGGTCGTACAAGGATGGTTGGGGTGTCATTGGAAAGCTCTGTTTATGCCCTTTCAGTGATAGATACTTGTTTTATGCTCTGGGTCTTATTTAGGCATGAAAATGATCACGTAAACAACCATATTTAGGGTAAAAACACCCCGCTGGGCGCTACGGTCAAATAGACCACCTAGCCCGCTAAATAAGGGTTAAGGCCAGTACGCCGTATTTTCGATGGTATGCAGTCCTGCACTGCTTTTAGGTAAGTGGTTTTGAATAATTCCCAAGATGTATTTATGTCGTTATTGTTAATTAAAAAGCTCCAGTCAGTTTCTTTAACCCCTAAGCATCGGGGGCGGACTTAAGTCCGTATCGAAAAACTTGGACTATGTGGCGGGGGCGGACTTTAGTCTGTGTGCAATTTTGGCGCAATATTGGCTCTGAGAGAGAGACGAGCGACGGGAGGAGCATGGGTTACCTCATGACCGCTCGCCACGGCCGCCGTGGACCAACTGAGATGTACTCCCCATACATCCACCCTCACTCCCTCGCTACACACGTAATTATATAACAAAATGACCGTATTTTAGCGATTTTACCCTTCGGTTGCACGATCGTTGCAAGACAACCAGTGATCGTAGAAGGATGGTTCGGGTGTCATTGGAAAGCTCAATTATCGCCCTTTCACGGATACATACTTGTATTACGCTCTGGATCTTGTTTATGCATGAAAAAGAGCACGGAAACAATGCCATTTATGGTAAAAAACAAACGCTGGGCGGTACGGTCAAATATACTCCACCACCCGCTCATAAGGCGTTAAACATAGCTCTAAGTTTCTGAAAGTTTTCTTTCTTGAAATTAGGGACTTTTTCGATGCTGCTATTTGGTTCATTACTAGTAAACTTTGAAATGAAAGTTATTGTACGATGGTCGCTGTTACTGAATTCACCACCAACATTCAAATTCTCTATTAATTCTTTTGTTGTAAAGGTCAAGAACGTTTTTACCACGGGTCGGCGATCGAACAAATTGATGTTCGCATACAAGTCATGTCCGGAGTGTGAAGTAAGAGTATCGCCCAAACTTGGTCACAGGTAAATTAAAGTCGCCAAAAAATACGGTATCTTGTGAGTTACTTACATCTGCAATTTGTTCATAAATTTCTCGGTCAGTTTGCACTGATTGAGCTGGAGGTCTGTATATTAATGCAAGTATTGTTTTTGTACCTTTATTATTCTTTATTAGCACAAAAAATATGTCGACATTCACAATTTGAGGTTTTGACAAGAGGGTCGGGTTAAGACTTTCTTTGATATTAAATAAAACGCCACCTCCATTTTTATTTATTCGGCTTTTCTCAAACAACATAACCGGGAAGTGAATACTCTGCTAAAATGTCTCTATCTTCTGTATTGAGCCAAGATTCTGTTATACCAATCACATCATAATTTTCTGTTAACACTAGTTTCTCTAAATCTGAAAATTGATTGCGTATGCTACGAGCGTTTGCATAGAAAACCTTAACACTAGATTAGCGGGCTAGCGGTTTATTTATATGTACGGCCCAGCGGGGTATTTTTAGCCAAAATAGGGCTGTTTACGTGGTCATTTTCATGCCTAAATAAGACCCAGAGCGTAAAACAAGTATCTATCCCTGCAAGGGCATAAACAGAGCTTTCCAATGACACCATAACGATCCTTTTATGATGGCTAGTTTTCTTGCAACAACCGCGCAACGCGAGTGCAAAAAGCATGTAATTCGGCACTTTCCCCATACAATTCCGTATATAGCGAGTGAGAGAGGGAGGGAGGAGGTGGGATTCGTGTCAGTAGGTTCGCCGCGGTGGTCTGGAGCAGTCATACGCTCGCTACTCTCCTGCCACCACTTGTCTCTCTCTCTCAGCAACATTACGTGCTGAAATTGCCACACGACCTATGTCGAGCGCCGCCAGATAGTCCAGATTTATTATACTCGACTTATGTTGCGCGCTGACACTTAGGGGTTAAAGTTGCGGTTTTAGAACTCACAGAACGTTCTTGAATCAAATTTTTGGTTCTGGTCGGATCTACATTAATTTTACATTCATGGCTGTCCTCGGTCCTCGGTCGTTATCCCTGGCGGTTTTAAATTTGGGTCGTGTTGGTGGAGCATTATCCAAATTCGAGGTTCTTGACGGATTAGCATTTAATTCCTTCGCAGGTTGCCGTCCTCGCTGTCTTCGGTCCTCCTTCCTGGTTGTACTGTACTGAGTCGATTTCTTCTCCGAAAATCCTTCACCGCATCGTTGAGAAGACGCCCAAAACGTGCTGCTCCCACCTGGTTCAGATGAACTCCATCGTCCGAAAACAAATAGTCATCGTAGAAGAAATTGTCCCAGGTGTCGACGAATCCCACGTTTTCCTTCCTGCAGAGGTTTGCTAGACAACGATTTGTGCTGGTGGCTATGTTGTAAAATCGGCTCTCTACACCGAGCCGGGGGACGATTCCTGAGAGGATGATCCTTGATGACTTCTCCTTAAACGACTTGATCAGCTGCTGGTACTTTAAAAGCAAATCTTCCGACTGGGTTCGCTGTACATCGTTGGATCCAACGTGGATGACGTAGCCTACATTGTATTAGCAGAGGCCAGCTTTGATACTTCGTCAACTGCAGCAACTACGTCGTCCATACCACCACCAGGGATACAAAAACGCTTCCTGGTCTTAGGTGCCCTGGCGCAGAACTCTGTGAGCTGACCACGTATCATCGAGTCTCCCACGAGCCAGACTTCTTCTATTTCCTCTTCGTCATCTGAGTCTGTGAGTATCTGGAAACGGTTTTGACACTCGGTATTCGGTATGGGTTTCCTGGTCTTGGGGCAAACGTTGTTCCTCACGACACGGAAGTTGTCTTGAGGGGGAAGAGCGTCACTATTTGTTTCTGGAGTATCGGAACCATCAGCTGAAATGGCTACTGCAGGCGTTGAATTGTTGGCAGTTGACGTTGGGGCGTTGGTGGCTGCTGGAGTTGCAGTGACAATTGTAGTTTGTGGTACTCCAACGTTGAGTGTTACAAACTCTTGGAGTGATTCCAGCTTCATGGTGAGGACGTTGATCTTGTTGTAGGCTTCATCTAATTTCACTGTCAAATTCTCTCGTTGCTGGCAGAGACGGCAGACTTGAAGATCGACAGTAGCAAAGATGGACTCACCAAACCTACCGGCGCAGTTCGTACAAGCGCGGGGCATGGTGACAGTCACTTTGTTCAGATCACTTCACTCACTTAAAAAACACTTCACTCACTTTAAAACACTTAACTCACTTTACTCACTTTAGAAACACTTCAATCACTTCAACCGAAAACAAATATGTTGAAAAACGCAGAAATAGGTTATCAGGGGTGATAGCCTAACCGAAAACAAAAATATTGAGATACGCAGATTTGGGCTTCCAGGGGCGATAGCATAACCAAAAGTTTAAAACAAAATTGAAATACGCAACAATAGGCTACCAGCGTTGAATAGACTAACCGAAAATTAAAAAAAAATAAAACGCAGAAATAGGCTACCAGGTGTGATAACCTAACCATAACCCCTTACGAGCGGCCTAGGTGGTCTATTTGACCGTACTGCCCAGCGTTTTTTATTTTACCCTAAATAGGGTTGTTTACGTGATCATTTTCATGCCTAAATAAGACCCAGAGCGTAAAACAAGTATCTACCCCTGAAAGGGCGTAAACAGAGCTTTCCAATGACACCCGAACCATCCTTGTACGACCACTGGTTCTCTTGCAACGATCGTGCAACACGAGTGCAAAAACCCTGTAATTAGGTAATTTCCCTACATAATTCCCTGTGTAGCGAGTGTGAGAGGGGAGGGAAGGGTGGGATTCACTTCAGTTGGTCCACCGCGGTGGTGGTGAGCGGTCATACAGTTGCTAGGCTCCTCACACCGCTCAGCTCTCTCTCTCACCAACATTACGTGCTGAAAATGGCGCACGACATAAGTATTGAACCGCCACTTAGTCCAAATTTATTTCACACGACGTAAGTTGCGTGCCGACAGTTAAGGGTTAAACAAATATATACAGTATATATACAACAGAATATGTAACTAAATATAGAATTCACCAAATAGATATTATATAAAAATAAAGTGTGACTGCACACAAGGGGTTAATATACTGTATCAACAGATGGCCCTGGTGTCGCTGTAGCCTAGTAAAGCAGTAGCCTACTCTTTTTAGATAAAACAAAAAAGTGTATCAGTCAAAGGTTACCATAAGATTGTGCAAGCAACAACTAAAATTACAGGTATATATAGCTACAGTAGGATACTAAATACAATATCTACTAGAGTTAATAAGCAAAACATATTGGCTGGCTATAGGTTAGGCTAGGTTTGGATTAGGTTAAAAGCTTGGCAGATTGGGTTAGGCTAGGTTAGTTTGTACAAATACCACCCATAGCTTAAAGTAAAATCAGTCTGAGGAGAAAAAGTCAAGAATATATCTAGGGGGAAAAGATAAATGAATGCACTTAAATTTGCTACAAGATTGGCTGGAATTTAATATGTACAATCCCCCAAAAAAGTTTGTTTACAAAATGGCGTCGGCGTTCGTCCCTGTAGGCAGGTTAGTTAGTACACAATATTGTTTATTAGCAAATTAATATGCAAAGCTTTACTTACATACAAGGCAGTTAAATAGATACTTACTACAGTAGGTAATGGGTAAAATTAGGGGCTACTATTTTATATAAAATAAGAAGAGAGTGTTTGTTTACAAAACAAAACTAAACAAAACAATAGATGGCGCTAGTGGCGCCCTGTCCGAGTAGGAGTCTTGTGATAAACACAAAGTTTATCAGTCAATACACAGCGAAATATCGTGCAGTGTTACTTACTAAGCTACAGGATGCTTAAACGTGCTCTTAACCACCTTTCATGCACAAGAATGAAGAGGATGAGTAGTTAACCCTTAATTAGCGGCGAGACACATAAGTCGAGTTAAATAAAGCTGGACTATGTGGCGGTGCTCGACATATATCGTGTGGCAATTTCAGCACGTAATGTTGCTGAGAGAGAGAGACAAGTGGTGGCAGGAGAGTAGCGAGCGTATGACTGCTCCAGACCACCGCGGCGAACCTACTGACACGAATCCCACCTCCTCCCTCCCTCTCTCACTCGCTATATACGGAATTGTATGGGGAAAGTGCCTAATTGCATGCTTTTTGCACTCGCGTTGCACGGTTATTGCAAGAAAACTATCCATCATAAAAGGATCGTTATGGTGTCATTCGAAAGCTCTGTTTATGCCCTTTCAGGGATAGATACTTGTTTTACGTTCTGGGTCTTATTTAGGCATGAAAATGATCACGTAAACAGCCCTATTTTGGCTAAAAACACCCTGCTGGGCGGTACATATAAATAAACCGCATAGGCCGCTCGTAAGGTGTTAATACTCAAATTATGATCGATATCGTGAGAGCGTTGTCTGCAGCGTCTGGCGGTAGCGTCACTAGGTCACTAGGGAAGGGGAAGGAGGGTACAGGAGTGGGAGGGGAAACCAGCGGCGAGGTGGGAGCAGGTGGGGGTGGAGGGAAGTGGGTGACCAAATTCTTTACTTTGAAAGAATTATTAATTTTGTGTTTTGATCATTATGTGGGATTATGATTGCGAAATATTAGAGTCGTGAGGTGTGTGTAGCATAATAAACGTGATACAGGCTGCTAACCTGCTGTTGCTCTCTCTCTCTCTCAATCTCTCTCTCTCTCTCCATAATTATGTGACATATAGGCATTCATATATATGATATCTTAAATTTCTAAGGTAGTACTACTTCATATTTTATATCTGCTTAGAGCGCCTACTGAGTTGTGATATCGGGAATGTGGTATTCTTCAAAAATGGGAGAGTCAGATACAACTGAACTACCTGTTGGTTAGCCTACCTAACAAGGGGGAAATATAGTAATTGTTACTATTTGTCAGTTGGTGAGTCAGTCAAACTTCCAATATTATAGTTAGTGTTTCAGCATAATGGTGAGTGTATACTGTATAGGTCATAGTAGTAACTAAATTATGCAATGCATATATGGTGTATATAATACGTTATCAATGACACGCCAATTAAAGTTTTTTCCAAGTATACCAAAGGTGTTACCAGTGTTGGCATTACCACGGGTATATAATCGCTTTTCATTATATGTCCATAATAATTTAAACAACATAATATTATAAATTAATAAAACATTCAATGTATCTATAAATAATATATTTTCATGAATTTCACTCCAAAGCAGAAACAAGGAAACAAAGGATGACTAATATATAGTTACATGGCAATACACCTGTTCAAAAAAAACAACCAGTTATAATAATGTGTCAATACAATCCTCAACGTTTCGGTATAGAGGCGCAACAAACCATGTTATAAAATATTATCCCCACATTAAAAACTAAGTTATATTTATTGGTCAAACTTCTTGGTAGATATGCTCAACAATAATGACGCAAGGGTGGTGTAAGCTTAATTAATATCAAATGAAAACATTTTTATGCAGAACCTTTCCGGTATACCAGGTATTTTTTGTTACGTGTTGACGAACGGCATCAGTAGAAGTGAAAGCGTTAAATGAGATAGCGTTAGGGCCATTCCTTGCTACGGGTTCTAAGCTGTATACAGTTGGTTAGTGTCTCAGAGATATGAGGATACGCTTCTTCACCTATTATGGCATATAGTAAATTAGTTCATTAATTGTTGGCCCGTCTTGTAGTTGGAGGAGTAATTGAGATAGCCATTACCGATTGTATAGATAAATATAATTCCAAAACTGAGGAACATCCTATTATGATCGTGAAATTAAAGTGAAAAAGCTACACGTATTAAAGAAAGGGTTGAGAATACATTACACTGAAAATACTGAATAGGATTGTAATAATTATGGTGAGGAAAGATGCATGGTATATACAACTAGTAAAACGAAAATAATGCCTTGTGCTGCTTTATGATATATAATTGTGTTTAAGATAATTAGAGAAATTCATAATATCATGACATAGGCAAAGTAGACTTCGAAGGTTTGAGATATAGCTACTAACAATCTAGTGAAAGATGAACCAGGAGAGATACATAAAGCTTTATAAATTAACTTTAACAGATTACAGAAAACAGAAAGAGATTAAAGGCGCAACAGATAAACGGGAGCAACGATTTTTCAGTCCCCATTAATAATTTAATCCTGTTCTCAAAAAACAGGGTGAATGTTCATGTATGTGAATATATGACCTGTGATTTCGTAAAATATTTAACAGTAAATTGTGAATAACATAAAGCTTAACAACAAGGTCAGTATCTAAAAGATGATTGAAAAGGAGGAGTTGCAGCATTTCCTACGTGTTTATTGTTGTCAGAATTATTGTACGAAAAAACACACTTGGTATGGAATATATACATATATTAAATTCTAATTTATGGGGCTTTCAAACTATTGCACGTAACATAAAATTTCTTAATTCAATATTTCTTTATGATACCAATAAATTCAATTTTGACAAATATTGCCAATCAGTAATATAAGGTCCATTGACTTCTTAATATATTTAGTTACAAACCGACTTTACAATAGCATTATTGGTAACTCTAGATTTTATACATCCTTATTAACCAATAAAGAGGGTAATCTTACTCTTACTAAATAATTGACTCACACAAAACCTGTAGAGCGAGACTGAAATAAAAGCATGGTCATTTTATAGTTAGTAGATAATTTTTCTATGTGAGTTACTGAGACAAAGGGCAGAACTCCTGTGACGAATGCCTTCCCCATAGTTGAAAGAGTGACAGTGCCAAAATCAAGGAATGTTCGAGCCAAAATGCCTGGATACACGAAGTTTAAAGCAATTAAAGTCATAGGGTGAGGGGAAAATGGATTCAGGGTAGAGCGTTCCAGAGCTCATCTGTTGAATAGGGGAAAGATTGGGAATATCGTTTCACTCTTGGGTTGGAGAGTTGCCAAGACTAGGGGTGGGATTGTGTTGGAAGACGGATTCTACGTACTATTCGTAGAGGAGGTGGTATACATTGAAAGAGGGTGAGGAACACTGATTATTGTAATATCGGTAGAATAGCGAGAGAGATGCAACTTTGCGGCGAAGAGAGAGGGTCAGGGAGTGGACATGAGTTAATGAGACGAAAGGTTTTCTTTTCTACTTTGTCAAGAAATGCTGTGTGAGAGGATCTTCCCCACACATATGAACAATACTCAATACATGGATGCACTGTTCCTCTGTACAGAGCAAGAAGCTGTGCCCGGGTAAAGAACCACCGGAGACGATTGAGCATACCCAGATTCTGGAAAGCTGTTTTAGCAAGGGTGGTAATATGATCTTTCCAAGTGAGATCAGGAGAAAGGGAGACACCGAGAATACTGAGAGAAGATGAAGGGTTGATTTGTGTATTGTTAAAGTGTAAGGGAAAGTCCTGTGGGAGTTCTTGATGGGTAGATAAATTGAGAAATGGGTTTTGGAACCACCAAAAGCAACAATATAAATTATTTTCTGCCCCAAATGGGAATTGTTGATAGGTCAGAAGATAAGTGTTTTATGGCATCGTCACATGACTTTTTGAGAGATTGCTTGCTGGGGAGTTCTGAAAAACTAGTTGAATAGTCATCAGCATATGAATGAATAGCGGATAATTGATAGGTTGAGGAAGTGAAAAATGGCCGTCCACAACTGCAGCTATGGAACGGCCAGGAAGGGAAATAGAGATAAAGGCACAAATTGAGGGACAAAAACTAAATGTGGGTAGTTTAGAAGTTAAGAGATTTGTGCCAGACTCCATTAAAGGATTTAGATATGTCTAGCACAATAGAAAAGGTTTCATCGAAATCATGAAAGGAGGATGACCAAAAGTTAGTAAGATATGAATAAGATATGAAAGAAGATCACCAGTAGAGCGACCTCTAAGGAAGCCATACTGGCGATCTGAAAGTAGATTATATGGGCAGAGAGATGCTTAAGAAATTTCGAAGTAAGAATAGTTTCCAAACCTTTGGAGATGCAAGAAATGAGAGCAATTGGACGATAGTTGGAGGGTTGAGAGCGATCATCCCTTCTTTGGGATAGGTTGAATGAGAGCCATCTTCCAGCAAAAAGGAAAGACATTAGAAGAGAGACGAGACGAAAGAGTTTGCCTAGGCAGGGAGTCAGCACGGAAGCACAGTTTTTTTTAGTACAACAGGAGGAACACCATCACGCCTTCTTAGTATTAAGCCCAGAGAGGGTAGAGAGCACATATTTAAAAGAGATTAGGATATTAGGTATAAGTTGGAGAGGGAGGAATAACATCAGTATCATCCAAAGTGGAGTTTTAGCGAAAGTTTGGGTGAAGAGTTTAGTTTTGTCAGAGGAAGAAGTGACGGTAGTGCCGTCAGAGTGGAAAAGGGGAGGGAAAGACGAAGAAGAACAATTGGTTGAGAGGTTTTTGGCTAGACACCAGAAAGCTTGGGAAGAGCTTATTTATTTTACAAAATCAAAGAACTGCACTGCAAATATATATAGTCTAGTGTGTAAATATAATCACGGTCGACCCAGTTTGCTATAACAGTAAAACTGCAGACTAAAACATATAATGAATATAGCAAAGATAAATAGGTAGATTAAGCTCAGCGAGAGGTAACCTGACCAAGATTCGAACCCACTCACTCCAGGTATATTTGGAAGAACTGGGCACCATAACCACTCGGCCATGAGCATATGGCTGAGTGCTTATGGTGCTCAGCTCTTCCAAATATACCTGGAGCGAGTGGGTTCGAATCCTGGTAAAGATACCTCTCTCCCAACCTGTCCAACATTATCATTAGATATTGGATAGTTCAGTGTATTTAATATAGAATTGATGGAAGAGTGTTTGGCGAGTGAAAAAACATATTTGGCTTAATTCTGGGCAGAAACATCGGAAGAATAAGATTCTTGATTTTGAAGGTGTCGGTACCGTTTGAATGCTTCATCCTTATTGCGGACAGAAGTAGAACAAGCGTGAGTAAATCAAGTTTTGTTTACATTAGTCTGAGGGAAAGAAAATGGAATGTATGCCTCCATGCCCGGGAGGATTACCTCGGTAATGAGTTCAGCACTCTCCAAGGGTCCCCGGCAACGGAAGCAAAAGTTATTCCGTGGGAAATCAAAGAAGTACTACCGGAGAGCCTCCTAGTCGGCAATGCCAAAGGCCCAAAGTGCTATAAGTGCCGCCGGCTGGCTAGTTCGGCTCAATCGGGTGGCCGTACTGGAGAGAAAGGACAGGTAAGAGAGATGGGTAAGAGGAGCCCAAATGAGGGAAAAGATCGACAGTATAAGAAGACGGGTTAGAAGTTAGAAACAAGTCAAGAATGTTAGGCCGATCTCCGAAGCTATCTGGGATATGGGTGGGTTGCTGAACCAACTGCTCTAGGTAATTTAGGATAGAAAATATATAGATTGTTCACCAGGTTAGTCAGTGGAATGAGAGGAGAGCAATTGGTGGTGGTGAGCGTTAAAATCTCCTAATATGGTGATTTCTGAAAAAGGAGAGATGGCTAGGATGTGTTCCAGTTAAGAGTTTAGGTACTCAAAGAATTTGAGAAAATCAGTAGAGTTAAGGGAAAGATAGACAATACATAAGTATTTAGTATGAGAATGACAGGATAATTTGAGCCATAAAGTGGAGAATTCAGAGGAGTCAAAATCGGGAACATGAGAGCCAATGAGTTTGCTGCATCCGCCTTTGGCATTGAAAGTAGGATAGAGAAAGTAGGATGATACAGAGAAGGGGCTGCTGTCAGTTGCATACAATTTTGTCTAAAACAATGTGGTAGTATTTATTTTACAAAATCAAAGAACTGCACTGCAAATATATATAGTGTAGTGTGTAAATATAATCACGGTCGACCCAGTTTGCTATAACAGTAAAACTGCAGACTAAAACATATAATGAATATAGCAAAGATAAATAGGTAGATTAAGCTTGCTTAATTTACTGTATATGTATTGTTACGACTGGCACTACGAAATAAACAAGGGCACTTAATAATGAACTAGATGATAGGCTATATCTGCAACAACGGTACGCTAATTCCAAACCCTCGAACTATTACGCCAGTGAACAAAACACTTAAAACCCTCCAGAGTTAATCTACTGGATAACGGGGTATCAATTAACTGGGTTTTAGTGCACTTCTACAAAGGCTTTCCGGTGACGGCAAAGCCAACTCACAACAGGAGTACTTACATTACGAAAATGCTCTTAAGTAATAACAATGCTTGAATAAACTATCATAAGATTTAATAAAGGAATAAATGCTTACGTTAACTTTAGTGTGAGTCTGTACTCAACACTAAACTCTACAATGCTCTATGAAAACACTGGAAGTCTAGTCCTACAGCAATCAGATAAGGAATCTTCTGAAAAGGTCTGATGCTCTAAGATGCTCGTTAATATAGAACAGAAATAATGCAGGGGCAGGACAACAAAGCGTGTATCTTAAATACACCAACAAGTAGGATACATATATATAACAAGGGAGTGCAACAACTCTGTGACAGCACTAATAATAACCACTCAAAAACAGTACTTCCTTAGCCAACGTAACAGCCAAAACTGGGTTGTGCACTATGCATCAACCTAGGCAAAAATAAGGCGTGTATAATTCCTAAAGCATACACAATGAAAGTTAATAAACCCAATGCTGTCTTTCTCACTAATAAAGTCTAGCAGTGGCATAAAAGGTATCAGGAAACTAGGCAGAGCGCAAGCATGGTCGTAGCCTACTGTCTCCCCTTGAACAGATATCCCTTATGTTACGTTAAGTGACTTGGAGGCTCTCTCGGTAAGTCCAGATCTCTAGTATCTGGTCTTGCCCTGGCGCTCCACAAAGGTCAACAAAAATGAGGTAGCAAGCATACAGGTAAGAGTAGGCAAAAGCCCTTCACCTGTATACTGCTACACTCACAAAGGAAAAATATGCACAAGGGTTACAGGCTACCTAGCTTCGTCGATGTTGTACAGGCTCTGACTTGCCACATACATAACTCAGACAACGACCAAAGATACCATCCACTGTCTAGCATTAAATAGTAGGAAAGAAAAACTCAATAATTAGAAGCACCCCAATACTATGATGCCATTTGACTATGACTCTAATACTCCCTAAAGCTAGTGCAAACATATATGGAGAACTGGTGCTGGTAATACGACTGGCCGACTATGGAAGTCGTATGCAGAACCAGAAGGGATAAGTAATTGAATAAAGAGAGAAGTATGAAAAAGAAGAAGTTCAGAGAGAGAAATAGTAGTACAGGGGGTTAGATGGGGGGACATATTGCAAAGGACATGTAGAACCAAGCATGCTGTGCCAAGCACTGCAGGAGAAACGCGGGCAGGAGCCCCCCAGCACTAACAAAGGCAGCAGCACCCAATCACAGACGACTACGTCATGAGGAGCAGACGTCATATGACGCGTCAGGCCCGCCGGCCAATCATGAGCGTAGGAAACTCCTCCGAGCGAGGGAGGCACACGTACATACACACGCACAGAATATCACCACGCTGCTCGCTCTCTTTCTCCCTACAACTTCACACAATGCATCTTATATTCTATCAATGATATAAAATGCTTCCAAGTGTCACAGACAAGAATAAAGACCACCACTGATCTGTCTGTGACAACATGAACTCTATGAAAGAAAGAACATCGTTCTACGATTATTGTAGCCCATATCACTGCCCTGGCGAGCGCTAGCGAGTTACGAGTGCATTCTGGCAAGCTGGCCAGCGTAACAGTATATATATATATATATACTGTATGTGTATATATATATATATATATATATATATATATATATATATATATATCAAATGTTTCAAAGTAAATTAGGTATACAACCGACAAACGGTTTGTGCTTATGTTCCAACAGAGAGAGAGAGAGAGAGAGAGAGCTAGCGAGAGCAAGTTGCCTACAGCGCGTTTATCATGCTACACACACCTCTACCTAATATTAACAAGGTTTATGGTATTATGAGGCTCTGCAAAGATGTTTGTCATAGTTGAATATTTAATGCATAAGAATTCGTTATATTACTATCACAATCGAAGGTGTGTAAGTGAGACGTTAGACAACTTTTTTATTATGACATTACCAAAGTTTAAATTAATTGTTCTTCATAAAATAATTTTCACACTCCCGCTACAGGTTTCATTGTAATCCACCACCACCTACCCCTATACTGCACTACTGCTAGGTTGCCCTCTATAGTTTGTCACCCCCCACTTTGTATCTGGATCTCTTTATCCCTGCTCAGGCATATTGGCCCCATATGGGCCAAAAAATATGCGTAAAACAGGTTTTTCGTAAATATTTCACGGCCGGAGGCCGATGGCAAGAAGTTTTGAATACGAGCAGTCAGTCCGCATCGTCCTACAACTGGGAGAGGGTGTGACCCGCCGCTCTCTCTCCTCCCCTTTCCTGTACCAACCTGTCCGGTCACCATATGGGGTCCATAATCCCAAATGTGTACTACAAATTTCCCCTTCCTATCAAACTTTTTTTTAGCCCCAGAGTTCTGCCTTGTTGTCACCCAAGACCCTCAGCCATACCCTCCACAGCCCTGCAACCAAATTAATCCAGCTTATGTAATGTATGAGGTATGCCTCACTTATGTTGACCCTTTTTTTCACTATTTTTTGTTTGTTTATATTATATGACCAAACCCTCTCCGACATATGACGCGATTTTGAGCCGATTGGGGATACTTTAAAGCCTTTGTTACCATCAGGGGTATTTAGAAACCTTTAGCTTAGTTACTTCAACCTCTGCAGATGTGTTTGAGTTAGCTGTGGGCAGAACACTAATTTTGGAGAGGTAATTATAAGAGTGAGAGAACTCTATTTCTTATTGCTAATCTGGCAACCTCTGCGTCATAAATGCGTGAAAGGGTTAGTATTTACAGTAGTGTAATTTGCTCTGAACAAAATATTAAGCATTAATTGTAGTTTCTATTGGTAACAAGAAATTTAAAATCCATCAATCAGTTTTCGGGTGAAAGCCGTTTAAAGTGCCGGTCCCCATATGGGGCCACATTGCTAATTTTGTTACACTTCTGGAACATTACCTGAGCAGGGTTATGCATGTTCTGTCTCGTGTTCGTCTTTTACCTTTCTGTAACGTTTTTTCCCATAGCTTTGTATCTTTCTTGGAATTCGCCTAGCTTACCTCTGCTGTTTTAGTCATGAGTGTTAGTGCCACATAGTTTTCATGGGCTTGGTGCTAGTCCTTATAATAATAATAATAATAATAATACCTTCTCCCCTCCCCCATCTATGATTATCCAGGTAGAAACACACAGTTGCTTATTGGAGGGTGCCTCTGTTTCAATTTGCTACATCTTTAGCTTTATTATATGTTTCACTAATACCAGCAATCCAATATTTTACAATCATAATACCACATAATGATCAAAACACAAAATTAATAATTCTTTCACAGTAAAGTATTTGGTCACCCACTTACCTCTACCCCCACCTGCTCCCACCTCGCCGCTGGTTACCCCTCTCACTCCTGTACCCTCCTTCCCCCTCCCTCGCCTCCCTTCCTCCACCCCATACCTTCACCTCCTACCCCCACACCATCAATGTTACCAGATAATGTATGGGCACTAATATAATTGTGCTGCCCTCTATTGAGGTCTTGGACAGACCAAGGCTGTATCTGTTTCATCTGTCCACAACTGTACATGTCATTTGCAGCTCAGTAAACAAAGTTACAAGAATGAAGTACATGAAAAAACACTGAACATATTGTATATTACATTTTTCGAAATCTGGGTTTCGTACTATAAATTGAAATGTTGTCACTACTTGTGATAGTTTATATGATGTTAGTATCATCTCAAAACCCTTTACAATGTCTCCTCAGGAGAATGTCACATATCTATCAAATTTATATGTAATGTAATTACACAAGATAACGGTTTTCTCAAAATATTGATTTTCGTACAATAATTTTGAGAAACAATTTACACTTTGTAAGTACTATTCTAAATCCCTTGAAGGTATCACCAATTGATCAATATAAAATATACATTAGTTGTATATATTCGTTTAAATATATAAAGCAGAAATGTTTACAAAGACAGTATTGGCCTTTTTCAAATGGCTGTCCATGATTTCATCATACAAAATTCATGCTTATACAAACAAGATCATTTGATTGACATTGGAGATATTAAGCTTATGGTGTGAGGACAGTGTATAAAACAAACAATATATAAAAGTAAATTGCCTCAATCTAATGTGTAAGCAATTTTTTAGCGATCATTGAACACCCTCGCTGCGGCCGACGTATCCAGAAGGCACATACTGCAGGCGACGTATCAATGCATCCTATACAGAAAAGGCCCATACTGCTGGTGACATATCCATACGTTTTGGTAGTGCTCGCTGAGTTGGTTGCACCACCCGCCCCGTTGGATGACAGGCGCTTCCAGGTGGATCTCAGCTTGCCACCCTAATCAAATCAGTGTGCTCCATGCATTCATTACAGGAGGTTGCGTGTTCAAGCAAGAGGTGTTTTAGAAGCTGAACTACACAAAAAACAGTTATAATTCTACTTTCATTACAGCTATAATTATACAGTACCAGGTACGAAGAGAGGTTCAGTTTATGTTACAGGACAACACTCATGCTGTCTAACAAATACATTAGTTGCTAAAATGCTAGTTATTTCACCAAGCAATCGCAAGTCGTAAACTACGAAAGAAATAAAGAATAATAAACAGTATTTCACCTTGACCGCCACTGACCACAGCAAGCCCACAGGAGATATGAATGAACGACATACAATTTTACAGGGAGCATTTAGCTGAATCTTTCAATGAGACCAGTAATGCAGTTGGGTCTGAGAACATGATTAGATCGATATCCAAAATTCGAAAAGGGATATTAATTGGGACCGTGTACTCAACCTTTGACTGGGTTGGTGGTGTAATGGTTTAGGTGCTTATGTTCTGGGTGTGGTGTCCCGAGTTCGAATCCCGGGAGAGCCATATGCTTTCATTAGTTTATTCAAGTATATTGGGGTTTGTAATTGATTATTAATGTTAAGAACGGGGTGTTACTTATTTCTATAGGTTCGGAAACTAACGTATAGCGAGGCCGGTCCTTAGTGGTCTTGGCCCCATTCAACGTTCTTTCCTCTCACTAAAACATTACTCTTACCATAATGCTGTTGGGTCTGAGTACATGATTAGATTGATATCCAAAATTCGAAAATTGATATTAATCGTGATCGTGTACTCAACCTTTAACTGTGGTGGTGGTGTAATTGTTTAGGTGCTTATGTTCTAGGGGTGGTGTCCCGAGTTCGAATCCCGGGAGGACCATAATTATATTTTCATTAGTTTTTCATGTACATTGGGGTTTGTAATTGATGATTAATGTTAAGAACGGGGTGTTACTTATTCAATTTAGGAAGGATCTCTAGAAATTATAATGCTTCAAACTATATCTATCAACCCTTTTAGCTACCACGGATCCTTTCTAAGCTGCACAAAATCATATAAATGTAGCTAGAATAAAATATAACAGATGTGGCTGGTACAGTAAGAGTTAATACATAATTATTAACATTTCATACATTATTTTTAAGAATAAATGATGATCACATTAACCCTTACTACCCGGTCTGCCTTAGGTAAGGACAGCTCGAAAGAAGGGCCGCTACCCGGTATGCCTTACCTAAGGCAGCAGCTTAATAGCCTAATTAAGCTTGGTCTGAACGCTGTGCATACGACGTATTGTATGTCAACAAACCTAAGCGTTGCGTCACCGCCCCTCCGAAAACAGGAAGGAGAAGACTCTTCAATGTTATTGTTCTGACGTCAGACGAAATTAGTGTCTGAAAAGCCCCCATATTGGCAACATCTCTGCAATATTGACTCCACTGAAATCGTCATCACAACTGAACCAGTTGACTTACAGAGCTCTACTCAACACCAAAATACAGATTGAAAACCGCACTACGATTATAGATGAGTGGGAAAGGTCTAGCAGTGAAAATAAACATAAATACGGTAGCCTTGTCCTAGACGTTTTTCAGCCATTTCGCCTGGGTAGGGGCGACCGTCATTGGGTAAGACAGCCCGGGTAGGAAGGGTTAAGAGATCAGAGTTTAGCTTTTACTAGTACAATCAAGCAATTATAGTGTCTATGGGTTTAATGGAAAATATCTCTACTAAAAAACAAGTGAACTGGAGATATTGGGCCCAAGGTAGCAATACATGTTTCAGTTAGGCAGGTAGATATTGTCTTGGCTCAGAACACAAATATATAATGTCCTATAAACCTCAACTCGTATTGAACACGACTTAACCAAGATGTTAATCCACGACAAATTAATACAGATGTGCAAGGGATCTTCGACACCTATGACTCTGCTTAACCTTAATTTTCTTATAAGGGAAATACATTCGCCAAAAATGACATAAATTACTATGTAACAATATTAGATACACCTGTCTATTTTTATTGTGCAAGCATTAGCATATCCATAATTTTATAGTTTTTATTTTCATGATGATTTTTTTCTAATTAGTTTTCAAGATGTGTTTGAACTACATTCTAAAGTAAAAATATCATTATAAGTTGACATGAATTTCCAACCAATGTCAGTTTTACTCTAAGCTAATGATTAAATAAATTATGTTATTCTTCAATACTACCTTGCACATTTTTCGTATCTAGACTAAGTGAGAAGTTTCCTAACCAAAGGTAATAAGTTTAGCAGCTGCTACAATGAATAAGTACAGCCACATTCAAGCATCCTACATGCATAGTAAAAGAGGAAATACAGTATATGTATGCATTACATGAACAAAACCTTCATATTAAGAATCAGATCAGTTTTGATTAAAAGTATTTCCTTCAATATCAAGAGGGGAAAATAAAGTTGAAATGAAGGTGTGACAGGCGGTTTGATCACAATTGTATGTCACCATCCTGAGAGTTAATTGTATTAATATTGGTGTGCTTCTGTGGCATGTTCTTGTTGGTGGTCTCCGGCAGGAACAAGACAAGGACGGCAGCCACCAGAGCCACCACACTGAACAATGCCGAGGGTCCCCACACCACAACCTCACCCTGTAATATATTGTTATTATTACTGGTGTATTATGCAGTATTATTATTATAGGTGTATTAGGTTACCCAGGCCACCCCGGTGGCAGGGAATGAATGAAAGAATTGAGGAACATAAGGTAAAAGAAGAAATTAAACAATTGAGAGCGGGAAATGCAGAAGGTTGGGATGGTATTGCTGTGGAGTGTACAAAGAAGGGTGGAATTGTGATAATAGAATGGTTGGTGAGACTCTTCAATATGTGCTTTGTTGTGTCAATGGTACCAATAGACTGGAGGAGTGCATGTATTGTGCCATTGTACAAGGGGAAGGGAGATTGCAGGACTGTTCAAGTTATAGAAGTATTAGCTTATTATCAGTGGTTGGAAAGCTGTATGGCAGCGGGTTGATAGAGAGGATAATAAAGAGTATGGAAGTTGCAATAGGAGAAGGACAGTGCGGTTTTTGGAAGGGAAAAGGGGTGCGTGGATCAGATTTTTGCAGTAAGACAGTTATGCGAGAAGTATTTAGAGAAGCATTAGGAGATATTTTGTCCTTTTATGGATTTGGAAAAAGTGTATGATCGTGTCGATCGTGAAGCAATGTGGTAGGTGTTAAGGATTTATGAAATTGGAGGAAATTTGTTAGAAGCAGTTAAGAGTTTTTATGAAGGGAGCAGAGTGTGTGTTAGAGTAGGAAATAATGAGTTGAGTGAATGGTTTGAGGTAAATGTAGGTTTGCGACAGAGTTGTGTAATGTCACCATGGCTGTTTATAATATTTATGGATGGTGTGGTGAGGGAGGTGAAAATGAGAACTATGGGAAGAGGATTAGGTTTAGTAGGAAAGAATGGTAGAGATTGGGAGTTGAATCAGTTGCTGTTCGCTGATGACACAGCGTTTTTGACGGATTCTGAGGAGACACTGCAGCGGGTAGTTAAAGAGTTTGGTGTGATTTGTTGGAGGAGGAAACTGAAGGTGAATGTCAATAAAAGTAAAGTAATGGTGTGTAAGAGGGGTGATCATAGGGTGAATCTAGATGTGAAGCTGGATGGGGAAATATTGGAACAAGTAGAGTGTTTTAAATATCTAGGAGGAACGATAAGCAGGAGTGGAGATATGGAAATGGAGGTAAAACAGAGAGTGTGTGAAGGAAAGAAGGTTTTAGGAGCAATGGGAATAATGTGGAAGGTGAGAAATTTCGAAATGAAATTAAAAAGTGCAATGTATCAAGGAATTGTTGTGCCAACAGTGATACACGGGGGCTGAGACATGGGCTCTGAAGAAAAAGAAGAATAGAAAGCTGGATGTGATGGAGATGAGCTGCTTGAAGAGTATGTGTGGAGTTACTCTTAGAGACAGATTGAGGAACGAAGAGATACAGTGGAGAATGGGGCAGCAGGAACATTTGTCGACTAGAGTGGGCAGAAGGGTGCTGAGCTGGTATGGTCATGTTGAACGAACGGAAGATGAAAGGCTTACAAAGAGAAAATGTGAGTCAGATACAAGGGGAGATAGAGAGGCAGGAAGACCCCCATTGAGATGAAGAGACTATGTAAGACAAGCTTTGGATGATAGAGGAATGACTATAGATCAGGCATGGGAAGTGGTAATAAACAGGAATGTATGGAGAATGCTTGTGAATAGATTAGTGAACACGTGGTCATTAGGGGGAAGGGGTCGGGCGCAAGTTGGACTAGATAATAGTCCATCAGGCGCCTGGCCCGGGGAGACGGTTTATATGAAGAGTGCGCCTGGAAGTGTGGTGAGCGGGCTTGTGGTGGTAGGGCTTCGCAGCATATCTGCCTGCTGAGATTGGAGCCTCTCCGGGTGGTCGGACAGTGATTACCGAAAATAGACATTTATAATCTAGGAAACATCAAGTGCGATGTCCTGTGTGTGGGGTGCTGGGGAGTGTTTCAATGTGTCGCGTTGTCTGATGAGGTTTTGAAATTCTGTTGTGAAGTTGGGGATATCTTTTTCTGTTACTTCTTGGAATGGGTTTCTTGTCTGGGTTTTGGATAGTTGTGTTGAATGTGTGAACAGCATTGTTGATGTTAGTGATGGGTGTCCTGTTTAGTGTTTCAAAGTGTTGTTCTGTCTCATTTAATCAAAAGTAGACATAATCTCTATAAGAAATTCATGATAAACCTATAACCTATGAAAAAGAGTATAGGAGATACAGAAACAGGGTAAATAATATTGTAGACAGCACCAAAAAGATTTACTACAAAACGAGGTTAGAACTTGCTTCCGGTAATAGTAAATCAGTATGAGGAGTTATTAACGAACTGATGCAAAAATCACGATATAATACTGTTAGCATTGATAAAATAATGATAAAGGAACAGGTAGAAATCGATCCTTTTAAAGTATGCAATCATATAAATAATTAATTATCCACTGTAGGCAAAATGTTAGAAAATAGTCTACCAGTTACCCATATATCAGCGATGCACTATCTTACTGGTATTTACCCTACATGTCATTTATCTCAAACAACACCCAAGGAAATTACTAATATCATTAACACTCTCAAAGAGTCCAATCCTGACCATGAAAACATTCATATTAAGTTTATAAAGCAATATATTCCTGTTATGGCCCGAGCAATATCGGAATTGGTCAATGTTTCTCTTTTATAAATGGAATATTTTCAAATAATTAAAACAAAATAGCTAATATTCTTCCTAAATACAAAGGTGGTGATAAACTTCAAGCCTCCTCGAATTATCGTCCTATCTCAATACTCTCAACTATAAGTAAGATTATTGAAAAGGCAATGTATGACCGACTACTGATCTTTTTGGAGGATAATAATGTATTGAGCAAGTGTCAATTTGGTTTTAGGAAGAACTACTCTCCGCAAGCTGCAATTGTAAAACTTCTGAACCATAACTTGCAAATTCAGGACCAAGGGAAATTCACAATAGGTGTTCTTCTAGACCTACAGTAAGCGTTCCATACTATAAACCATGACATTCTAATTATGAAACTTAAACATTATGGCACAAGAATTACAGAATTTTCCTGGTTTATCAGTTATTTATCAGAGAGAAAGCAGTTTACTGAAATTAATGGAGTCAGATCACACAACAAAACTATAACTACTGGTGTTCCACAAGGTTGAACCTTGGGTCCCTTACTCTTCTTTATTTATATTAATTACTTTATCACAGGTGCCCTTTTATCGCAGGAAAGGGCACCATAACCGTCACATCAACATTAGTATAGAGAATAACGTAATTGAAAGATGTCTATATATCTATCTATATACTCAGGCACAATCCCCACTCTTCCTTCTTTTTTTTTTTGGGGGGGGGGAGGGGAGAGGGGGACTCAAGATAGAGCCACAATAGGGACAACACAAAACACAACAGAAAACAATGAACACACAAAAACAAAATACAAATTCACACACATCTAGGTCATCCAGGAGAAGACCCAGATACCAGGGTTAGCAAGGTTCCTCCGGCACTCTCCCGCCCCCCAACCACCCGAAGAAGTTCCGATCTCGGCAGGCAGACATGCAACGGAACCGAAGCCACAAGCCCGCCCACCACACTTCCAGGCGCAACCTTCATATAAACCGTCTCCCCGGGCCAGGCACCTGATGGACTATTATCTAGTCCAACTTGCGCCCGACCCCTTCCCCCAAATGACCATGTGTTCACTCATCTATTCACAAGCATTCTCCATTGATTCCTGTTTATTACCACTTCCCTTGCCTGATCTATATTCATTCTTCTATCATCCAAAGCTTGTCTTACACAGTCTCTCCATTTCAATGGGGTCTTCCTGACCTTCTATCTGACTCACATATTCTCTTTGTAAGCCTTTCATCTTCCATTCGTTCAACATAACCATACCAGCTCAGCACCCTTCTGTCCACTCTGGCTGACAAATGTTCCCACTGGCCCACTCTCCTACGTATCTCTTCATTTCTCAATATGTCTCTACGAGTAACTCCACACATACTCTTCTAGCAGCTCATCTCCATCACATCCAGCTTTCTTCTCTCCTTTTCCTTCAGAGCCCATGTCTCAGGCCAATACATCACTGTTGGCACAACAATTCCTTGATACATTGCACTTTTTACTTTAATTCCGAGATTTCTCGTCTTCCACATACTTCCCATTGCTCCGAAACCTTCCTTCCTTCACACACTCTCTGTTTTACCTCCATATCCATACCTCTACTCCTGCTTATCATTCATCCTAGATATTTAAAATACTTCACTTGTTCCAATATTTCCCCATCCAGCCTCACAGCTTGATTCACCCTACAATCACCCCTATTACACACCATTACTTTAATTTTATTGACGTTCACCTTCAGTTTTCTCCTCCCACAAACCACACCAAACTCTTTGAAAGATGTACTTCCACAAAATTCCTTTGCGTTTTTATAGATGACAAATTATCGTGGAAAGAGCATATAAATATCGTGAATGGTATAATAGCTAGATCGATTGGTATTATTTATAGAATACAAAATAATTTAACTAATGATGTGTTGATAACCTTATATTATAGTCTCATATACCCTTATTTACAATATTGTACTATTCCTCAATACACCAATTACATTTACTTCAGAAATAAAAAAAACAAAATTATCTCAGGGGTAAGCCACAGGGAACATACTGATCCTCTCTTTAAACGCTTGGGAATACTAAGAGTGCAAGATATACATAAATTAGAATCAGTAACATTTATATACAGTCAACTACACCTTCCTTCTGCCACCAACTATCAGCATGTATCTACTTTTCATTCTCATAATTTACGAAATAATAACTTAAGAAGACCCCTTAAGCAACGTACTGAACTAACTAAATGATTTGTAGCATATTCTGGTTGTTTGTTGTGGAATGAACTACCAGATGAATTAAAACCATCTTCAATCACATAACGTTTAAATTAACACTAAACATACATCATAAACAGATACTAATGCAACTTAACCCTTAAAAAGCGGCTCACCACATAAGTCGTATTTAATAAAGCTGGACTATGTGGCGGCGCTCGACATAGGTTGAGTGGCAATTTCAGCACGTAATGTTGCTGAGAGAGAGAGACAAGTGGTGGCAGGAGACTAGCGAGCATATGACTGCTCCAGACCACCGCGGCGAACCTACTGACACGAATCTCAGCTCCCTCCTCCCTCTCTCACTCGCTATATACGGAATTGTATCGGGAAAGTGGCTAATTACCTGCTTTTTGCACTCGCGTTGCACGGTTATTGCAAGAAAACTAGCCATCATAAAAGGATCGTTATGGTGTCATTCGAAAGCTCTGTTTATGCCCTTTCAGGGATAGATACTTGTTTTACGTTCTGGGTCTTATTTAGGCATGAAAATGATCACGTAAACAGCCCTATTTTGGCTAAAAACACCCCGCTGGGCGGTACATATAAATAAACCGCATAGGCCGCTCGTAAGGTGTTAAATCCCGTTCCTATGTTGAGGAGCAATAATATAAATCATACAAATTGTCTATGCCTTAACTAGCTATTCTTTGAATTGCATTATTGGCAGATGCAAAAAGGGTTATGCATTATGTAGTATGTGTTGTGATTGAATTGCCTACTTTTTATAATCAAAATATTATCTAATGTAAAACATAATTATATGTATCAGTAAAATATGTATTGCGTAGTGTGTCCTCTGTTAGATAAGTAAAAACCCTTTATATTTAGCATACAAAATTATTCATTTCATGAGCTCAGCCTGTTATGTAATTTTGCATGTTATTGTAGTATACACTACTATGGTAATTATTTGAGGCACATATATTTTTTGAATTCTGATTTTAATGTTTAATTTGAATTTGTGATAGCTTCCCAGTTGGCTCTTTTATAGTTAGTGTATGTGTATCTGTGGCTGGCTGGGTCGAGTCTTGTTTTGGCGGTGATTATGATCGGGGTGGGTGGGGGGGGGGGGGGGGGGGGTGATCGGAACCTAAGGCTTTTACCACCCCCCAGGATGTTGTGGGGGCGAGTTCTGGGGGAGCATGCGGTGGTATCTGGAGATGTGTTGTTAAGGATGAAAAGGTTATCTGATTGGCGTTGTAGGACCATCCCTCTGCCTGTGTCAGGGTTGTCGATAACCAGGCCGACGTCTTGGCATTGAAGTCACCAACATGGATGATGTGTGGAGTGTTTGTGATTTATTGTGATTGTCGTCGTCTGTATTCGTTGGGTACTGTGGGGAATTTTTTTTTTTTTTTTTTTTTGGGGGGGGGGGATATATGTATTTATGATGGTGATGTTGGAGTTATTGCCAGTGCTATTTTGATGGATTGTATTTCTGTTGTGTTATCTTGTGGGGGGAGGAGGGATTTGGTATTCACACTGGTGTCTTGTTAGTTTATTGCTGTGTGAACCAAGGTGATGAGCCCACCGCTTCCACCGTCGGCCCGGTCCTGTCTGATGGTGGTATAGTCATGAAATGTAGGTGTTTTTGATTTGTGCGGTGTTTTGTTTCTTGTAAGATGGCAATGTGTATGTTGTGTTGTGTGATGAAGTGTGAGAGTTTGTTTCTTTGTGTTAATGCCAACAATGTTTAATTGAAGAATGTTGATGATGTGAGTGCGGTGTACGTGGGGTGCTGCTGCACGGGGATGATGTGGGGATGAGGGTGAGGGAGGAAGTGAGGGCGAGAGTGGGGGTGAGGAAGAAGGAGATGAATGAGGTGGTGATGGGGATGGCGATTTGGGTGCAGGAGATAAGGGTATAAATGGATATTTTTAATTATACAGTTATCGTTGCATTTCCTAGTGCTATGTAGCATTCCCTATCTACATCGGTGGTCTGTTGAAGGCACTGCATAGCAATTTGTATCTATACCATAGCAACTTCAATCAACACAGACTCTGTGGTAATTTTCTCAAGATACGCCAAGATTTTCAGATCGATAGATGTCGGCGTGGAATCTGTGAAGGTGGGCAAGTCCAGATGCTTCAGAATTTGGTCTTAAATGTTTCTAAAATTCATATGGGTGTACAGTTTATAAGTTGTCATGATCATGACTGAACCAGTATTAAATTCTATGCCAAAACTTTACCCTTCAATACTAATTATTATAATTATTAATAATTATTATAATTATTAATATTATTGTCATTATTATTATTAACAATACCACACCTAACCCCTGCCATAGTTATTATTGTTTTCAAATGCCACAATCTACACTACATACCAGCATGATACTACAGTAAGTCCTCCAGACGGACACGTTTTCTTCGAACAATTTGCTCTCCAAATCTTAAACAAACATATCCACAATCCAGTTGCACCTCCATGCATAACTGATGTAAAGAGACATCCTCTGGCCTCATTCCCCAGTGCGCTTCCAACCTGAAAGCAGCCCTATTGAGAGGTACAGAAAACATTTACTTGGTGGCAAGGACGGGACAGAGATGATAGTAAAGTAGCCAGTGGGACATATGGACTGCAGTACAATAGAGATAAACCAACATACTCTGGAGTTTACCCAGGAAGCTGTGATGTTTTTTCGTTACACCGATCGAAAAGGAGTCAAAGTGTGACATACCTCTTATGAGTGAGTATTTTTTTGGACAAATATACACCATAAATAATGACTAGAATGAGTATATTAAGTCACATAATAGGGGGCTCACATGATGTCTGTAGATTGCCTACCCGGGTCAAACCATAACTTGATTCCTAACCAATGAGATGCACTGCACCACTAAATGACCTTGCACCACTGGAAGGACCTCCACCAAAGAGAACTCTGGCATTTTTGTTTTCTCCTCTTTATTCCAACTTACTCTCTCTCTCAGGCATAGGCTGAGAGCTTGTACATTCAACCGTTCAACACGGTGAAACCCTGTGAGGTCTCGTTCCAGTCTTAGGAGTGAGACATGAGTAGCTGCAACCAGCCATTGCCATCTTTCCTTCGCATATATATATATATAGAGTTGCTTCGCCCTTGTGCTTCACGGTCTCACCCCCAAAACTCGGACCCTCACTCGGACCCTCACATTGAGCAATTAACTCACTATGCTTTGCCCCCATGTAGCATATTTTGAATATGGGAATATTCATACAGTGTTATTTAATCAGGGTGGCGTTTCGGTGGACTTTGTGGTAATGCACTGATACAAGGTACAGCACAAATTCTATCTATCTATCTATTGCCTGACGCCGTGATCCCCGAAGGGGTGGCCACGAACGAACATTCCAAATTCCATCCCAATAATATCTTCACATTGATACATCGACCTACCTTGCCCCAACACTATTGTTGAGAAGCTTACCTGTCACCCTTGCTCCGACAATCATGGGGAAACATGAGTGGATATAAATAGGTTTGCCAGACAGTTTACCCAGCAAAAGAATATCCTTAACCCTTATTTAGCGGGTGGTAAGGTATTTTACACTGTACTGCTCAGCGGGCATAATCCCGAAATATTCGCTCAATTTCACTCGCCCTAGTGCCGTTACTATGGCTCCAATGCGAACGAAACGATCATTTTTGGAAAGAGCAACTCTTTGTCTCCCCATATAAGTCTATGAATGGATGTTATGAATGAGTCTGGAGGGTGGGAAGAGGTGAGGAAGAGGAGGTACTTTTTGGTCTATTTCCCGGGCGCGTTCGGTTGCGTTCGCTTTGGCCTGACTTCGTCCTCTCGCGCGTCTACTATTCCTTTGGTAATCGGTCTTATTTTTTCTCTTATTTCTCCTTATTTCTCTGTATTCTCTCTCTCTCTCTCGCTCTCTTCTCTCTCTTTCTTTCTCTTTCTCTCTCTCCCTTTCCTCTCTTCCTCATCCGTATATGTATTTTCTCATTATTATTTTCTCTAACTAATCCCTCTATTTCATTTATTTGCTTGTAATATTTCTGTATTATTATATCTTTTTCATTCTTTCTTCAGTTCAGTTTCTGTATTCTCTCTATACGGTGGGAATGGTATTTCGTATGAGGATGTGCAGCACAAATATTCAATCTTTCGTTGTTTGGTTGTTTGTATTACCGTAAGAAATTTACTGAACGCCTGCAAATAATACGCTATAAAATGCTTGCAATCAAACTCTCTCAAGCAATTTCAAGGTCACATGCAATTATAATGTAGCAATAGGTAAACCCAGAGAGGAAGAGACAAGAGAGAGAGAGAGTGTCGTGATAATATAACAATGTTACATAATTATGTATCATATATATATGAAAAATAATATATACGGTAGGCCTACAACTGTTCCGCACAATCATAATAATGCCAAGCACAAATATTCAATCTTTCATTGTTTGTATTACCATAAGAAATTTACTGAACGCCTGCAAATAATACGCTATAAAATGCTTGCAATCTCTCTATTTTCTCTAATCTCTCCCACTCCTCCTGTCTCTCCTCTCTCTCCTCTCTCTCTCTGGCTCTGTCGCTTTCCCCTCTTCCTCATCCGTATTATGTATTTCTCATTATTATTTCTCTAACTAATCCCTCTATTTCATTTATTTGCTTGTAATATTTCTGTATGATTATATCTTTTTCACTCTTTCTTCAGTTCAGTTTCTGCATTCTCTCTCTCTCTCTCTCTCTCTCTCTGTTTCGCTTGCTTTGCATGAATTTAGTTGTTTTGTTTTATATATAATATATAATAATTTACTTATCATTACTTACTATATCGTATAAACAATAGTAGTGAGCCAACTTACCATAATACCGATACACCAAACCGATCCGCATGCGGGTTTGTTTATCACCTGTTTACTAAAGTGCCACCATTATCGATTTTCTTGGAGCCGACTCGAGCGGGAGGGTTACCAATTGAAGTTAAATCCGCTAGCATATATTGTTTAGATGTAAGACATGATAAATACCACTAGAAATATGAATTGGCAAAATCCATATAATATCACTTCGAAATTGTTCTGAAATTTCAAAACAAAACCGCTAGTGTAAGTCATTGCTGCTAGATCGAAGTAAGGTCTCTAGATCTAGCGGAAGTCGCTATAAAGCGTATTGGCAGTACTGCACACTCATGTCATTTCATTCATTCATTTTCTATTGAGCTCGTCCCTGGAATCTTTACGACTCTGAATCTTACGATGCCGACGGCGATACGTTGTTGACATTGTTGTTGATGTCCAGTGGAGGGATGAACAAATATTTTCCTTGTCCAATAATAGCTATTTCATAGTCCCACAGGACTTATTTTGATATATTTATCAAATTTATTGAATGCCTGAAAATAATACGCTATAAAATGCTTGCAATCAAACTTTCAAGCAATTACAAGGTCACATGCAATTATAAAAAGGTATATTGTAGACCACAATCTACGCCAAGCTTCGTTGTTGCTTGTATTATCGTGAGAAATGTACCATACACCCTGGTTATCGTGAGAAATTTACCGAACGCCTGCAAATAATACGCTATAAAATGCTTGCAATCAAACTCTCAAGCAATTTCAATGTCACATGCAGTATAGGTAGACCCAGAGATGAAGAGACAGACAGAGAGAGAGGGGATGTCAAAAACATCTGCTAGGTGTGATTTCCCCTGGGAAGGAAGAGATTAGTTAGGGGCGTGCCCTGGCCTACATCAGACAAAGAGAGTACAAAAGAGTACAAACAAAGAGAGTGAGACAGA
Organism: Paralithodes platypus; assembly: GCA_032716605.1. Lineage (NCBI taxonomy): Eukaryota > Metazoa > Arthropoda > Malacostraca > Decapoda > Lithodidae > Paralithodes > Paralithodes platypus. The sequence continues at coordinate 25,085,403 of CM064531.1, read as the reverse complement.
GAAAGAGAGAGAGTCGTGATAATATAAAATGTTACACATGTATCATATATATGAAAACATAATATATACGGAAGGTCTACATCTGTTCTCCACAATCATATAATGCCAAGCACAAATATTCAATCTTTCGTTGTTTGTATTACCGTAAATTTACCGAACGCCTGCAAATAATACGCTATAAATGCAAAGGAATCTTGTAGAGTGCAATTTTGAGGACGTAATGTGCTCTGAGAGAGAGCGGAGCGGTGATTAGGAGCATATATTACCTCAGACCGCTCGCCACACAGGGAATTATATAAGGAAATTACCGTATTTTAGGGTTTTTCACTCGTGTTTTACGATCGTTGAAAGACAACCAGTGATCGTAAAAGGATGGTTCGGGTGTCATTGGAAAGCTCAATTTACGCACTTTCAGGATAGATACTTGTATTACGCTCTGGGTCTTGTTTATGCATGAAAAAGAGCACGGAACAACCCCATTTAGGTTAAAAAAAAAACCCGCTGGGCGGCACAGTGAAATATACTCCACCAGCCGCTCGTAAGGTGATAAAATGCTTGCAATCACATTTTCAAGCAATTATAAATTATAAATTGTACTTACCAACACCCACACCAGTATGTTCTTCGTCAGGAACGTCTCCAATTTGCTCAAGGGTCTGTACAATATCAACCACAACATCCACCCCACGCAAATTATGCTTGGGGTGAAAGCCTATGATCGGGTTATTTTCGTCTTCAGAGTCATCCACACTACCAAAACTCTCACCCAGACCTTCGACGGTTTCATCCAACAACTTATTAGAAAGTTATGAAGAGGTCAGCATGATATCTAGTTCCTGGGTGGTAAGCCGGGCGTGGTTAGTAGGGTGGCGCGACGCACTAGGGATGGCGGCCACCGAATCGAACACGGGCAAATCTTGACCTTCCATTATGGCTGCTTGAGGGTCACTTAGTCACGGTCACACAGTGGGGATGTGTGGGTGGGCCCTTGTAGTACACCGCCTGACCACCAAGTTTCGCTTTCCACCTAAATTAGGGCGGGAATACGCCCACGGACTTAAGTCCGACCCCGCCATTTAGTCCAATTTTCTCGTATCGGACTTAAGTCCGACCCCGCTAAATAAGGGTTAAACTGATGATGCAGCCACATATTCCTTCTCACTAAAGAACAATAACACTGGATCCAACCACTAAAACCATCTCCATATCCCAAAACACTGTAACACGAAAGTTATGCCCAATTAGATGCTGCAGATCATGCATATATATATATATATATATATGCCGTGGTGTAGTTAATTAAAGTGTCGGCTATCGTCCTGACGGTCGGCGGTTCGAGCCCCACTGAGAGATTAGAAACACATATATATATATATATATATATATATATATATTGTCACATCCAACTTCACTTATAAGTTGTAAGTTGTAAGTTGCAGTTGTAAGTGAGTTATAATTCATGAAGCCTACATGTGTGTGGGGAGAGACCAGCTGCTTTATCCTTATGTCTTTCTTTCTCTCCCCTCGTGTCGAGATGGTGACATCATGATTGCACCATGGTATGGAAGACTTTCTTTTTGCTAAGAGTGTAATTACTTCAGTTTATTTAGCCCTTGTGGGATTATTTCAGTTATTATGAGTTTGCACAATGATGTCTTATATTTATTTGATTAATTTTATGTTGTTAATGAGAGCCCAGGTGCTTAGTATATTTGTGTAGTCTAGCGATGCTTGGAGCTCCCTTCCTTCTTTCTCGACGCTGGCCCAGTGTTGCTGCCTCATTCCAGTCAGAGTCCCTGAACCGACAATACGTGCTGCTCTGTGTTGTTGGGCTTGCTTTCTTGTTTCCTTAATACTGCATTGGGAGCTGTCGTGGCCTAGCGGGCTAAGGCTCTACACGCTATGTTGGTGATGACTAGCCACGTGGGTTCGAATCTCGGCTATGCTACGACAGTTTCCAGTGCTATTATAGCCTTCGTCGCTTAGTGCTGTAGAATTAATTACAGTTGGGGATTTCCTGCGCAGATGAAATGAATTCATAAGGTTATTCAACCTTAATACTGCATATAAATCTTTTGTTCCTTAGTGGATAGTAGCAGAGCAAGACTGGAATCATTTTGAGCGTTAAAGTTTTGTCTTAACACGATTAGTTTTCATTTAAGAGTTTTATGCATTTCTGTTAGATAGAATTACTGCAGCCGTTTTGGCAATTTAGATATGAGCTCCGCACTACTTTTTCCATTTCTTTTCCTTTATTCTACTGCATTGTGAATTATTCTTGTATGTTTATATTATATGTTATTGAGGTTGACATCTACAGGTGTTTGATGACTAGCTTGTTTTTGGTCAGTGTTTTAACAGCCAGCCTCAACCCTCCTGGGATGTCAACCATTGTGTATCATTTGTCAGGCTAATGCATTAGACTTCTCCCATGGCTTTTTATTTGTATTATTCTCAATTCCTGAGCGATTGGGCATGATATGGTTTGTTCTGGGACTCTAGCTGGCATTTTAGTTTACCAATTTTTTTTAGCAGTATAGAATAACCTGTGAAGTACTCTAACATACTAATAGCACTATCATCCTCGAGTCGGATAGGCCCCGACTCTGAGACAATAGATATTTGTTGTGTCTCCTTTTATAACTGTTTATAAGAGCAAAGAGGAAGATAACCCCTTTTTCTAGAGAACCTGCCTATCTTGGTGTTTGAGTCGGATATTAAGAGCGTGTCTGTTGCAGGGTTAGTGCAGTACGGTGAGCATTGTTGGGTGCAAGACTACAGCATTGTCGTCTTTTTGCTACGGCGTTTCTCTTTGGACAGTGCTGTGGGGTAGGCTATTGGAGCATCAGCTTTCCCCGAACCTTCCCTCGTAACAGTAGCAACCTCAGGCCAGGATAGTGTGATAGTATATAGTTCTTGGCGGTGTGAAGTTAATTATATTTAGATTGACCTTTTTGCTTGCAGTTGAAAGTCTACGGACATAGTACTCTCATTTTATTAACCCGTGTCCACAACTACTGCTAAGATGTCGCATGTTGATTACATTCCTGTTCATATTGTGGGAAGGAAGGACGTTTGGCAGTTTATTAGAACCAACCAAAAAGCATACAAGACAGCTAAACGTTACAACGATACAGAACACTGGAATCATTACAAAAACACACAAAACACATTACAAAAAGAAATCAAACAAGCAGAAACAAACTACACAACCACTTTCCTCACAAACAACATACAAAACCACAAACAATTCTACAGCTTCTTCAAAGCGTGCAAACAAGACTCGACTGGTATAACAACATTATTACATAACGATTCTCTAGTCACACCTCCACAGGACAAAGCAATGCACTTTTTTCGCAGTTCCAGTCAGTTTTTACACAAGATCAAGCAGACTTGCCGTAACTGTCACCATCACCACACCCACCTATACTTCCACTGACTATACTGTACATACCCATGGAATCGAGAAACTTTTATCTGAGGTAGACATTAACAAAAGCGACTGGACCAGACAATATACCCTGCAGGATACTCAAGGAGAATGCTGCCATTATTGCCCCTATCCTGCAGGTTATATTCTCACAGACCATTGACACCGGAGAACTTCCCCAGACTGGCTATTGGCAAACGTGACTCCTATTTTCAAATCCAGAGACAGAATCCCCCCTGTTAACTATAGACCTGTTTCGATTACCTCAGTTCCTTTCAAAATTTTAGAACATATCATCCACCAACATTTAAATTTTAATGGATCATCTAGATAGGCAAAATATACTGACTGACACACAGCACGGATTCCGGCCCAAACGGTTGTGCGAGACACAACTACTTGTGACCACACATGACATTTCCCAAACCCTAAACGACCCAAAAATTCGACAAGTAGACGCCATAGTACTAGACTTTGACAAAGCCTTCGACAAAGTCCCTCACTAAAGACTGTTAGCTAAGTTAGACTATTATGGCATCTGAGGACCACTTATTCACTGGATTAAGACTTTCTTGACCAATCCGGATCAACTCGTTGTTCTCGAGGGTTCTCATTCTTCCACTGTGTCTGTAACTTCTGGGGTCCCACAAGGCACTATCCTGGGTCCCCTACTTTTCCTTTCATACATAAATGACCTTCCACTATCGCTTACTTCTACTACTAGACTTTTCGCAGATGATACCTTAGTTTATAGACCAATTACGAATAGGGACGATTGCCTTCGACTACAGGACAACTTAATTACTCGTGAAGAGTGGGAAGCCAAGTGGCAGATGACATTTAGACCAGACAAATGCCACCATATCCGTTTCACCCACTCAAACAAAATTATCCCATTCTCCTACAAACTCCATAGCACTCTTTTGGTTACTGTTCCCTCCCACAAATATTTGGGGGTCCTCATCTCAGCGGAGATTATGTAGACATCTCACGTTAGCAGCGTCAGAGTAAAGACTAATAAGGCCCTGGCCTTCCTGCGCAGGAATCTCACCAAGTACAACGTAAACATAAAAATTCTAGCATTTAACCCGGGAACTGCCGGGAGACTCTTAAGAGTTCCCCCGGCGGACTGCGGGGAGACTCTTATGAGTGAGTGAGACAAAAAAATCAACTTTTGACATCGAAAAAAAAAAAAAAAGAAAAAAAAAAGAAAAAATATATATTTTTGTTTGGCCCCTGGGCCATGCAAAATCTCAGTCCTCTACCTCCCCTCCTTCCCCACTTTCCTCCTCTCCTTCAGTTATCACCTATTTTCCCTGTTATTCCCTTATTCTGAGGTATATTTTCGTGCTAACATTAGCGAGTTGCAAGCAGGGTGTTGTCATCACTGATGGCAAGCGAGTGCAAGAGATAGAGAGAGAGTATCGATCGACTGTGTCTCAGTGGCCTTGGGGGAAATTGGCGGGAAAGCAGTTTGCCTCACCCATACATTATACAACTCGCGGGCTATATCTCCGATTTTGACCATCCAAACCCTGTTTTCACTCGTTTTATTGTTGTTTCAGGTTAATACCTTTATAATCAACCCATAATAGGCGCATATGGATAAGTATTAATGCTATTAATGGCACAATTAATATTTTAGTGACGGAAACACCTCAAATACGTCAGCACAGGGGGACGTTTCCAATTACCCCCATGCGCACTTCAGAGGTTAAAAAACTTGTTCGGCCACACTTAGAATACTGCGACACCGCCTGGGATCCACACACTCACAACAAGATCAATAAACTAGAGGCCATACAAAACAAAGCTGCAAGATGGATCAGACGTGATTACAGACACACTACATCTGTCATTTTGCTCAAACAAGACATTAAACTCGACCCACTTGCAACAAGAGGACAAAATTAATGCACAGACAACAGATGTTATATGAAATAACTAACAAATTAGTAGACATAGACAAAGATATATATTTACACCCTACAAGTATACGATTTACGAGATGTAGCCACAACCTAAAATACCACACGTATCAGTAGTCCGGAGTGTGTGGTAACCACCGAGGAATATGTCTTCTAAGTGTAGTAGGGAAGGTATACAGTAGGGTAGTGATTGAGAGAGTGAGAGTGAGAACGGAGAAATGGATAGGCGACGAGCAGGGAGGTTTTTAGGAAGGGAAGAGGATGTGTAGATCAGATATTTACCCTGAATTGTGTTGTGGAGAAGTATCTGGAGAAGAAACAAAAGGTGTATGTTGCCTTTATGGACTTGGAGAAGGCCTATGACAGAGTGGATAGAGAAGGTTTGTGGAAAGTACTTAGAATATACGGAGTAGAGGGCAAGTTGCTGAAAGCAGTGAAGAGCATGTATGAGGGTGCAAAGGCGGCAGTACGTGTGGAGAGTGAGCAGAGCGAGTTCCTTGACCTGAATGTTGGTTTGAAACAGGGGTGTGTGATGTCCCCGTGGTTGTTTACTGTATATATGGATGGAGTCATGAAAGAAATACTATCAAGAGCAGTTGGTGTATCGCTGAAAAGGGCGGGAATTGAGTGGAAGCTACCTATACTGCTGTTTGCGGATGATACACTTCTGATGAGTGATAATGAATGGGAGTTGCAGGGTCTGGTAAATGACTTTGGAACAGTGTGCGAAAAACGGAATTTGAAGGTAAACACGGGGAAGAGCAAGGTTATGATCTTCGAAAGGGGTGAAGTCACAGAGTGTGAGGTGAAGTTGAACGGTCAGGCAATGGAGATCGTCAACTCTTTTAAGTATCTGGGCAGTGTGTTGAGTAAAGATGGGACTATGGATGAAGAAGTGCGGGAGAGGGTACAACAGGGGAAGAGGGTTGTAGGAACGCTAAAAGCAGTAACAAGAAATAGGGTGGTCAGTATGGAAGTGAAGAAGTCCTTGCATGACAGTATGGTAATCCCGACACTGACTTACGGAAGCGAAGCATGGACGTTGGTTGAGAGACTCAGACTCATTTGGAAGGACCATATTACCAGTCTTGCTAAGGCAGCCTCCCAGAAGCTGGGTGTGCTCAACCGCCTTAGGGGGTTCTTTTCCCCTGCACAGCTTCTTGCTCTGTACAGGGGCATAGTACGCCCTTGTATTGAGTATTGTTCACATGTGTGGGGAGGTTCCTCTCACACCGCTCTCCTAGACAAAGTTGAAAGGAAGGCCTTTCGTATCATTAACTCCCGTCCACTCACCAACTCTCTGCAATCTCTCTCTCTACGCCGCAATGTTGCATCTCTCTCGCTATTCTATCGCTACTATAATAATCAGTGTTCCTCAGAGCTATCCCAGTGCATACCACCTCCTTTACGTAGGGCACGTGGTACCCGTCTTGCAACTCAATCCCACCCCTACTCTGTGCAACTCTCCAACCCAAGAGTGAAACGTTACTCTCAAACTTTCTTCTACTCAACAGCTGAGCTCTGGAACTCTCTCCCAGAATCAGTCTTTCCCTCTTCCTATGACTTAAATTGCTTCAAACTCCGCGTGTCCAGGCATTTTGGCTCGAACGTCCCTTGATTTTGGCCCTGTCACTCTTTCAACTATGGGGGAGGCACTCGCTATAGGCAGTTATGCCTTTTGCCTCCCTCAATCACATAGAAAAAAAAAAAACAAAAAAAAAAAACAAGAGTGAGAGCAGTGGAAATGAATTACTTAAGGAGTGCATGTGGAGTTACATGGAGGGATAGACAGACTAATGAGGAAGTAAGAAGGAGGTGTGGTGTGGAGGTAGATGTGCTGGAAAGTGTGAAAAGGAACAACTTGAGATGGTTCGGCCATATGGAACGTATGGAAAGCGAGAGAATGACTAAGAGGGTGTACGAGAGCGAGGTGGAGGGACAGAGAGGGAGAGGTAGACCGAATATGAGGTGGAAGGATGGAGTGAGGAACTACATGAACGAAGGCGGTGCTGGTTGGGGGGAGGGGCGTCGACTGACTGGGGACAGAGGTGCATGGGGGCGGTTCATTCGTGGCCACCCCTTCGGGGATCACGGCGTCGGGCAGTAGATAGATAGTAGATAGATCAGTAGTCCGGCAGCCACCAGGCGGCTCAACCTTGTTTTAGGGTCTTAAGTTTTTTTTTCAGTGGATTTAGTTTGCCAACATATCCGGTTTGAAAAATATATATGTTGGCTCGCTATCAGCCTTGGGCAATTTGAGATAATTAGCATAAAACAAAATGGCCACCAAGGAAATATCAAAATACATAATATACCATAATTCCCTTACAAATTGACATAACCGGTCAACCAATACATGGATTCCAGGGCATTTTGACCCAGAAAATTCATTTCTGGTATTTTCATATCCAAAATTATCACCATTTTCAAAATGGCTGACTTTTTTTGTTTTTGTGATTTTTTTTACTTATACTAGTATATAAGAATATTACTTGTTCAACATGAAAGTAATAAAGATTGACACTTTTTTTAGTCAGATCGTTTTGAGTCCTCAATTTCTTATTAAATGACATAAATGCATAATTCTTGAGGTAATTAGTAATCATCCTCATCAACTGCTGTTCGTGTTTGATCATTGCAACATTCAATGGAGGATTGACAAGCACAAAACATTGTGCATGGTAGCCTCGACTTGTTACATGCGCATCTTGAGGACTTACATGGCTGTTTACTTGAACATGTGCATCTTATCAACTTTAGTATATGATTTGGTGCTAGCTGAACATTGGTAGGGACTGTTGTAGGCAGCAGTGACTTTGTTCTGCTTTCTTTGATCCATTCATAACTTGTGGGTTCCAAATCTGGTGGATCTAGTTGCAGGGCATTCTTCCATATGCATGTTTGCAGATGAGCCCGCTTGACATTCTCAATGAAGGCCTCTGTAGTAGGTGGAAGAGAACATAACTTGGGAGTAACTGTTGCTCCCGATTTCCCCGTTCTTGAAGTCCACACACTTACTCTGGCCTCAGACATAGAATTGGTCTTTGATTGTCCATAACAGGAAGCTATGAATTTTGTTGCCTGTTCCAACACCTCAGGCCAGTTAGCCTCAGTATTACCTATCATATCCAGATTCAGACCTGTTTTCAGTACTTTCAACATCTTTCCTTTTCCTATACCAAAACATGCTGCCACTGTATCACATCCAGTAAGAGCATGACCTGCCAATATTGCTGGAATTATGTTCTGATGTTTCTTTACAGTGGCCGGGATATCAACAACAGTTCTCTCTTTTACAGGTGATTCCATAAACAATGGTGTTTGTATGCCTTGTTCCAGGTAATGATAAAGAAGAAGTGCATAAACATCTGTATCATCTTCAAGAACAGTGACAGGTTGCTGCTGAGCTACAGCAACTGCTATAGCCTGCTGCACAATGATGTTATCAGCTTCTTCATGAGTGGTTGCCATGTCAGCTCTTCTACAATTGTACCACTGCAACTTACTTCTACAGGTGTTTTGTCCTGACCTGGAATCTGGAGTGATATGTATATTGAGACAACTTTTATGCGAAATGGCATAATAGGCATCACAACAAAACCTTGAAACACTGAAAATCTGGGCTCTTAGCCTGCATTCTTGTGGCCAGATAGTACAGGATGTCTCCAGCATGAGAGATTCTGACAGGTTAAGGAGGTCAAAGACAACCCCCAAAGAAGAGGCGAAAGCTAGAATTGAACGCTGACAGAATAGGGCTTCGAAGAAAACCTGATATGAGTATACACCCTTTAGCCCCAGAACAACACCCCGAAGGTACAGTTATCAATGTGGTTACTGGACGAATTGCTCCACCATCAGTAAATGTTGATAAAGTACTAGATATTGGCACCAGAAAAATGAATGAGTTTGAAAGAAAATTACCTGATGGCTTCTATGATACAATTAAGAAGGAAGTTGAAACTATGAATGTCACAAAGAAGTCAATCAAGATGGGGGAACATAAGGTTTATGATACAAACCTGATTTATTCCCGAGTGATGGGACTACAAGCTAGTTCCAGATATATAGATATTAAAGAGGTTCTGTCATATGAGCTCTCACCAGTCCCCACAGCTCTCTTTACTGAATCAGGAGAAATACGAGTCAATAAATCAAAGTCAGTCTTGAAAACCCAGACAAGGATAGATGTATCAAACAGACAGTTGACTCAGAAGTCAGTATGAACAGTCATTGATGGTTGTGCCCTCCTGTGGATTCCTCATTGGCCAGCATCAAGTCCAACTAAACAGCCTGTGGTACTTGATTATGTTGATAAATTCAAAAGTCACATAGAACAGAGGCTGAAAACTGAAGATGTGTTTTTGATCTTTGACAGATATGCGGGCTCATCTGCAAACATGCATATGGAAGAATGCCCTGCAACTAGATCCACCAGATTTGGAACCCACAAGTTATGGACGGATCAAAGAAAGCAGAACAAAGTCACTGCTGCTTACAACAGTCCCTACCAATGTTCAGCTAGCACCGAATCATATACTAAAGTTGATAAGATGCACATGTTCAAGTAAACAGCCATGTAAGTCCTCAAGATGCGCATGAAACAAGTCGAGGCTACCATGCACAATGTTTTGAGCTTGTCAATCCTCCATTGAATGTTGCAATGATCAAACACGAACAGCAGTTGATGAGGATGATGAGGATGATTACTAATTACCTCAAGAATTATGCATTTATGCCATATAATAAGAAATTGAGGACTCAAAACGATCTGACTAAAAAAACTGTCAATCTTTATTACTTTCATGTTGAACAAGTAATATTCTTATATACTAGTATAAGTATAAAAATTAAAAAAAAAAAAAAAAAAAAAACGGCCATTTTGAAAATGGTGGTCATTTTGGATATGAAAATACCAGAAATGAATTTTCTGGGTCAAAATACCCAGGAATCCATGTATTGGTTGACCGATTATGTCAATTTGTAAGGGAATTATGGTATATTATGTATTTTGATATTTCCTTGGTGGCCATTTTGTTTTATGCTAATTATCTCAACTTGCCCAAGACTGACAGCGAGCCAACATATATATTTTTCAAACCGGATATGTTGGCAAACAAAATCTACTGAAAAAAAAACTTAAGACCCCAAAACAAGGATATAAGAAAAATGTACTTTTGGCTGCCGGACTACAGGCAAGCACGGACATATTAACCCTCTCCGACATCTTAAATTAACTTACTTACGGGTTTGGCAGAGCGCCCGGTATTTCCCCCACAACACTCTCTCTTACACTGAGGGACCGGTAGAAGTCGGAGGAATTTAAGGTTGCCACCAACTGACAGATTCTGATCTAACTTACCTAACTTACTGAGCTCCATATGACGCGATTTTGCGTCATAAACTTATTATTGAGCTATTTCACTTAGTTCATATGACGCAATCGCGTCATATGATACTCTTAGGCGGTACCGCCATATGACGCGATTGCGTCATAGATGACGGAGATGGTTAAGACAATAATTTCTTCACCGCAGCATCCAAGAGTGGAATCACCTCCCATCTCATGTAGTTAATAGCCCCACCCTTGATTCATTTAGAACTAGGATCACCAATCATTACATCCCTACTCCTGATCCTGTCCCCAACCATTAGTCCTAAAAGCACAACCCCCGCATATCATGCCGCCCGAGAGCAGCCCTCTGCGGGTCCCTCAACGTAAATGGAAACATAAACCTAGTCAAGAAGAGGTTTCTAGCAGGAGTAGTGATGAATTAAGATGTGTGTTGGAGATGTATGGTTGGAGGTGCAGTGGTCTGCCTAAGGGAGAGTTAGTTCAAGAAGTGTGTAAGGTAGTTATACAGCTTAGTGGTACTCAGGTTGAAGCTAGTACTTGTGTTGTGGATGATGGCACCATCCTGCATGTGCCACAGCGTCCTAGCAGTCAGGCTAGCTATCATTCTACTGGGGCCCGGAGTGGAGCAACAACTCCAGATGAGCTAGGTGATACTATAGTTAGGCAGTCTCCCACTATTACCACAATACCTGCCACCATGCCTCCACCGTCAGCTTTTAACCCTATCAGTTCGGCCCCTTCATTTTCACAGGGCTATGTTCATGCCCCTATTCCAGTACATTTGTTTTGAGTTATGCTAGCAATCCCCTGTATCCTCCTTTTTTCCCCCATGTGTCGTGGGCCACACCACAGCATTTCAGTGCAACTCATACGGTGGGTGCTCAGCACAATGTTCCCCCTTTCGCCCAGTTTCCTCCTATAATCCCGATAGGGTCGCAAAGGAGTCCAGAGGATGAGCTCCAACTAAAGAGAATGGAGTTGGAACAGAGAGAGAGATAGAGAGAAAGAAGAGAAAATTGAGTTGAGGAAGTTGGAGATAGAGGAGAAGAGAATACAGGCAGAAGAGAGACAGACAGAGAGAGAGAGGGCGATAGATTTGGAGAAGACGAAGTTGGAAAAATGTGGGCAAAGATGACAGGGGAATAATGCTGGGCATGCATCTAAGGAGGAGGCAGAAGAGGTGCTGTTGTCTTGACGGCTGAAACTCGTGCCGGTCTTCGATGAACTTAAGGTCACGGAGTGGTTCTTACGTTTTGAGAAGAAGGCCCACGAGTATCATTGGCCGAGGCAACGCTGGGCAGGGTTGGTGCCCAATGTATTAAAAGGCAAGGCTTTTGATGCATACGATCGCCTAGAAGTGCAGGAGTTAGAGTATGGTGTGCTTAACGAGGCTGTGTTAATTATCCCGCAGAGTGCCAGACAATTATTGACCCTATGCATCTGCCAGTGCCAGAGGATTTTTTTATTTTGTTTGTTTTGGCTAAATCTATCAAGTTGGGTGAGAAAGGAAGGATAATGGTAAAAAAAACACTCCCCTTGTCCATTTTCGCCATAAATCAGGTCCCCGATGGTCCCAAATGTATCTGAAATTTTCAGAGTAAATCATCGACTTTTATGGTATCGGAAAACGTATAGGTAGGAGGGTGGTGGGAGGGTGGTTTGGGGGATGGTGGGGGGAAGGTAGAAGCGTAATTGACTCGTGTTACAAATATGAAGCCGATTGGTGAGGTAGTTTCGCCACCATGGATTTTCCTTTTTTTCCTTTTCTTCATACGGATACGCTGGAAGTGGGTGGTGGGAGGCGGTTGGGGGTGTGGTGAGGGGAAGGAAGAAGGGTAAGGGACTTGTCACACAAATATGGAACCGATTGGTGCAGTCGTTTCGCCGCCACACATTTTCCTTTTTTTTTCCTTGTTAGGCGACCGATAGTCAGCGAGTGGGTGGGGGGAGGGGGTTGTGTTGGTGGTGACAAGAAGCCAGAAGGGTAAGGTACATGTGGTAGAAATATGAAAGCCATAGGTGCAGTCGTTTCGCTGCTACAATTTTTTTTCGGCGAGTCCGTATATATACGGACCTGGCACTGGGCGTGACAAGACCCTAGTCCATATATATACGGACCTGGCACTCAAGGGGTTAAAAGCCTACAAGCTTCAACCTGAGGCTTACAGGTTGGCCTTCAGGGGGACTCGGAAGCACCAGGGGACTCGCATGTGGAATGTGCCTGGAACCTAGCTAAGTGGTTGCACTCAGAAACAGCTAATACTTTTGAGGCGGCGTGTGAGGTTTGGCTGATGGAGCAGTTTACAGGCATAGTTGAAAAGGACATTGGGGTAAAATTATAAGAGAAGCGGTTTAAATCATTAAGGGAAGCAGCAGTTTGGGCTGATGACTTTGCACTAGCCCAGCGTGGCAGTTGCATGGGTAGCATTGGTGACAGGAGAGACCGACCTGTGCACCAAGCAGCCACGGTATCCACTCGCCCATCATCACCCAAAGTTAATACAAATAAGACACAACTATATTCCAAGGCTGACAACAAGCGAGCTTCTACAGAAGTGCAGTGTTACATATGCAAGCAAGTGGGTCATATAAAACCTCAGTGTGCTAAATATAAGGCTACCCAGGAACCCAAGGCTGTCCAGTTGGTGGCAACACTCGGGGAGGTGCCTGTGAAACGCAAGCCAGGTAGGCTACAGGTAAGTCTGGGGGGCAGTGTAGCCCAGAGCGAAGCAGGGTTGTAAGCACTTTGCCGCCCCAGATGGTATCACCACCTGAGCTTAACCAGGCTTCCCCTGATAGGTGTCGGGCCATTCATACATGATGGATTAGTACGGGTTGGGGAGCAGACTTACCCTGTCAACGTGTTTAGGGATATTGTTGTACAACAATCCATGTGTCGCAACCTGACAGGGGGACCTATTAGCACGGAAGAGTTTGTACTATGTAGGGGAATCAACAGTGAGTAATGCTGTGATTTAGTCCCGGTGACCCTATAGTGCCCACTTTTGACCGCCGAGGGTAAGGTGGCCATGGTAAACACTGCCAGTTGAGGGGGTGGACTTTTTGCTCGATACTGACTTGGCAGGGGATGTAGTTTTCCCGCCTCCTATAGTTGTCGCTGAGGCTGCTTTTGAGCCCACTGCTGGTAGTTGTATGCAAAAAGATAACATGGACTTTATCTACCCTGTTGGTTCATTGATCCAATCAGTGGCACAACAGGGGGATGATTTAGTGGATGCGGGGGCTGACAGCCATGAGTGAGGATGATACTAGATGACACTGGCTCGGAGATAGCTGTGGGCCTGGCTGACCCCAGTGAGGCTACCAAGTCTAGTAGAGGTGACCTAGTGCTGGACGAGAGTCTAACATAGTGCCGCCGACTCAACCTTCTGATAGTTTTGAGTGGTCAGAGGTAACTGCCTTGACGGAGATATCCAGAGACAAACTGAGCAAGTTGCAGCAAGAGGATCCGAGTCTGGGCCTCCTGTTTAAGAAGGTTGGCACGACTGGTGGGAAGAACGGTCAAGCGAAGTTTATTATAAAAGAGGCATTGTTGTATTGGCAGTGGACACTGGATACTAACTCAGGCTTGAGGGAGGAGCAGTTGGTGGTGCCTGCCCAGTTCAGGGAGGAGCTGGTTAGGCTAACGTATGAGGCACCACTGGCGGGTCATTTAGGGGTACGTAAGACTACTGATAGGCTACGTTTTTATTTTTGGTGGCCTAATATGCATGCATCGATGGCTACTCTTTTTGTTGTTCTGTCCTATTGGTAAGGTAGTTGGAAAACCCCACCAAGAAATACCTGTGGCACCTTTGATCCCTATACCTACAGTTGTGCCGCCATTAACTTGTGTCATAGTTGACATGGTCGGTCCCTTACCACCCACTAGTTCGGGATATAAATACTTGCATACTTTGATGGATACTACCACTAGTTACCCGGAGGCTATTCCGGTTAGCAGCATGAACGCAAAGATGAAAGACCATTATGACAAACAGGCTAAATCTAGGGCGTTCAAGGTGTGCGACGAGGCTTTGGCACGGTTGTCAGTTCAGGGTCGACCCATGGCTGCTAAGTTTTGTGGTCAGTACCAGGTCATTAAGCAGATTGGCGAGATTGACTATGTAATAGATATGCCCGACCGTCGCATAGCCTCCCAATGCTGCCCTATTAAAATGCTAAAGCCCTACCATAGACCGACTACATCTGGCCGTGGCACTGATGGAGGTGATGCTGTGCAGGCAGGTGTAGCCGCAAGGAATGCGGGGGTGCGCAGGTCTGATATCGAAGGGGAAGCCTTAGTACTTGAGAATTATGGGAGTAACTGCACAGGTGGTATAGAACTATAGATTGTTCCTCTCATGACCTGGCTGTATTAGGAACGGAGGAGGAGAAAGAGGGAGACTATTTAGAGGCTGCGGTCCCGGCTGGGTTGTGGGAGGGCAATGGGTATGTTGCTTTTTGAGACAAGTTGCAACCTCTTGTTCCTAAGTGCCAAGAGGAGTTGTTTACTAGGTTGGGGCAGTACTTCCACATGTTTGGTGATTCTCCAGGCCTGATGTCCGGGGCGGTACCCGACATAGAAGCTGGAGACAGTACAAAGCTCAAGTTGGCTCCCTACCGTATAAGGCAGAGCTGGACTACATGTTGGAGAAGGTTCTGGAGTAGAAGGGATATCATAAGTGGTCTTCGCCAGTGACTTTGCAACCTGAGCCGAGTGGCAACATACGTTTTTGTGTTGATCTCAGGAGAGTTAATGCATTATCCCAGCCAGACGCCTATCCATTACTCAGAGTTGACGACTCCATAGACAGCATCGGGGCTGCCACGTTTATCCCTAAGGTGGAGTCAGTGAAAGGTTATTGGCAGGTCCCGTTGCCTGAGAGAGTGAAAAAAAGTGCCAGTCTGGTGGTGGACTGGGCAGGTTATCAGTGCCGGGTGATGTTTTGCTGCCGGAACACAGTTTGGATGTGTGGCATGTTAAAGGCACTGATAATGTTATGGTTGATTGTTTGTCACGGGAGGGTATGTTGTAAGAACCCTGGCCGGTCAGTCAGTTTTGGTGTAGCCTCCAACTTTGGTTTGATTAGCATGTTTACGTCTGGTGCTTGTTGGTTCCTGTATGTAGCTCAGCGTAGGGTCGTAAAGTAGGAGTTGATGTGTTTTTGTATAGATTTTTTTTTTAAATAAAAAAATATAAAAACCATAAAAATACTAGAACAAAAAAGACTGTAGTTGTGTATGTCTTGTAGTGTTATTGAAGTATAGGCAGTCTGTTGTTTCAAGATGCACCAACAGACTCCCCCTGGGTGTGAGGGTGTCACATCCAACTGCACTTATAAGTTGTAAGTTGTAAGTTGCAGTTGTAAGTGAGTTATAATTCATTAAGTCTACATGTGTGGGGGGAGAGACCAGCTGCTCTATCCGTATGTCTTTCTTTCTCTTCTCGTATCAAGATGGTGACGTCATGATTGCACCATGTTATGAAACACTTTCTTTTTGCTAAGAGTGTAATTACTTCAGTTTATTTAGCCCTTGTGGGATTATTTCAGTTATCATGAGTTTAGGCTGGCCCAGTGTTGCTGCCTCATTCCAGTCAGAGTCCCTGAGCCGACAACACGCGCTGCTCTGTGTTGTTTGGCTTGCTTTGTTTCCTTTAATCCTTAAAGAGCGGCACCCGGCAATAGCCGGGCACCAATGTGCAGCAAGATAGGAGCATTATTATGGCTTTTAAAGGGTTAAAATCGAGTGCAAATGGCCGGGAGTGCAGCGGGCCACACGTCCGACTCCCAGGGCCTACCGCCGCCCACTGACTCACCCTCCCTGTGTTCTCGAGAGGCCGGCAGTGTAGCCAGTAGTGAGTGTAGCTGGGAAAAATATACCGCTATACGCTAAACTCCCATGTTACTGGTACCACTGTATGAGAACCACGAGTGCTACGTAGCTCGTTCTGGTCTCATTTTGAAGATTTTAGCGCCTAGTTTTTTGCTGAATACATTTCTTTTCATGCAGATACTTGATTTATCATTCAGGAGGGCCTGAATATGCCCAAATAAGCCCAAAACCCCCCCGCTAGACGAGGGTTAATACCGCATATAAGTCTTTTGTTCCTTAGTGGGTAGTAGCAGAGCAAGGCTGGAATCATTTTGAGCATTAAAGTTTTGTATTAACATGATTAGTTTTCATTTAAGAGTTTTATGCATTTCTGTTAGCTAGAATTACTGCAACCGTTTTGGCAATTTAGATATGAGCTCCACACTACTTCTTCCATTTATTTTCCTTTATTCTACTGCATTGTGAATCATTCTTGTATGAATATTATTGAGGTTGACATCTACAGGGGTTTGATGACTGGCTGTTTTAGGTCAGTCAACCTCCTGAAATGGCAACCATTGTGTATAATTTGCTAGGTTATGCATTAGACTTCTCCCATGTTTTTTTTATTTGTATTATTCTCAATTCCTGAGCGATTGGGCATGATATGGTTTGTTCTGGGAGTCTAGCAGCATTTTAGTTTACTATTTTTTTGTGCAGTTTAGAATAACCTGTGCAGTCCTCTAACATACCAATAGCACTATCATCCCCGAGTCGGATAGGCCCCGACTCTGAGACAGTAGACATTTGTTTGTGTGTCCTTTTATTACTGCTTTAATAGAGAAAAGAGGAAGATAACCCCTTTTCCTAGAGAACCTGCGTGTCTTGGTGTTTGAGTCAGATATTAACCTCTCCGCTGCGCACCCTATGTAGTATACACCATACGCCTGTGCGGAGGTATTTACACTGTTTCCTCTAAAAAAAATTTTTTACCATAAATATTATTAATACTTATCCATATGCGCCTATGTTACGTTTAATATGAAGATAGTAACATGTTACAACAATAAAACAAGAGGGAAAAGTGTTTGGATGGTCAAAATCACGAAGTGAAAGGGAGAGTTTCATTCATCAAGTGTGAGCCAGCCGCCGTCACATCCTCCCCTCACGAGGCCTGGAGAGAAACTGAACCCACTATCTCTATCTCTCTCTCTTTCCCACGCATAGACACACAGATGACCACGCCCTGATCGCGACTCGCTAATGTTAGCATGGAAATATACCAAAGAATAAGAATATAACAAGGAAAATAGGTGATAATTGAAGGGGGGGGTATGTGGATGAGTTATATGTGGCATGGCTGAGGGGCAAAAAAAAACACAAAAACAAAAGTTTGAAGTGCTACTGGGGTGTTTTAAATGTTTTTTTTTAGGCCTAAGATCTTAAGAGTCTCCCCGCAGTCGCCCAGTAAAACCTCTTAAAAGTCTCCCGGCTGCTGCCGGGTTAAGAGCGTGTCTGTTGCAGGGTTAGTGCATTGTTGGGTGCAGGACTGCAGCGTTATAGTCTTTTTGCTACGGCGTTTCTCTTTGAACAGTTCTGTGGGCTAGGCTATTGGAGCATCTGCTTTCCCCGAACCTCCCCTCGTAACAATATATAATACTCCTTCCAGTAGAATAATCATGTCACCATACAGGTTTGAGATTATCAGTGTGATCGAGTCTGCAGCGAGAATACACCTAGTCAAGGCCAAGCTCACTGAATCATGCATCAATTGGCTTGCACTGGTACCTAACCAACCTAATCTACGATAATGGCTTCAGCTGGCTTCGTTGCATTTTGGTGAACAAAAACAATGCAATTTAGTTTCAATGAAGACCACAAGGTGTTTTCTTAGTCAGCTTTGACACGATAGATGCACCAATGTAACTATGGGAATTTCAATTAATGTTGGGATGTCAATACTTAATGAAATTCAAATAATGAAAATGACTGAGTAACATTTAGCAGTCAACTAAGCTTACCAATATATCATTGATGTATGGGGCAGACATACTACCAAGCCTAGAGAACATGCTAGCTTCTGACAACACTCTTGCTCTGTAGTGAGTGGAGAAGAGTTCAGGTGTGTAGAACCATATGAGCTGCATCGCTGCTGTGATGGCCATCTTCCCACTTAGTGACAAACACATCTTCACTCCCTCAGGCACTGCATTATCATACAAAACAAATAAATATTAAAATGTTATAGATAAATTACAGGCTTTTGTGAGAACTAATTTTTATATATAGTATTAAGGTGTTCTCATTTTATATGAAACATATATATGCAGATTCAAATGCATAATATTAAATGGAAAATCATTATAGTGCAACACATTAATATTAATAAACCGGTTATAGTTTGAACAATTTACTTGTAAATTGTATAATATACAGTCCATTTATGCTACCTTAGGCTACAGTTAATTAAATATTGTAGTGTCAAATAAGCTACCAGATACATACAAATTGTCTACCAGTGCTCACTAGACCCTACTTAGCTGCCAGCATTAATCCAACCCTTGGAACTCAACCAGTGCCAATGTTCCATTTTGTTTGTGTCTTTTTGTGTTTTTGTTGGTCTAATACATTTAAAACATTAGTTAATTTATTGCTCACTGTGCCTATGTTCATGGATTGTTGGTTCTACTATCACGTAGTTAGTGGTCGAACACCATAGTTTTTTGCTCAACTCATCTTATATTATTTTGGAGTTAGTAATGAAGTTTCTTCTTTACTATAAATGTTTGATGGTTCCTTTATAGCCCAATGATTGCACTTGGATTCTTACACTACACTATGTACTGTACAGTTGCCCACATAAGTTCTGTTTCTCGTCGTGATCTTATGTACGAAATTAAATTAGTATACATGAATTGTGAGTGTGGCTCCTTTATTTATCATTAACATTATATTTCCATGTATAAGATCACGGAGAGGAACAAAACTTACATGGGAAACTGTACATTGAGGTTAAGTAGGGTGACACTTTTTACTTATAAGTTCACACTAGTATTATATTTTTCTTAAAATCATGTTATCCCCCAATCCCTAAAATAAATGTACAAACCCATACTGTATTATTGTACATTTGTCTTTATACACTGTTGCATCTTTTTCACAAAAACAGTTGGCAATGCATGGGGTCACACATAGGGCTCAAACTAGGCTGACAATTATGGCTGTGGAACGAGTATGGCAAGTCAGAAGTCACTCATGCTTTAAGTATTCATCGGCAAGAGGTCTGCCTAAGTACTGCCATATTGGTTTTGATGAAATCCTATTTATGATTCCTTTTATGATTGAGTGAAGTTCTGGACGTATATATACGTCATTGGCACAGGCTGCGTTGAACCTTCTCGACGTACAGTATATACGTTGTTGGCATAGTGGGGGGTTAAATATTTTGAAATCTTTCACAAATTTCATAATCTGTATTTACCATATTCACCATCTGAAGACAAGTCTATAGTAAAGCAGATTGATAATAAAATACTGACCAAATGTAAATATCTACTTCTCAGTGCACTTGTACCGCCTTAGAAATTGTATGCATGAAAGGAAAACTAGCGTGGTAGTGTAGTTTGTTATGCATTACTTAATATATAATATATGTTAACTGTTTTATAACAATATTTGTTGTAATTTAATTACATTTTGTATTCATTCCAAATATAAAATCATGCTGTGGTTACATAAACTTCATACTAGATGTGCCAAAGTTCTTTCCAACCAACTAAAACCAGGCAGTCTTTCAGGACTGTATTCTCAGCAGTGGTAGTTTCATAAGAGGTCAAGGAGCCTAATTTCAACGAATTGTGTTTTTAGTAAAGGTGTGAAAGATAAGAATGGGCGAGTGTTAGCCGAGAAGCAAGAGAGAAAGAAAATATGGAGGGAGTACTTGAACGAATTGCTGAATGTAAGGAATGAAGTGCCAGCAAACATAGTTAGATGGGGTATGGGAGGGAGAAGAAGAGAAGTAGTGGAGGAGGAGGTCAGAAGTGTGTGAAGCCATGACAAGAGTGAAAATGGGGAGCCATCAGCAATAGATGGAGTGTGTGGGGAAATGCTGAGGTATGGTGGTGAGATATTGATCAAATGGGTATGGAAAACGTGTAAACTAGCATGGGAGAAGGGGAGTGCACCTGATGACTGGAAGACAGGCATAATAGTCCCCCTGTATATGGGTAAAGGGGAAAGAGGAGTGTGTGGTAACCACCAGGAAATATGTATTCTAAACGTAGTAGGGAAGGTGTATAATAGAGTAGTGATTGAGAGAATGAGAGCGAGTACGGAGAAATGGATAGGTGACGAGCATGGCAGGTTTAGGAAGGGAGGAGGATGTGTAGATCGGATTTTTGCCCTGAAATGTGTTGTGGAGAAATATCTGGAGAAGCAACAAAAGCTGTATGTTGCCTTTATGGATATGGAGAAGGCCTATGACAGAGTGCTTAGAGAAGGTATGAGGAAAGTACTGAAAATATACGGAGTTGATGGCAAGTTGCTGAAAGCAGTGAAGACCATGAATGAGGGTGCAAAGGCGTCAGTACATGTGGAGAATGAGCAGAGTGAGTTCTTTGAAATGAATGTTGGGTTGAAACAGGGATGTGTGATGTCCCCGTGGTTGTTTAATGTATACAGGTATATGGATCGAGTCATGAAAGAAATACAAGGAAGAGCAATGGATGTTGTTGTACTGCTGATAAGGGAGGGAAATGAGTGGAAGCTACCTGTACTGCTGATTGCTAATGATACCGTTCTGATAGTGAATGGGAGTTGCAGGGTATGGTAAATATGTTTGGAATAGTGTGTGAAAAACGGAATCTGAAGGTAAATGCAGGGAAGAACAATGTTATGGTCTTTGAAAGGAGTGCAGCCACAGAGTGTGAGGTGAGGTTGAACGGTCATGCCAGCTCATTTAAGTATCTGGGCAGTGTGCTGAGTACAGATGGGAGTATGGATGAAGAAGTGCGAGAGAGGGTGCAACAGGGGAAGAGGGTTGTAGGAACGCTGAAAGCAGCAACAAGAAATAGAGTGGTCAGCAAGAAAGTAAAGAAGTCCTTCAAATGACAGTGTGGTAATCCCGACATTGACTTACGGAAGCGAAGCATGGACGTTGGTGAAGAGACTCAGACTAAGAGTGAGAGGGGTGGAAATGTGTTACTTGGGAAGTGCGTGCGGAGTTACATGGAGGGATAGACAGACGAATGAGGAAATAAGAGAGAGGTGTGGTGTGGATGTAGATGTGCTGGAAACTGTGAAAAGGAACACCTCGAGATGATTCGGCCATATGGAACGTATGGGAAGCGAGAGAATGACTAAGAGGGTGTACGAGAGTGAGATGAAAGGACAGAGAGGGAGAGGTTAACCGAGAGAGGTGGAAAGATGGAGTGAAGAAGTATATGAGTGAAGGCGGTGCTGGATGGGAGGGGCGTCGACTGACCGGGGACTGAGGTGCATGGGGGCGTTTCGTTCGTGCATACCCCTTCAGGGATCACTTCGTCCGGCAATAGATAGATAGATAGATAGTGTTTTACAGCCGACTAAATAAACCCTGAGCATTGTGCACCAGTACACAAATATGAGAGAATGTATTACAACTGGTGCGTTACTGGATGCTACTGCTTTGTTTATTTCTTATATCCAGCTAGTCATATATTCATCTGATGAAATTAGCATATATATAATTGATTTGAGATACATATAATCCAGAAATATTTGTCAGTTCTATCGAGAAAATTTACTATATTAGTTAGGGTTTGCAAATATCCTATGTCTAACCAATTAATACCAACATATGATAAAAATGGTGAAATACGTCAAAGAACGAAATGTTTAAGACGAATATTAATCACCTGTCACTAAAACCATATCCTTTAACACTTACACTACGGGCATATTTCCCCTGTGTCTGCTATATTAGGGCTCATTCAGGCACTCTTGAATTATTAAACAAATGTCTGAATGAATTGAAATGTATTCAGCCAAAAACTAGAAGAAAATACCTTCAAAATGACGCCAGAACAAGCTTCTTAACGCGCAGGATTCACCTGCAGCGCTACCATAGACATAGGCAAATATTCGCTAATTATGAGCAATGTCACGCTACATTTACCTTTGGCAGCACTGCATTGTCCCACGAGATTTGAGGCCCGAGTCTCAATGCCCCGGCAGCCGTGCTGGAGACTGGAGGGGAGACTCCCGCGCCCCGGCAATTACACTCGTCCGCAAAGGCTTTAACTCATTGGTTGCGGGTGACGTTCCTGAATGTTCTGGCAATTTACAGCAATTTCCAGGTTTTAAAAGCCTGTAAAAGCCGTAGAAATCGAGTGTCAGTGGGCGGGAGCGTGAGGGACCCACCTCCGACCCTCAGAGCAGCGAGCGGCTCACTGAGGGAGACGGTATCTCGCGCGGGTGTCTCACAACAGTGTTGCCGTGCGAGCGAGAGCTAATAATTAGTGGTTATCCCGCATGTTTATGGCAACGCTGCGGGTGAACCCCGCCACCTACGAAGCTCGTTCTGGTCTCATTTTGAAGCTATTTTCATCTAGTTTTCGGCAGAATACAGTTCATTTAATGCAGATGCTTGATTAATCATTCAGGAGTGCCTGAATATGCCCTAAATAGCGCAAATATAGCTGCAGCCAAGGTGTCAAGAGGATTTAAGAGCCTGTTAATTGCCAGGATGTTCCAGAACATCTCCTGCACCCAATGGGTTAAAAATTTAGTAAAAGATTTGTATGTAGCGTATCGAGAGACTTCAGCACTCCTAGCTTCAGGATTATTTCCAGAAATAATGTTTAAAGGGTTTAATATGCATTTAAAACACTAATAAATTACTCATTAACCCATGGACGGTACTCAAATATTCTCAAATACCATGCCAGAAAGGCTAGATTTGAAGCACTTTTTTCGTAGATATATTATTTAAACCTATTTTCACACACACACCCACACACACACACACAGCCCGTAGCCTAGTAGGTAGAGCTCTCGTCTCACACACGAGGGGTCGGGGGTTCAATCCCCGGCCGGGCGGAGACAAATTGGGCTTGTCTCCTTTCATGTGTTAGCCTCAGTTCACCTAGCTGTAAATAGGTACCTGGAATAAGTGGACGACATTGTGACGTCCCGTCTGGGGTTGGCAAAAAATGGTACAAGGCGAGATGGGTATCATATGGTTCACCTAAGCTGATGGCTACCTAAGCCTTCGGGCGAGACGGTACCGTCTATAGTGAGAATGGTACCATACAGATCCACCCTAAGCCTTCGTTTCCGATGTCGCCAATTGGCTAAAATACAGACTACACACACATCCACAGCCATTCCAACAGTACATAAAACACTTAACATGCATTTCACGCAATATATTCCCAGTTAAGGAGGCGCGATAATAATGAGCTTAGCTCGCATTGCGTGGATTCCCCTTGACGAACAAGTAACTGAGTAACACACCGAGAAACGAAAAGTGGCAAATATATTTGCCGTCCCTCCCCATGCATTACTCTCATTAATTTTACCAAACGACTTTGAAGGAAAAGGGGTGAGGGTTGAGGAGGAGAGAGACTACGGATGCTCAGGGTCTATTATTGTTTATTTTTGTATTATTGTCATTATTATCGTTATTATTATTTTCTTAATTATTATTATTTTCTATATTATTTATTGATTTTATTTTATTTATTGATTTTGTTGTTATTTTGTGTTGTGTTTACGAATCTTGCAAACTTTATGAGGCACACGCTAAACTGAGCTTGACCAAGGCACTTATCTCCTAAACATTGCCTGTTGGAACTTAGAGTAGATAACTCGGCCCCGGGTGAGTTATGCAACCTAGTAGATAGAAAGTACAGCCATTTTGAGATACGAATGTTGACTAACCTGCCTGAAGGAGAAACATGAGGGTCGCCAACACTGAGATGGAGATGCTGCACCAGAGGAAGATGAAAGACAGAGTTCTCTTTCGTCCAACTTTGTTCACAGCCACCAGCAAAATTAAATAGGCAAAGACTTCTATTAATCCACCAAGGAACGTGTAGATGTAGATGTTGGTGCTGGGGTATTGAACAATGAGATAGTACCATACAAAAATGTAATCATTATGATAATATATATATATACAGTGTATATATACACACACAATATATTATATATATATATATATATATATATATATATATATATATATATATATATATATATATATATACTGTATATATATATGTTTCTAATCTCTCAGTGGGGTTCGAACCTCCGACCATCAGGACGATAGCCGACGCTTTAATCAACTACACCACGGCAGTCTAAAAGACACTCAACCCTCTATCCTATTTATGTTAAGGAGAAGGGAAACCTACTAGGCGAATATATTTCAATTCAAAGCTAGTCGTAGGATCTATATTCCAAAATACCATACAAGGATTTCTGAGTGTCCCGACGCAACTCAGGCCGAAATTGATTTAATTTAATTCTAACCCAATAAGCATGAGAGTTACAAATATTGAGTATATATCACAAATACACGTGAGCCACTAAATGTTTCTAATCTCTCAGTGGGGTTCGAACCGCCGACCATCAGGATGATAGCCGACGCTTTAATCAACTAGACCACGGCAGTCTAAAAGACACTCAACCCTCTATCCTATTTATGTTAAGGAGAAGGGAAACCCACTAGGCGAATATATTTCAATTCATACCTAGTCGTAGGATCCATATTCCAGAATACCATACAAAGATTTCTGAGTGTCCCGACGCAACTCGGGCCGAAATTGATTTAATTTAATTCTAACCCACCAAGCATGAGAGTTACAAATATCGAATATATATCACAAATACACGTGAGCCACTAAATGTTTCTAATCTCTCAGTGGGGTTCAATATTTGCAACTTTCATGCTTGGTGAGTTAGAATTAAATTAAATCAATTTTGGCCCGAGTTGCGTCGGGACACTCAGAAATCCTTGTATGGTATTCTGGAATATGGATCCTACGACTAGGTATGAATTGAAATATATTCGCCTAGTGGGTTTCCCTTCTCCTTAACATAAATAGGATAGAGGGTTGAGTGTCTTTTAGACTGCCGTGGTGTAGTTGATTAAAGCGTCGGCTATCGTCCTGATGGTCGGCGGTTCGAACCCCACTGAGAGATTAGAAACATTTAGTGGCTCACGTGTATTTGTGATATATACTCAATATATATATATATATATATACAGTATATATATATATATATATATATATATATATATATATATATATATATATATAATATATTTCATCTACTATGCGTTTCCAATAGAGAAAAAGAAGGACCAACGTTGGTGTTTCTGATTCATTAGTCAACTCGGCTACTAACAAGCTGTGTAATAATATTACACAGCACCCGATTCTAAGCGTAGTAGGGAAGGTATACAGTAGGATAGTGATTGAGAGAGTGAGAGTGAGAATGGATAAATGGATAGGCGACGTGCAGGGAGGTTTTAGGAAGGGAAGAGGATGTGTAGAGTAGATTTTTACCCTGAATTGTGTTGTCGAGAAATATCTGGAGAAGAAACAAAAGGTGTATGTTGCCATTATGGTATTGGAGAAGGCCTATGACAGAGTGGATAGAGAAGGTTTGTGGAAAGTACTTAGAATATACGGAGTAGATGGCAAGTTGCTGAAAGCAGTGAAGAGTATGTATTAGGGTGCAAAGGCAGCAGTACGTGTGGAGAGTGAGCAGAGCGAGTTCTTTGACCTGAATGTTGGTTTGAAACAGCGGTGTGTGATGTCCCCGTGGTTGTTTACTGTATATATGGATGGAGTCATGAAAGAAATACTATCAAGAGCAGTGGATGTTGGTGTATCGCTGAAAAGGTAGGGTAATGAGTGGAAGCTCCCTATACTGCTGGTTGCGGATGATACAGTTCTGATGAGCGATAATGAATGGGAGCTGCAGGGTTTGGTAAATGAATTTGGAACAGTGTACGAAAAACGGAATTTGAAGGTAAATGCGGGGAAGAGCAAGGTTATGGTCTTCGAAAGGGGTGAAGTCACAGAGTGTGAGGTGAAGTTGAACGGTCAGGCTATGGAGATCGTCAACTCTTTTAAGTATCTGGGCGGTGTGTTGAGTAAAGATGGGACTATGGATGAAGAAGTGCAGGAGAGGGTACAACAGGGGAAGAAGGTTTTAGGAACGCTGAAAGCAGTAACAAGAAATAGGGTGGTCAGAATGGAAGTGAAGAAGTCCTTGCATGACAGTGTGGTAATCCCGACACTGACTTACGGAAGCGAAGCATGGACGTTGGTTGAGAGACTCAGACCAAGAGTGAGAGCAGTGGAAGTGAATTACTTAAGAAGTGCGTGCAGAGTTATATGGAGGACTAGACAGACTAATGAAGAAGTAAGAAGGTGTGGTGTGGAGGTAGATGTGCTGGAGAGTGTGAAAAGGAACAACTTGAGATGGTTCGGCCATATGGAACGTATGGAAAGCGAGAGAATGACTAAGAGGGTGTACGAGAGCGAGGTGGAAAGGACAGAGAGAGAGAGGTGGACTGAAGGAGAGGTGGAAGGATGGAGTGAGGAAGTATATGAACGAAGGCGGTGCTGGTTGGGGGGAGGGGCGTCGACTGACTGGGGACAGAGGTGCATGGGGTCGGTTCGTGCGTGGCCACCAATTCGGGGATCAAGGCGTCAGGCAATAGATAGATATATATATATATATCATAGACTCCTTTAAAGAAGGACTGAAACCTCCCATGCTTGGGGTTTGTAACTTGAGTCTGGAGGATTAACTTGAGTCCTGGGCTAAAATGACTTCTAGAAGGGCTAGAGACACGATCTCGGGGTCCAAATAGGGGTTTTTGAGGACGGCGAGTTCACTAGCGACATTTTCAACACCACATGGGGTCATCTTCAAGGTCAAAAGGTCATATTTCAAGGTCAAATTAGTGAATTTTGGTAATTTTTGCCCGATTTTTGTGTCTAACTCATAAACGGTGAGAGATGGCTGATTGTAATAAGAGGCAAGTTTGTAGAGCTGTCTAAATTTGATATTTATTATCCATAGACTCCTTTAAAGAAGGACTGAAACCTCCCATGCTCGGGGTTTGTAACTTGAGTATGAAGGATTAACTCGAGTCCTTGGCTAAAATGACTTCTAGAAGGGCAAGAGACACGATATAGGGGTCCAAATAGGGTTTTTTGAGGACGGTGAGTTCACTAGCGACATTTTCAACACCATCTGGGGTCATCGTCAAGGTCAAAAGGTCATATTTCAAGGTCAAATTAGTGAATGCTTGTAATTTTTGCCCGTTTTTTTTTTTTTTTTCTATGTGATTGAGGGAGGCAAAAGGCATAACTGCCTATAGCGAGTGCCTCCCCCATAGTTGAAAGAGTGACAGGGCCAAAATCAAGGGACGTTCGAGCCAAAATGCCTGGACACACGGAGTTTGAAGCAACTCATAAACGGTGAGAGATGGCTGATTGTAATAAGAGGCAAGTTTGTAGTGCTGTCAAAATTGATATTTATTATCATATATCGTATTACATAAACATTATATGCATTTCACTACACTATGTCTATTACAACTATGTCTATGTTTATCACTAGTTGGAGAGCTTTTCTTGCCGCTCTGAGGCATCCCACAGCCTTTTCTTTGTCACTTACATTGAGGACATGAGCTTTCAAGAGAATGTTAGCTAAAGTAGTACATGCAGCATTACTACTAGATACAGGTGCATCTACAAAGGATAACAGCTCAGCAAAATGAAAGCGGCAACGCATTTTAGTCCTGTCATGCAAATTATAGGCATTATGTACAATAAAGATGGTTGACATAGTCGACACACTCAGTCCACCTCTATTCAAATTATCTAGGAACTCAGATGACACCTCGTTACCATCATCATCAAGGATCTCCTCCATACTAGTGCTATCACCATATTTATGAACAAGGTGTCTGGCCAAATAAACAACTTTATGCTTAAGACCTCAAGAGTTCCTGAGTGTCTTGAGGAGTGATCTCGTCAATGAGTTCACTTCGCTCATCTGGATTTATGGAAGTAGTCCAATTCTTGTCGCAATCAAGCGCACTAGAACTAGATTCTGGCATAATGTCATGCTTAATGAGTGTCTGCAAATTTGCAATTTTAGCTGCAGCCATAATGTCAACTACGTCAATGTAGAAGTTTCCACCGCTTCTTTGCCTGGCTTGGCCGAAAAACATTTCCAAGGCTTCATCCGCGAATATAGCAGGAAGAACGTAGTCAAAGTCTTTCTCTGCCAGAAGCAATTTGGCAGCATCCACATTCTTACGTGTGGACACATTGAAGGCTTCAGGAGTTTGCTGAGTTAGCTTCAACTTACGATCACCACCTCCTTGACATGCGCAGGTAGATATAATTTGGCAGGCCTCCTCCAGCCTAGTGAAACTTGTACAGTCTGCTGTCCAAGGCTGTCTGGATTCGTCGCGCAGATGGATACCAAAATTCACTAATTTGACCTTGAAATGTGACCTTTTGACCTTGAAGATGACCCCCCAGGTGGTGTTGAAAATGTCGCTAGTGAACTCGCCGTCCTCAAAAAAAACTATTTGGACCCCGAGATCGTGTCTCTAGCCCTTCAAGAAGTCATTTTAGCCCAGGACTCAAGTTAATCATTCATACTCAAGTTACAAACCCCGAGCATGGGAGGTTTCAGTCCTTCTTTAAAGGAGTCTATGGATAATAAATATCAAATTTGGAGAGTTCTACAAACTTGCCTCTTATTACAATCAGCCATCTCTCACAGTTTATGAGTTAGACACAAAAAACGGGCAAAAATGACAAAAATTCACTAATTTGACCTTGAAATATGCCTTTTGACCTTGAAGAAGACCCCTATTGGTGTTAAAAATGTCGCTAGTGAACTCGCCGTCCTCAAAAACCCCTATTTGGACCCCGAGATCGTGTCTCTAGCCCTTCTAGAAGTCATTTTAGCCCAGGACTCAAGTTAATCCTTCAGACTCAAGTTTAAAACCACGAGGTCGTGACGTTCCAGTCCTTCTTTAAAGGAGTCTATGATATATATACATATATATATATACCGGTATATATATATATATATATATATATATATATATATATATATATATATATATATATATATATATATATATATATATATATATATATATATATATATATATATATATATATATATATATAATCATAATAAATACATTTTTGAAGGTTCGACTCTCATCAAAGAAGACCCCATATACATACTGTATGCACAGTATATGGGGTCTTCTTTGATGAGAGTCGAACCTGCACATTTGTATATAGTACATTGATTGGCGTCATTATAATTCAGTGAAGTTATGATACATACATATTACTCTGAATATTAAGTAATAGTATAAGTAGGGAAGGTGTGATGGAATGGTGGTGCTACAGTATTGGTAATCTGAAGGTACCGGGTTCAAATCCCAATGTGGTTAATGGGAATACATTATTGGGATGGAATTTGTGCTGTACTTAATCTGGTGCATCACCACAAAGCACCACCGACGCCATAACAATATAAAATAAATTAGCATTGTATGAATATTCCTATATTAAAATTATGCTATCGGGACAGTGAGCAAACATCTAAATAGGTGACATTTGAGATAGGTATCAGAGGTTGTGAGATGAGAGAGTGAGACAGTGGCGATGCAGATTAGAGAAGTCAGAGATGCAATGGGCCATGAGGAGACAACAAGGCGTCGTAAGTCTACAAAGTTAGTAAGACCAGGAACGAGCCGGTTGAAATACTCAAACTGTCTTGATGTCTGACTTGCTATCTAGAATAAGACATCCTGTCTACACCATGTTGAGCGGTAGAATCTGTACAGAGGTAGAGTTGAAATATTGGATAGTTTAAAAACAAAATTTTATCTGAACCCTGATGAACGGATACTCGGATACTCGTGCACGAGTAACAACATTGTCTGAGGGAATCAGGCAACCACAGTTCACCAATAATCTGTTTCCTGTAACACAATGTCTCCCAACATGGAACTTCAGGGAATTGCTTAATCTTGTTTTGAATACTGGTATAAACATATCTGAAATAAAGACTTTATAGATATTGACAAACATGACAAAGAAACGTGCTGTTAGATCAAATGAGATGCTTAAATTTTAGCTTTATAATGCAGCCTCCACAAAATATTGTTAACGTTGAAAAAAAGAAACTGCAATTTGTATACAGGATTTTGTTTATATGTGTATGAAAAGGCAAATCTGCCTAACGCACGCATCTTGAATCAGTTTAAGTCATAGGATGAGGGAGAGAGTTACAAGTTTACTTGATGAGTAGAAGAAAGACTGGAAAATTGGCTTTGTCTTGGGTTACATAATTGGATATAATAAGGGTGGGAATGGGTTGAAAGGCGGGTGACCTCTATTCGCAGTAAGGGAGGATGTATACACTTCGAAAGCTCTGAAGACCACTGATTATTGTAATAACCTTAGAAGAGCATGAAAGATGCAACAATGTGGCATGTATAGAGAGATTGTTGGGAATTAGAAAAGAGGTGAATTGAGGAGACAAAATGCTTATGACTCTACCCTTTTGAGAAGTGAGGTATGGGTGGAACCTCACCACACATGCCAAAAATACCCGATACATGGGTGCACTGTGCCTCTGAACAGAGCAAAAAGCTGAGCGGAGGTATAGAATCCACTGAGACGGTTGAGCACACCTCATTTCTGGGAAGCTGTTTTAGCAAGAGTGATAATATTATGATCTTTCCAATATAGTTCAGAAGAAAAAGATACTTCAAAAATATTGTAATAGACTATTTATTAATTTGTTAATTGTTGAAGAGTAAGAGAAAGTTATGTGGTAGATTGTGACGTGTAGATAGATGGAGAAATTTGGCTTTGGAAAGTAACAAGATTCTCTCTGCCCTAATCAGAAATAGTTAATAGATCAGAAGATAGGTATGCAATGGCCTCATCATGTGAGTTTTCGAGTAATTGCGTGGTTGGTCTTTGTGGCATTGTAGTTGAAAATTGTCGGGTAGAATCTTTTGCATATGAGTGGATAGAACTAGAGGTACAGTTAAGAAGCTTATTCTTATGAGGGGATATTATACTTGAGGTTGTAGGAGTTGAGACTGAGGCCGGAGTAGACTGTATTGTAAGCGATCCATATGTAGAAGATGATGAACACCCGCTGTCGCACCTCAGGAGTCAGTACCAACAGGAACACATACTTAAGCTTCCTCACCACTATGTTCTCTGTATTTAGTCTGATCAATTCTGTTTTGCTCTTGCTGGTGGTTTCCTAATGGAACATGTTACATTAGTTACAGGAAACTGTTTCAGATAAATAGAAACTGATAACTTTGTAATTTGTTCTCTCACAAAACGTGCTCTGTTACTCATAAAAGGCAAGTGCACGATTATTGTTGGCCGACATAGAGCCCTTGGCTGCTATTACTTCGCAAAGAAAATATATGGCATAACATAAAACAGCATGAAGCAGTGGAATAGTTGATTTACATATTAATTTCAAATGCATCTCGATAGGTGTCCGGGTATCCAAGCACAAAAATAGAAAACAAAATAGTTCAACAGCTGAGCCTAATGTTGGTTGATTGTAACATTAACCCTCTCATGTCGGAGGTTTTCAAGTTTCCATGGACAGGCGACACACGGTCTGGGGCTGCTAACGTTTTTTTCATTGTTCCCGTTCACACGGCTATGATATTTAGCCAGATACCTTCAAATATGGAATAGTAGGTCAGATCAAGTCCTAAATGGACGCGATCGCGTCTTTCGTGTGGTTTTACCAAATTTCGTGCAGGGCTTAAGGACACGATCACGTCCATACGTTATCGACAGGGTTAATAAATTTAAAGATATTTGAATTATTGCCAAAAGTTTGTTATTAGCTTACAAAGTTATTTATGGCAAACATTGATTAACAATTGAGGTTTCAAATTATTTACCATAACATATATTTCTATGCTGAATAATGTTTAGACTGAAAAAAAATATACATATATAAATATATATCTCTCACTTCGCTGCAATGTTGCATCTTTCGCTATTCTATAGCTACTACACTAATCAGTGTTCCTCAGAGGTCTCCCAGTGAATACTACCTCTATGTAGGGTACATAGTACCCATCTTGCAACACAATCCCACCCATACTCTGTGCAACTCTCCAACTCAAAGATTGAACGATACTCCCAATCTGTCTTCTATTCAACAGCTGAGCTCTGGAACTCTCTCACTGAATCCATCTTTCCATCATCCTATGAAATAAATTGCTTCAAACTATGTGTCCAGGCATTTTGGCTCGACGGTTTCTTGATTTTAGCCCTGTCACTCTTTCAACTCTGATGGAGGCACTCGTCACAGGCAGTTTTGCCTTTTGTCTAACTCATTCACAGAAAAAAAGTAAAAAAATAACTATATACTGTACATATACAGTATAATATATATATATATATATATATATATATATATATGTATATATATACCGGTATATATATATATATATATACTATATATAGATGTATATATATATATATATATATATATATATATATATATATATACTGTATATACAGGGTGTCCCAGGAGGAAAGGGCATAACTTTGGGAAATGTCAGGACACGGTATTCTAAGCATAAAATGTTCAATAACAAAAAGTCCAAATTTCAACCATTAACACCTTAAGAGCGGCCTATGCGGTTTATTTATATGTACCGCCCAGCGGGGTGTTTTTAACCAAAATAGGGCTGTTTACGTGATCATTTTCATGCCTAAATAAGACCCAGAACGTAAAACAAGTATCTATCCCTGAAAGGGCATAAACAGAGCTTTCGAATGACACCATAACGATCCTTTTATGATGGCTAGTTTTCTTGCAATAACCGTGCAACGCGAGTGCAAAAAGCATGTAATTAGGCACTTTCCCCATACAATTCCTTATATAGCGAGTGAGAGAGGTAGGAGGGAGGTGAGATTCGTGTCAGTAGGTTCGCCGCGGTGGTCTGGAGCAGTCATACGCTCGCTACTCTCCTGCCACCACTTGTCTCTCTCTCTCAGCAACATTACGTGCTGAAATTGCCACTCGAGTTATGTCGAGCGCAGCCACATAGTCCAGCTTTATTTAACTCGACTTATGTGGTGAGCCGCTAATTAAGGGTTAAAGAGATATTGAAGGTTTAATGTAGTGTCCTCCCTTGCATCACTGTAATGGACTCTTCCATGCCAAATAGTTTCCAACTGGTCCAACGTTAGCTAATATGTCTATAATAATTTTGCAACTTACAGAAATATAATATCTCTATATTAACATGGTAAAATAATTGCAGAAAGATGGAGGTGTCATAGGCACTATTACAGCTAGGCCAGCCTTATGGGGAAATACTGAAAAAATACAATTTTCAACATTCAATATCTCTATACCAGTCGAGATTTGGAATATTTGTTATAGAATATTTTAGGCTTAGAATACCTTGTTCTATCATTTCCCAAAGTTATGCCCTTTCCTCCTGGGACACCCTGTACATATATATATACAGTAAACTTCCGTTAATCCGAAGGGCAGCGGACCGGCTCTCGTTCGGATTAGTGGATTTTTCGGATTATCGGACTTTACCCCTATGAACCTGTGTATGACGAAAACATTGAGACATTAGGCCACCTAAATGACACAATGGTGCACACACACATATCATATGTTCATGAAATCACTTCAAAAGTTTACCATTGTCATTGTAGCCTATTAACTACTTCAAAACATTCAGATTAATGGTCAAAGGAATCTGCTGATATAAACGTCTTCTTCTTCTTCCGTCTACTAGCGAGTTTGTCTTGCTCTTGAAGATCAGATGTGGTTCGGGAAGTAATGCCTTAACAACGGCACTTCCCTGAGAGGTTCTTGTAATTTTCCTTTTGTGATTTTCCTTTTGTGACGTGCTCTGTTATATTATATTGTATTGAAAGCACCCTTGTCTTGTTGTCTTGAAAGCACCCTTGGGATGCTCCGATCACTGAACTATAAATAGTAGCGTATCGGAACATCCAAAGGTGCGTTTTCAAGCTCAAGACTAATACGTCCAAAGGTGCATTTTCAAGCTCAAGACTGAATGCACTTGCAGAAAATGCGGTGCAAGCCAGTAGCGCATCGGAGCGTCCCAAGGATGCGTTCAAGAGCAAAACAAACTCTCTAGCAGACGATGTGGAAGAAGAAGAAGACGAAGGTGTTTACGATTATATCAGTAGCTTCCTTTGACCATTAATCTGAATGTTTTGAAGTAGATAATAGGCTACAATGACAATGGTAAACTTTTAAAGTGAATTCATGAACATATGATATGTGTGTGCTCCATTATGTGTCATTTGAGTGGCCTAATGCCTCAAAAAGGGGACTTTGGGACTTCTTGAAAGGTGCGTTTTCAAGCTCAAGACTGAATGCGCTTGCAGAAAATGCGGTGCAAGCCAGTAGCGCATCGGAGCGTCCCAAGGATGCGTTCAAGAGCAAAACAAACTCTCTAGCAGACGATGTGGAAGAAGAAGAAGACGAAGGTGTTTACGATTATATCAGTAGCTTCCTTTGACCATTAATCTGAATGTTTTGAAGTAGATAATAAGCTACAATGACAATGGTAAACTTTTAAAGTGAATTCATGAACATATGATATGTGTGTGCTCCATTATGTGTCATTTGAGTGGCCTAATGCCTCAAAAAGGGGACTTTGGGACTTCTTGAAATTCGGACCATCGGGTGAATTCGGATTTGGCCTCAAATTGAAAAATTCGGACTATTGGGAGATTCGAATCATCGGTCGTCGGATTAACGGACTTTTACTGTACCTGTATATTAGACGTGCCGTTTTGCCCAAAATCAAAACGGTATACCTAACTCTGCGATGGGTTACCATCATCACTACTAATACCATCATCAATCACAATCATCACTACTACTGCCATCATCACTACAACTGCCACAATCATCACAACTACTGTCATCATCACCATTATTATGATCATCATCACTACTACAATTATTACAATCATCACTACTACTCTCACCATTGTCACAACCATCTTAATCACTACTATCATGGATACTACAACTATCAACCATCATTACTACTATCATCACCACCATCTTACAATCATCATTACTACTGTTAACATTATCAATACTACTATAACCATCATCATTACTACTGCCACAAGTATTACCATCATGTATCCTACTGTCACCATCATTACTACTACTGCCATCATCACCATTACTATGATCTTCATCATCACAACTATTGTCTTCATAACTACAACTTTCACCATCATCACTACTACTCACCATCATCACTAATACTCACACCATCGTCACTTCCATCATCACTACTGTCATTATTATAACTACAACTATCATTACTTGTCACCATCATAACTACTATTATGACCATCATCACTACTACTAGTACTGTCACCATCATATCTACTACTGTCACCATCATAATCTACTACTCTCATCATCATCACTACTGTCAAAATCATCATCAATACAACTACAACCATCATCACTACTATCACCATCAATCCCACTATTACTACCATCACTTCTAATGCCAACTAAACTAACTTAACCTAGCAAATACGTAGCGAGATGTTTTCGCCCCCAGAACGAATGCGTTCTTAGTGTGTGAACATAATATATAAAACATATTAACATAATTAAAAACATAATATATATATACAGTATATATATATATATAATATATGTGTATATATATTGGTGTTTTGTCTTGCCTGTTGTCTAATGTTGCCCATGGCAGTAAGAATATCGTCGTCTGAAGGCAAGGTTCTGCGGTTCATGGCAGCGGCTTGCTTCAGTATCATAAGTGCTTCAGTGTGACGTCCTTGGAGGATGAGCCAACGAGGCGATTCAGGCAAGAACCTGGAGCCAGAACCACAAACAAAAAGTAAGTTATAGCTGTTAAAAAAAATCTATAACTTTTCTAATTCAATAGTTATGTTAATTTACATCATGTTAAGCTGTAACAAACTTTACCCAAAGGTTGTCAATCTGGTGTTTAGGCCATTCTCTGGAGAGCTACTCGTATGTAATATATGTTTTAGTAGTTCTATAGTATAAAGTAAAAGCAATTGATCAATTTTGTAATCATATTTCAACATTTTCATATTCGTTGTCACAATCAATATTTACTATCCAAGAGATCGTATATACAGGAATAAGGAGGAAGAAAAGGTTAGACAGAGGTGCATAACCTCCCTCCACCAAGCCTGAATTGATACTGAATGCAATCTAATTGTCTCTCCAGGTGAGTAAGAGAAAGGGAATGGGAGTAGAGAGGTAAGGAAGGGGAGCTAGACCGGTTCTGAGGGACAAATTTGCAAAACTACAATTACTGCATGTTTTTGTTGGCGTTATTAAATGCTTGTATTAACAGCATAGTACCTCTATGGGACTGATCTATCCCAATCCTCCCTTACGAATTACCTCGTAAAATGCGTCGGGGGCCTATTTCTCCCAAGTGGGAAGTTTTGGGTAACATTATGAACTAAATTGTTATATCTCCCATATGAATTAATATTATGGATCCACATGTGCATAGTTTTCAAGGAAAGGCACGTCAAGAATTGACAATCAGAAAATATGTATAAACAACGACATTCCAATGAACAAATCCGTTTATTGCACAGGAAAGGCGGGAGCGGTCAGTCCGCTAGAGCTTTGCACCTCTGCTCTCAGTGCTTTCACGCAGGTGACTCGCTGTTTCTCTCACTTCACACTCTCTTTATGTGTGTGAGTGAGGGAGGTACAGGGATGAAGGGGGGAAATGAAGGAGATGGAAGGTTTCTCAGGGGGAAGGAAGTAGTGGAGGTCTTGTTGCAATCTTCAAGCAAAGACTCAAGTGTGGCGTTCTGCAGTCCTCTGGTAAATATAAATAACTGCTGCATTTACACCAATATTATTCATTACCTACAAATCGACTGCCACATTATACTTATATACTTACCAGAAGAAGACGAAATTGTACATGAGAGGAAGTGAGAAGACGGCCTGCATCCACCTCCAGGGGCGTATCAGATATGCTAAACCAGGCATCAACATGTAGCCCAGCGCCCAAGGTAAATTGTACAAAGGTCCCACACTGTTCCGCTGGGAGGGTGAACACACTTCCATAGCTGCCACCAGAGAAAATTATATATACTGTATTCATGTTTATAGAGGGGAGAGTTCACTAGTGATAATTTGGTTAATGATATATATATATATATATATAATATAATTTCACGCTGAGATTATCAAGATCAAACAAATTTTAGTTAACAGTCAAGCCTTGGCACCCGACATATGTTGGGCAAGAGAACAATGGACTGTTGTCCGGTGCCCAACAATAGTTGGGCGGGATGTTGAGCACATTATCAGCTCAGAGTTCACGCGTTGGGAGGACGATAGGCGGGCTCTGACCGTCCGGCCCGACCACAGAGCTGCGACTGACAGCCCCACTGCAACATTGCACAACCACTGTCTTGCGAGACCAGGAAAAAAACAAGGAAATTACCTTATTTAGGGATTGCTCATCTCCGGTTACGCAATTGCTACAGGGTAACACGTGGTCGTACAAGGATGAGTCAGGTGTCATTGGAAAGCTCTATTATCGTCCTTTCACAAATACATAATTGCATTACGCTCTGACTCTTGTTTATGCATGAAAAAGTGCATGGAATGAAGCTCGTTTAGGGTAAATATGCCCGCCAGGCAGGTAGTAGAAGTTACAAACATCCCCGTCGGTAAGGGGTTTATAATAGCTATCCAATGTACAGTTGGCCAACTTAGTCCTGCGACAAAATGTTGTGGTGTGTGGAGGTGTATGGCATTTCACCCGTAGTAAACAACGTAGTTTTATGAATGAACGACTCAAACCGAAAGGCATATAAAAGAAGGGACATTATTGGTCGAGGTGAGGAACATCGTGAAGTTCTATTTTCTTTCTGATTTGCATTACTGCAGGGTAAGTATAACTTCCAGAAAGATGTTGAGCATTAAATTAATATGAAATGAAGGTGTTTAAAATGATTATTATAAATACATAACCATACATAAGTATATTAACCCTTAAAAAGCGGCTCACCACTTAAGTCGAGTTAAATAAAGCTGGACTATGTGGCGGCGCTCGACATAGGTCGAGTGGCAATTTCAGCACGTAATGTGGCTGAGAGAGAGACAAGTGGTGGCAGGAGACTAGCGAGCGTATGACTGCTCCAGACCACCGCGGCGAACCTACTGACACAAATCTCAGCTCCCTCCTCCCTCTCTCACTCGCTACATACTCAATTATGTACCGAAAGTACCGAATTACCTGCTTTTTGCACTCGCGTTGCACGGTTATTGCAAGAAAACTATCCATCATACAAGGATCGTTATGGTGTCATTCGAAAGCTCTGTTTATGCCCTTTCAGGGATAGATACTTGTTTTACGTTCTGGGTCTTATTTAGGCATGAAAATGATCACGTAAACAGCCCTATTTTGGCTAAAAACACCCCGCTGGGCGGTACACATAAATAAACCGCATAGGCCGCTCGTAAGGTGTTAATAGACATGGCAGGAATGTGAGTGTGGTGGCAGCAGGAGGGTAAAAATTTGAATCAGTTTAACCCCTTACTGATGGGGATATTTGTGATTTCTACTACCTGTGTGGCGGGCATATTTACCCTAAACGAGCTTCATTCCATGCTCTTTTTCATGCATAAACAAGAGCCAGAGCATAATTCAATTATGTATCCGTGAAAGGGCGATTATAGAGCTTTCGAATGACACCTGAAACATCCTTCTATGACTACGGATTCTCTTGCAATGATGTTGCAACACGAGGGCAAAAACCCTAAAATACAGTAATTTCCTCGGAATATCTTTGTCCTCGAGAGGTCAGGGATATGAAGAGGTGTGGTGGGGCTCCCAGTTGCCCCACTCGGCCCACGCCGAGCGGTCAGAGCCCGCCTGCGGTCATCCCAACGCGTGGACTCTCTCTCAGAGCCGATAATGTTCTCAAAATCCCGCCCGAATATTGTCGGGACCCGCTGAATAGGTCATGGTTCTTCCACTCGACAATTGTCGGGACCCCCGGCTTGAATGTTAATCGAGACGGCGCAGCGGGACTATATAACTAACAAGTAAATGGTTGTTTTCAAGATGCCTGTATAATTTAGCTTGAAACGTCTATAGAAAGTAACATGTTATAAAGTCCGAATTGTTTACTAATAGTATTGAGGTCTGAACTTATGTCTTTATAATTATTTTGAAATTATTGTTTCTGATATGTCTTAATTACTGTCTTACGTTGTCCTTGTTTAGAGTTGGCAAGTAACCTATATAAAAAAAAAAAAAATAATAAAAAATCCCTAGTAGAATGTGGATTTTCCTCAGTGTATGCACTTGGATGCCGCCAGGAGTGTTTTTATCCTAGCAATTACCAGATGATTGTATTAAATATCTAATGAATTTTCACGCTAACTAATTCGATATATCGTACTTGTTACAGTCTATTGTAATTGTCCTTATATTCAATATCTTGACCAAACCCAAAATGAGCCCCTCTAGTCTTTCCACACACCCATGATTGTGGAGGTGGTGGTAGGGGTGAGGATGGGGGCGAGTGAGGCGGTGGATAAACTAGCTGTTCGCACTTTGTTGAGTGACTGGTTGCTAATTTAAGATGATTGCCACCATTTCATTACATACGACAACACTATTTCGCTATATAGAATAGCAGGGATTTACAGTTATTATATTTTACTAGCCAAATAGTTTAGTGCACTCCGGTACTCATTTGGTGATATAACGCAAAACAGGTTTCGATCAAACACATAAACCACAACATTCATTGAATCTGACTCCCAGACAAAAAAAAAATCAGACACAAATGTAATCTGCTTTTAATGAAGAAGTAGGGATAGGATCATGACATAGTATGGAGAAACATAGCTTCAGATGACAAGGGAAAAAAACACTGCCACTTCGAGGTCAACAAGTATCATTGCCTGCTATTAGCTGTATTAAAATAGTAATTATAACAATCTTACATCTGTCCTAGAATACTTTTATTAAGGAAAATTTGCTAACATAAGGTAGAAATAGACATTTGATTCATACTTTAATTATTTTATGTTGTTAATAGATAAATAAGAATCCTTTTGATTGCCCTTTGAACTCTGACTATTAGAGGCCCTGCATAAGCTGAATACAATACAATAAAGCAACTGGAACTATACATAGGCATATGTGCACAACAAACTCACTTGCTCTCGTGTTCCCGATTTCGACTCCTCTGAATTCTCAACTTTATGGCTCAAACTTTCCTGTCATTCTCTTACTAAATATTTCTGTGCTGTCTATCTTTCCCCTAACTCTACCAACGTTTCCAAATTATTTGACTATCTAAACTCTACAGTGGAATACATTCTATTTATTTCTCCTTTCTCAGAAATCTCCATCTTAGGAGATTTCAACGTTCACCACTGCCAATGGCTCTCCTCTCCCACTACTGACCCAACTGGTGAACAAGCCTACGTCTTTTCTATCATAAATTACCTACAGCAGTTTGTTCAGCAACCTACCCGTATCCCGGATCGCATCGGAGATCGGCCCAACATTCTTGACTTGTTTCTAACTTCTAACCCTTCTTCTTATACAGTCGATCTTTTCTCTCTTTTGGGCTCCTCCGACCATAAACTTATCTCTGTCAACTGTCCTATCTCTCCAGTACGGCCACCCGATCTTCATAGCCGGTGGCGCTTGTGGCACTTTGGCGCTGCCGACTGGGAGACTCTCCGACAGTACTTCTTTGATTTCCCATGGAATTATTTCTGCTTCCCTCGGAGAGTGCTGAACGCATTACCAAGGTAATCCTCTCGGGCATGGAAGCATACATTACATTCTCTTTCTCTCAGACTAATGCTAACAAATCTTGGTTTACTCACGCCTGTTCTACTGCTGTCCGCAATAAGGTGGAAGCACGAGAGCAAGTGAGTTTGTTGTGCACATATGCCTATGTATAGTTCCAGTTGCTTTATTGTATTGTATTCAGCTTATACAGGGCCTCTAATAGTCAGAGTTCAAAGGGCAATCAAAATGATTCTTATTTATCTATTAACAACATAAAATTAGGGGAGGTGTGGCAGAGTGCTCTTGCCACTGGCCTGGTAATCCAAAGGTCCCGGGTTCAAATCCCGATGTATCAATGGGAAGATATTATTGGGATGGAATTTGTGCTGTACCTAGTATCAGTGCATTACCACAAAGCCCACCGAAACGCTAATAAAATACCCTCATTGTTCCCTGATTAAATAGCACTGTATGAATATTCCCATATTCAAAATATGCTATAGGGGTGCAATGCTTAGTCAACCTGGCCATGCCTGGTGCAATCTGCTCTACAGGTGGCGTTGTGTGTGTGTGTAAGGGTGAGAGTCCGAGTGTAGGGGGCGAGACAGTGAAGCACGGGAACGAGGTGGCTTCAGAGATGGGGTCACTTCGGGCCATGAGTGAGCACCGTGCCTCATGTGAAGGCAAGATGGCAGGTGCTCGTTGTACTCTACATGCTTCACATGTCTCACTCCCTAGACTGGAACAAGACCTCACAGGCTTCACTGCTCATTGTACAGCTGTGAATGTCCAGGCTCTCAGCCTATGCTCGCGAGGGAGTAAGTTGGAATATAGAAAAAAAAAAAAAAAAAAAAAAACGGTACCGACCCCTTAAAACTCAAGACTCATTCTTCCTGTGTTTCTGCCCGGAATCAAGCCAAATCTGTTCTTCAACTTGCCAAACACTCTTTCATCAATAATAAATGCACTGAACTATCCAACTCTAGCTCTTCCCAAGCTTTCTGGCATCTAGCCAAAAACCTCTCCAACAATTTCTCTTCCTCGTCTTTCCCTCCCCTTTCCCACTGATGGCACAACCATCACTTCTTCCTCTGACAAAGCTAAACTCTTCGCTCAAACTTTTGCTAGAAACTCCACCTTCGATGATTCCGATGATTCCGGTGCTATTCCTCCCTCTCCACCCTCCTCTCTCTTACTTATGCCTAATATCCTATTCTCTTCTAAAGATGTACTTTCTACCCTCTCTGGGCTTAATACTAATAAGTCGTACGGTCCAGACTATGTTCCTCCTGTTGTTCTCAAAAACTGTGCTTCCGTGCTGACTCCCTGCCTAGGCAAACTCTTTCGTCTCTGTCTATCCTCTAACGTCTTCCCTTCATGCTAGAAATTTGCTCACATTCAACCTGGCCCAAAGAAGGGTGACCGCTCTCAACCCTCCAACTATCGTCCAATTGCTCTCATCTCTTGTCTTTCTAAAGTTTTTGAAACTATTCTTGCTTCCAAATTTCTTAAGCATTTCTCATCTCATAATCTGCTCTCAGATCGCCAGTATGGCTTCCTTAATGGTCGTTCTACTGGTGATCTTCTTTCATATCTTAATAACTCTTGGTCATCCTCCTTTCAGGACTTCGGTGAGACTTTTTCTATTGCACTAGACATATCGAAAGCCTTCGATAGAGTCTTGCACAAATCTTTAATTTCTAAAATACCCTCCTTCGGTTTCCATCCCTCCATCTGTGCCTTTGTCTCTAATTTCCTTTCCAGCCGTTCCATAGCCGTGGTTGTGGATGGCCATCGTTCACTTGCTCACCCTATAAACTCTGGTGTTCCTCAGGGCTCTGTCCTATCTCCTATTTTCTTTCTAATTTTTATAAATGATCTTCTCAATTGTACCTCAATTCCCATCCATTCATACGCAGACGACTCAACCTTACAATACTCCATTAGTTTTTCAAAACGCCCCAGCCAGCAATCCCTCAACGACAAACGTAATGAAGCCATAGAACTCTTAAAATCTGATCTAAATACTATTTCCAATTGGGGCAGAGAAAACCTTGTTACCTTTAATGCTTCCAAACCCCAATTTCTCCATTTATCTACCCGTAAGGAACTCCCAGCGGACTATCCTTTATTCTTCAACAATACAAAAATCAATCCTTCATCTTCTCTCAATATTCTTGGTGTCTCTTTTTCTTCTGCTCTCAGTTGGAAGGACCATATTACCAGTCTTGCTAAGGCAGCCTCCCAGAAGCTGGGTGTGCTCAACCGCCTTAGGGGGTTCTTTTCCCCTGCACAGCTTCTTGCTCTGTACAGGGGCATAGTGCATCCTTGTATTGAGTATTGTTCACATGTGTGGGGAGATTCCTCTCACACCGCTCTCCTAGACGAAGTTGAAAGGAAGGCCTTTCGTATCATTAACTCCCGTCCACTCACCAACTCTCTGCAATCTCTCTCTCTCTCTGCCGCAATGTTGCATCCCTCTCGCTATTCTATCGCTACTATAATAATCAGTGTTCCTCAGAGCTTTCCCAGTGTATACCACCTCCTTTACGTTGGGCACGTGGTACCCGTCTTGCAACTCAATCCCACCCCTACTCTGTGCAACTCTCCAACCCAAGAGTGAAACATTATTCTCAAAATTTCTTCTACTCAGCAGCTGTGCTCTGGAACTCTCTCCCAGAATCAGTCTTTTCCTCTTCCTATGACTTAAATTGCTTCAAACTCCGTGTTTCCAGGCATTTTGGCTCGAACGTCCCTTGATTTTGGCCCTGTCACTCTTTTAACTATGGGGGAGGAACTCGCTATAGGCAGTTCTGCCTTTTGCCTCCCTCAATCACATAGAAAAAAAATATATACAAATGGATTATACACACATATTGTTATATTGGCAGAGCCCATTGAGAGTTTAACTCTCTTAAAAGGCACCTACTGTATATGTTACTCACTTAAGTACTTCTCTGATGGTGGCTACTATATATATATCAATTAACAATTGTAAACATATCAGCCGACAAGCAGAGCATTCATTCACATGCATACAGCGATTGTTCATACACATACACAAATACAATTTCACACACTCACATATTTATGTTTTTAACAAACTCTAAGCAATATACAAATATCATACCGGATAATATCATAAGATTACGATATACACACATGCGCGCACATAATCACATTCACAAACACATCCGCATATACCTTGAAAAATACCTATGCAAATTATAGGTATATTTATAGCCTCGCATAAACATGACTACACACCCACACCCATGACTATACACACACATTAACGTACACGAATGTATTCATATGCATTATGTACCTCCACACACTTATACCGTATACACTCATATAGAAACATGCACGTACACAAATAATTATGCATATACAAACATTTACAGTACAGTATATTGTTCATGAAATTATTGGTTTGATCATACATTTACAGTACAGTATATTGTTCATGAAATGATTGGT
Organism: Paralithodes platypus; assembly: GCA_032716605.1. Taxonomy (NCBI): domain Eukaryota; kingdom Metazoa; phylum Arthropoda; class Malacostraca; order Decapoda; family Lithodidae; genus Paralithodes; species Paralithodes platypus. The sequence continues at coordinate 25,040,461 of CM064531.1, read as the reverse complement.
TTGATCATACATTTACAGTACAGTATATTGTTCATGAAATGATTTACAGTACAGTCAGTATATTGTTCATGAAATGATTGGTTTGATCATACATTTACAGTACAGTATATTGTTCATGAAATGATTGGTTTGATCATATATTTACAGTACAGTATATTGTTCATGAAATGATTGGTTTGATCATACATTTACAGTACAGTATATTGTTCATGAAATGATTGGTTTGATCATACATTTACAGTACAGTATATTGTTCATGAAATGATTGGTTTGATCATATATTACAGTACAGTATATTGTTCATGAAATGATTGGTTTGATCATACATTTACAGTACAGTATATTGTTCATGAAATGATTGGTTTGATCATATATTTACAGTACAGTATATTGTTCATGAAATGATTGGTTTGATCATATATTTACAGTACAGTATATTGTTCATGAAATGATTGGTTTGATCATACATTTACAGTACAGTATATTGTTCATGAAATGATTGGTTTGATCGTACAGTATTGCTAATTAATGCATGAATAGCAATGCTAGTACTTATTCAACAGGACATTCTTTAGCGATCTCTTAAAACAAAATAATGTAAATTTATCTCTGATCTCTGACGGCAATTCATTCCAGACCTTCACTCCATAATACACGATTGATGTCTGTGATTGTGTCGACTGCATATATGTAATATCTAATACATTGATGTCTGTGATTGTGTCGACTGCATATATGTAATATCTAATACATTGTTTCCTCTTAAATGATGTCCATCATTTTCACGGAACCGGAATAGATTATTACGCAGGCTATAAGGTTGTTTAGTGATTTATAAACGAAAAGAGCACTACAATATGTATTAATATCACAACGTTTAAGTAATGCAAGATTTAAAAACAAGTTATGTGTGTGTTCATACCTTGATGTATAGGTTATAGTTCTTATTACTTTTTGTTTGTGCTGTCACAAGTGGTTTTAATTTAGTGCTACATACGGTACATACCGGGGAGGTGTGGTGGAGTGGTCTTGCCACTGGCCTGGTAATCCAAAGGTCCCGGGTTCAAATCCCGATGTATTAATGGGAAGATATTATTGGGATGGAATTTGTGCTGTACCTGGTATCAGTGCATTACCACAAGCCCACCGAAACGTCAATAAAATACCCTCATTGTTCCCTGATTAAATAGCACTGTATGAATATTCCCATATTCAAAATATGCTATAGGGGTGCAATGCCTGGTGAGTTATCTGCTCAACAGGTGCGTTGTGTGTGTGTAAGTGTGAGAGTCCGAGTGTAGGGGGTGAGACAGTGAAGCACAGGAACGAGGTGGCTTCAGAGATGGGGTCGTTTCGGGCCATGAGTGAGCACCGTGCCTCATGTGAAGGCAAGATGGCAGGTGCTCGTTGTACTCTACGTGCTTCACATGTCTCACTCCCTAGACTGGAACAAGACCTCACGGGCTTCACTGTTCATTGTAAAACGGTGAATGTTAAGGCTCTCAGCCTATGCCGAGAGGAAGTAAGTTGGAATATAGAAAAAAATAAAAAAATAAAAAATACACAGTATGGCAGTAACACATATTAGGGTATAGCCTACTAATGAATGATGTACAAATTGCAAGGCTTTAGTGTTCAACACATTACGAGTCAGATTGATTATTCCGCATTGCTAGTTTATTTTTGCATATACGTTTTCAATATACAAAGTCCAAGACAGTTGTCTGTCAACTATTACTCCAAGAAACTTCGTGCTTTTTTCTTCGTTTAGTATTGTTTTGTTAATTTTTATTTCCCCTGAATTATAAGGTATAGTTTTCCTACGAAAGTTTATGAAGTTTGATTTAGCAATATTTAATTATAATGTACAACTTGGAAAATAAACAAACCAAAACTGGTACGATACAAGATAAATGCAAAAGAACTAATCAAAATCGCTATGTGGAAATAACGCTTAATAAAATAAATGTTTGAAATAAAAGAACACAGTCCACCACATATGGTGTACACAACTACATGAGCAAGTCAATTTGTTTCCCAAGCAAACTGATCGCACATTATAACAATGCACCATCGTCATGTTCAAGTAATTAGTCAATTTGAGAAGTCCGGGACATTCTGGTATACTTTACTAAATTCTGAATGAATAAAGAAACTACAATTTATATCAAAGTTTATATGTAGCTAAATTTGCAATTTGACAAGATATCAACAACAGTACAAAACACGTATATCACACACTAACGATAGTACTATCATCACCCGTCCGTGATGTTTTTTATGGTCATAGGGGGCACGGCACTGTGAGGTGGGCTGGTGTGGAGCATAGGCTTGAGTTGCTGCATGATACGGGCGCTTCCCAGACACTTGTTAAGAATTTCACTGGCAAGCCTATTAACACGGCTCTGGTTGTGGTGGTTCAAGGCATCAATGCTACGCGGTCTTACCCGTTGGTCAGAGTGGAGCTTGAGGTGGACGGTGTGACACGAGAGTTGGATGTGGGTGTGGTGGAGAAATTGCCAGTTGAGGGGGTCGAGCTCTTTCTCGGCAATGACTTTACGGTGCCCACTTCCGAGGTTCCACCCTTAGTCGTTGCCGAGAGGGCGGCCGACACGAGTAGGGAGGGGCAAGAGTGGCTCGAGAGTTGCCAGATGCCGCAGATGGCGTGTGCTGTCACCAGGTCTCGGTCCGCTCAGGTGTCACAGCCTAGTACCCAAGTTTTAGACCAGCGGAGGATGGGTCGGAAGGAGAAAGTCAAGGCTGGTCGGGTTGAGAGTTTGGACCCAGCGACACTCCTTGGTGACTCGGTACTTGCACCCATTATGAGGTCCGGAGTGGCCCCAGAACCTGTCCCCCCTAGTGACATGGTAGGGCGTGTTAGCACTCCGCGACAGAAACGTTCCCAGGCGAAGCAGGCAAGGCTTGAGCAGCCCAGTATTGGGGGTGGCCACAAGTTGCTTCAGAAGCATTTAGATAGGCTGGCACCCTCGGATATATGTCGGTTGCAAGTAGAAGATCCTGGGCTTGAGAGTTGTGGGAACGGGGCTATTGAACTCGACGAGGACGGGGATGCAAAGCCGGGAGATTTTTTTCATGTTGGGGGAATCCCGTACCGCCGCTTTTTGGATCCCAGACGTAGTTGGGATGGTGGGGCAAGAGTGGTTGACCAGTTGGTGGTCCCTGAGGAGTGTCGTGATAGCCTGTTGCGGTTGGCGCACGATGTTCCGTTGGCAGGTCACTTGGGTGTGAGAAAAACGTTGGCCTCGTTATCTAGGTTGTTCTGGTGGCCAGGTATTAAAGCCCAAGTTTCGGACTGGGTGGTGATGTGTGGTACCTGCCAGAGGGTGGGAAAGCCGAATCAGAGCATACCTAAGGCTCCGTTGCACCCAGTGCCTGCTATTGGTCCTCCCTTCAGCAAGGTTATCATCGACATGGTAGGCCCTCTGCCTCCCACTAGTGCAGGTAACAGGTTTTTGCTAACCCTCATGGACGTCTCCACTCGCTACCCTGATGCATACCCTATGAGAAATGGCAAGTCTAAAACTGTTGTGCGAAACTTGCTGTTGTATTGCTCGAGATACGGGTACCCGCAGGAAATTCAGTCGGACCAAGGGTCGAATTTCACGTCCACACTCTTTAAACAGACCATGCAGCAGCATGGGATCAATACGGTTGTCTCTTCAGATTATCACCCAGAGAGTCAAGGGGTGTTGGAAAGATGGCATTCCACTTTGAAAAGCATGTTGCGGTGCTACTGTTCGGAGAACGGCAAGGATTGGGACCTAGGGTTACCGTACGTTTTGTTTGCGGCACGAGAGGTACCTGGGGAGAGCCTTGGGTTTAGCCCCAACGAGTTAGTTTTCGGGCATCAGGTTAGAGGTCCTCTGAGCATGGTGAGAGAGATCTGGGAAGGGACTGTGCCGCCATGTTCTCTAATTAAGTATGTCCTCGAGAGTAGAGACAGGATGCTGAAAAGGCTGGAGTTCGCAGGGAGAAATTTGGTAGATAATCAGGCCTTGATGAAGGATCGGTATGACATCAAAGCAAAGCTCCGGGAGTTTGTGGTAGGACAGGAGGTTTTGGTCTTATTGCCCTTAGTAGGCCATCCTCTGTCGGCCAAGTTTGTCGGTCCTTACAAGGTCGTGCGGAAGTTGTCTGACCTAGATTACCTTGTAGCTACTCCGGATAGGCGGAAGAAAAATCAGCTCTGTCATGTGAACCTGTTAAAAGAGTTCGTGAGGTGCCCACCTGAGAAGCCTACTGTCCCTGTGTTGGTCTGCAGCGGCCAAGGTGGAGAAGGAGAGGGGGGCAGTGAGGCACAGGTGGAGGAGAGTTGGGATTGTCATGTCTCGGCGGAGCAGTGGGCGGGGAACACGAACCAGGTGGCTGTGGAAGCGCTTGAGCACCTGCCTGAGCAACAGCATGCAGCGATCCAGCACCTATTTAGTTTATACCCCATTGTGTTTGCCGAGCACCCAGGCCTTACAACTCATGCGGTGCATGATGTGGACGTTGGAGACCACCACCCCCCTTTAAATCAGTGCGCTATCGTGTACCTCCCATTAAACTTCCGGCTCTCCGAGCGGAGTTAGGCTACATGTTGGAGAGGGGGCTGATAGAAAAAGGGGCAGTTAGGTGGACATCTCCCGTCACTCTGCAGCCTAAACCAGACGGCAAGGTCAGGTTTTGCATTGACTTCAGGCGGTTGAACGGCGTAACCCCCACCAATGCCTACCCTCTTCCCCGTGTAGATGACAGTGTTGACAAGATCGGGTGTGCACATTACCTCACCAAGGTGGATCTTGTCAAGGGTTACTGGCAGGTACCGTTGTCTGAGCGGGCGAAGCAGGTGTGCGGGTTTGTGGTGGATGGGAACACTTACCGTTGCAACGTTATGCCGTATGGGCTGAAGAATGCACCTGCAACTTTCCAATGCCTGATGAATGAGTTAGTGGCGGAGATCCCTAACTGCACCGTTTATCTAGATGATGTGATAATCTACGATGATGACTTTGAAAGCCATTGCGAGCACATCGGGGCACTGTTCAGGAAGCTGAGTGAGGCTCATTTGGTGGTCAATCTGGGCAAATGTGATTTTGTTCGGGCAACTGTGCAGTACCTGGGGTTTGTGGTAGGGTTAGGCCAGGTGTGCCCCCCCCCCCCCCTTACCAAGATACAGGCTATTAACCAGTTCCCTAGGCCGACCACCAAAAGACAGATCATGAGGTTCTTGGGCATGATTGGGTATTACCGCAGATTCATCCGCGGATACTCCTCGGTGTTGGCTCCTCTGATGGACCTACTTGCAAAGACGAAAAAGATTGGGTGGGCACCTGAGTGTGAGAAGGCCTTCTCACTGGTGAAGCATCTGTTGTGCACTCACCCCATACTCAGGGCCCCCGACTTCTCAAGGCATTTTCAGCTAGCGACCGATGCTAGCGGCGTAGGGGCTGGTGCCGTCTTGTTGCAGACAGACACAGAAGGTGTGGAACACCCAGTAAGCTTCTTTTCTAAAAAGTTCAACTCAGCACAAAAGAACTATTCCGTAGTAGAGAAGGAGCTTCTGCCCATTGTGCTGGCGCTCAGGCACTTTGAGGTGTATGTTCTCGCTTTTGGCCCAGTCGTGGTGATTTACACTGACCACCACCCTTTGAAGTTTTTTAATCAGTTCCACAACCGGAATATGAGGCTAACCAGATGGTCTTTAACACCTTATTATCGGCCTAGGCGGTCTAGCGGACTGTAGCGCCCAACGGGGTGTTTTTACCCTAAATAGGGTTGTTTACGTGATCATTTTCATGCCTAAATAAGACCCAGAGCGTAAAACAAGTATCTATTCCTGAAAGGGCGTAAACAGAACTTTCCAATGACACCCAAACCATCCTTGTACGACCGCTGGTTTTCTTGCAACTATCATGCAACACGAGTGCAAAAACCATGTAATTAGGTACTTTCCCTACATAATTCCCTGTGTAGCGAGTGAGAGAGGGGAGAGAATGGAGGGAGGCACCTCAGTTGGTCCACGGTGGTCGTGCGGAGTGGTCATAAGGTTGCTAGGCTCCTCACACCGCTCAGCTCTCTCTCTCAGCAACATTACGTGCTGAAAATGGCGCACAACATAAGTTGTGAACCGGCAGTTAGTCCAAATTTATTTCACACGACATAAGTTGCGCGCCGCCAATTAAGGGTTAATGTTGCAGGAGTATAATCTGGACATTCGCCATATAGCCGGTTGTGATAATGTGATAGCTGACTGTTTGTCCAGGGTGGAGGACCCAGGGTAGATCACCACAGGTGTGTTTGATGGAGTGGAGAAAAATTTGGCTTGCCCCTGTAGTGCAACGCCGCCAAAAACACTATTAAAAAAAATGTAAAAACCTCACATAAAAACTCTTTGTTTTTTATAGTATATAAGTGCAGTATATTACAGCAAGAATCTAAGACACTCTGAGTTGTTGTCTTAGTAGTCTAGGCTTGGTGAAGCTTGCTCGTTGAGCGTGATATAATTATTATTATGCTATTATTTTGGGGAAGTATTGTGTAGATTTTTGTTTTTCATAATGAAGTATTTTATGTTTGTGATCGTGCCTTGTTTTCACAACTTGGGAGAGTAGCTGGGTGATGTGGGGTTGGTGGGCATTCTGTCTGTTCAGATGTGGAGTTCACCTGAGGCTGAAACGTCCCACATCTTGGGCGGGGTGTTACGCTGGCCGGCTTGCCAGAATGTACTCGTAACTCGCTAGCGCTCGCCAGGGCAGTGAAATGGGCTATAATAATCGTAGAATGATGTTCTTTCTTTCATAGAGTTCATGTTGTCACAGACAGATCAGTGGTGGTCTTTATTCTTGTCTGTGACACTTGGAAGTATTTTATATCATTGATAGAGTATAAGATATGTTGTGTGAAGTTGTAAGGAGAAAGAGAGCGAGCAGCAAGGTGGTATTATGTGCGTGTGTATGTACGTGTGCCTTCCTCGCTCGGGCGGAGTTTCCCACGCTTGTGATTGGCCAGCAGGCCTGGCGCGTCATATTACGCCTGCTCCTCATGACGTAGTCGTCAGTGATTGGGTGCCGCTGTCTTTGTTAGTGCTGGCGGGCTCCTACTCGCGTGTCTCCTGCAGAGCTTGGCATAGCGTGCTTGGTCCTACATGTCCCTTGCAATCTGTCCCCAATCTAACCCCCTGTACTACTGTTTCTCTCTCTGAACTTCTTCTTTTCCAATACTTCTCATCTTTATTCATTTACTTATCCCTTCTGGTTCTCGCATACGACTTCCATAGTCGGCCAGTCGTATTACCAGCACCAGTTCTCACATACATGTTTTGCACTAGCTTTAGGGATTATTAGAGTCATAGTCACATGGTAGCATAGTATTGGGGTGCTTCTAATTATTGAGCTGTTCTTTCCTACTATTTAATGCTAGACAGTGGAGGGTATCTTTGGTCGTTGTCTGAGTTATGTATGTGGCAAGTCAGAGCCTGTACGACTTCGACGAAGCTAGGTAGCCTGTAACCCTTGTGCATATTTTTCCTTTGCGAGTGTAGCAGTTTACAAGTGCCTACTCTCACTTATATGCTTGCTACCTCATTTTGTTGACCTTTGTGGAGCGCCAGGGTAAGACCAGATACTTGAGATCTGGACTTACCAAGAGAGCCTCCAAGTCACTTAACGTAACATAAGGGAAATCTGTTCAAGGGGAGACAGTAGGCTACGAGCATTCTTGCGCTCTGCCTAGTTTCCTGGTACCTTTTATGCCACTGCTAGACTTTATTAGTGAGAAAGACAGCATAGTGTTTATTAACTTTAATTGTGTATGCTTTAGGAATTATTCACGCCTTATTTTAGCCTAGGTTGATGCATAGTGCACAACCCAGTTTGCTGTTACGTTGGCTAAAGAAGTACTGTTTTGAGCAGCTATTATTAGTGCTGTCACAGAGTTGTTGCACTCCCTTGTTTTTTATATATGTGTATCCTACTTATTGGTGTATTTAAGATACACGCTTTGGTGTCCTGCCCCTGCATTATTTCTGTTCTATATTGACGAGCATCTTAGAGCATCAGACGTTTTCAGAAGATTCCTTACCTGATTGCTGTAGTACTAGACTTCCAGTGTTTTCATAGAGCATTGAAGAGTTTATTGTTGAGTACAGACTCACACTAAAGTTAACGTAAGCATATACTTCTTTATCAAATCTTATTATAGTTTATTTAAGCATTGTTATTACTTGAGAGCATTTTATTAACGTAAAGTACTCCTGTTGTGAGTAGGCTTTGCCGTCACCGGAAAGCCTTTGTAGAAGTGCACTAAAACCCAGTTAATTGATACCCCGTTATCCAATAGATTAACTCTGGAGGGTTTAAGTGTTTTGTTCACCAGCGTAATAGTTCGAGGGTTTGGAATTAGCGTACCGTTGTTGCAGATATAGCCTATCATCTAGTCCATTATTAAGTGCCCTTGTTTATTTCGTAGTGCCGGTCGTAACAGGGGGCACTCAAGGGTATCAGTCGCGGGTTGGCAAAGGAAGAATCTGCAGAGGTGAGGTTGTCGAGGAGTCTTAAACTAGTTCCGCCTTGTGACAACACCAAGCTATAGGAGTGGTTTCTCCATTTTGAGAAAAAGGCACACAAGTTCTACTGGCCTTGGGAACAGTGGGTGGCGCTTGTAGCAAACATGTTAATGGGTAAGGCTCTGGAGGCTTATGACCGTATGTTGGTAGAACTAGATGACTACGAGCAGTTTAAACAGTCCACCTTAAAAGCCTACAAGCTTAGTCCAGAGGCCTATTGCTTGTTGTTCCGAGGTGCTAAAAAGAGGCCCGGGGCCACTAATTTTGAATATGCCAAAATACCTTGAAGACACAAGAACCTTTCATCAACAATGTGGCGCGAGGGATTTGCCAGAAACTAAGGGAGAAGCCGCCAGATAAGTTACGAGACGCGGCTGTCTGGGCTGACGATAATGTCTTCGCTTTAAAAGGGTTTTCCAACCGGTGCAGGTGCAGCCATAGTTACCAGAGCCAGGAGAGTTATAATCGGCAGTCTGGGAGTGGGGCACCTGTGGCCGAGGGATCGGGTCCCGCACATAATTCTTCTCACGGCGGTGATAAGACAGACAAGAGAGCGTCAAGACCTAATTCTATACCAGTCATGTGTTTATCGTGTAAGCAGGCAGGTCATATAAAACCCAACTGCCCTATGTTGTAGTCTACGGTGGCATCGCACCCCTTTTCCTTTGTTGTCAACCTGGAAGAGGGTCAGGTTAGTGAGCTCGGGCAGGTTGTGTTTGGTACGGGGAAGGGCGGCCTGGATACTTTTTTTTTTACTATACTATAATTTTTATTTAATTATAGCAACAGTCAGATTTATATTTTGACTGCCTGATAGACTGTTTGGGAGAGCAAATGTGAGTGAAGAAGATAAGTTGTGCAATCAACTATACGGGGATCAGCTCAAGGATAAACCCATTTTGAATCGAGAAGCAAAGGAAACTCTTCTCCCTTTTCTAATAATTAACCTACCTCTGTGACCAAGTATTTTCAGACTATGAAAACTAAAGCAAGAGACCCACTTGATCCCCAACATCCATCAACATAAACCTTTCATAGAGAAGCTCAACAACAAAATGAGGCAGCATCAGTTTTCTTAATAATAAATATGTGTTTTTCATTGCACATAGCACATCTACTGTTACAGAAATAAGATATCAAGAGTTACATACTAAAATATATGTATCTAAGTTACTGCCTTGAAAAATAATTATGAATTACTAAGAATCAATATATATATATATATATATATATATATATATATATATATATAACAGGCCCAGTGCCGATCCCGGTAGCTGAAAGCTAATCATGATATTAAACCTTCTTTATAATGGTGTCAATCTTTTATTCATGAAGGAACAGTGGAGATGTGTGGTAAGAGGCATCAAATGAGAGTTCTAAGGGACACAGGTGCATGGCAGTCAATGTGTCTGAAACTCACTGATGGCCCTGTAGACTAGCAGTGGTTCCCAAACTATTTTGATGGCGACCCCAAATACAATATTTCATCGTCCTTACGACCCTACACCCTGAAACACTGGATTGGTACGTTATATATATATATATATATATTGATTCTTAGTAATTCAAAATTATTTTTCAAGGCAGTAACTTAGATACATATATTTTAGTATGTAACTCTTGATATCTTATTTCTGTAACAGTAGATGTGCTATGTGCAATGAAAAACACATATTTATTATTAAGAAAACTGATGCTGCCTCATTTTGTTGTTGAGCTTCTCTATTATAGGTATATGTTGATGGATGTTGGGGATCAAGTGGGTCTCTTGCTTTAGTTTTCATAGTCTGAAAATACTTGGTCACAGAGGTAGGTTAATTATTAGAAAAGGGAGAAGAGTTTCCTTTGCTTCTCGATTCAAAATGGGTTTATCCTTGAGCTGATCCCCGTATAGTTGATTGCACAACTTATCGTCTTCACTCACATTTGCTCTCCCAAACAGTCTATCAGGCAGTCAAAATATAAATCTTACTGTTGCTATAATTAAATAAAAATATGCCTACCACAACGTTAAACTTTAGGAAAAGTATTCATCATGAAATACATTCAATCAAACCCCCTCTCAGTCACTCACTAACCCACATTCACATAATTATAATACACACATTCAAGGATATACTCGTAGTAATCCACGTACAACGAAAAAGGACCTGTATGATATACTGTTAAAGTACATTTTGTGGCTTCGCCCCATCAAAAACATCATCACAAACTCAAAAATATTCCTCATCTCTATATCTATATAAAATGTTGTTATATCAATGTATTATATTATTAACTATTATTATTAACATTGGTTTTGAGACTATAGGTTGCAGGTTACAGGTAATAAGTAAACACAAATAAAAAACACAAACACATAAAACAAAAAATAAAAAATCCCAAGGCATATGCACATATTTGGGCAATTTTGGATTTAAGGCTGCGATGTGAAAAACGGTAATGAGTCAAAATATATATCATAATGACAATGTTTCTTCTTCCAATCAGTAATAACACGTCTGTTAATTCTTGCAATCAATGAAAAGTAAATGAAAAAGAACATATTACTCGTATTGTGGTGTGAAAACGGGTAACAAGTAAAAAGTAAATATTATAAAGGCATTGTTGCTTCTAGTAATAAATAAAACTTATATGTTATAAGGAGGTTTTACTTGAAGTAACATGCAATACGTAAAAAATAACTTCATTACCAAGGCTTAACCCGGGAGCTGCAGGGAGACTCTTAAGAGTTCCCCCGGCGCACTGCGGGGAGACTCTTAAGAGTCAGAGAAAATAAAAATCAACTTTTGACATCGAAATTTTTTTATTTTTTGGCCCCTGGGCCATGCAAAATCTCAGTCCACCTCCCCTCCTTCCACTTTCCTCCTCTCCTTCAGTTATCACCTATTTTCCTGTTATTCCTTATTCTGAGGTATATTTCGTGCTAACATTAGAAATCCGATTGGAGGGTGTGGTCATCACTGATAGCAAGCGAGTGCAAGAGAGAGAGAGAGAGTTCGATCGACTGTGTCTCAGTGGCCTTGGGGAAATTGGCGGGAAAGCAGATTGCCTCACCCATACATTATACAACTCGCGGGCTATATCTCCGATTTTGACCATCCAAACGCTGTTTTCACTCGTTTTATTGTTGTTTCAGGTTAATACCTTTATATCAACCCAATAGGCGCATATGGATAAGTATTAATGCTATTAATGGCACAATGAATATTTTAGTGGCGGAAACACCTCAAATACGTCAGCACAGGGGGACGTTTCCAATTACCCCCATGCGCACTTCAGAGGTTAAAGATGAAAGTGTTAACTGCGAGTAGCATTAATACGACAATATATCATAATGATGGGCATACCAAGTCCAGCAATTACGCATAAACAAGTAGGATACAGACAATACTAACCATTTATTAACGAACTTCTTGAATACCACTGAATAATAGGAGTGGTAGATTCGAGCCGTTGGGATGCACAGTAGAATAGCCAAGAAAGTTAGAAGCAATACAGAACAAAGTTGGGAGGGCAGGACTTGGGGCAAATAAGTACGTAGCGGAAGAAGCTATGGGGGGGGGGGGGGGAAAGAGTACATTCGATACGTGGATAGGGAAAGAAAAGAGTAAGTACAAGGTAAGACTGGAAGAAATTTAAGAAGATAGATGGCCAAACAAATGTATATATGTGGGTAAATGGTGAAAGTAAGTGGAGCAGGAAGTGTAGACAAATATTGGGAAGGGTAAATATACAGCAACACCAAGTGGGAAGGAAATTCAGAGCAAGGGAAGGGATGGGGGAGTGGGCAAGAATTGAGAACGGAAGACACAAAGTACAAAGTAAACCATTCTATGATGGGGGATAGGTATAAGAACTTGTGTGGGTTTATAAATGAGATGGAGGGTCAAGCCATACAAAAAATATATATATACAGTATATATATTTAAAACACTCTAGATATAATTTGGACACAGAACAATAATTAATAAAGAGGGTGACGGTGCGGGAAGGGAACTAGAAAAAGAAAATAAAGAAACAAGAGGGAGGGGGGAATTAGACAATATGCCTAAGAAAATTATATAGACAGAAAGAGAGTGAAGTCAAAGGTTGTGGGGAGGGGGAAGTAATGGGTAATAGCATAAGATAAACGGAGTGGTCTACAGATAAAAAGGGAAAAGAGATACTAATAAATAAAGGAGACAAAGTATTATTGCTAACTCTTTTCTCCAGACCCTTCCACGACCCTCAGAAACAGGCTCACGACCCTTGTGTGGGTCGCAACCATGGGTCGCGACCATGGGTTTGGGAACCACTGACTTAGAGACTGGGGAGTTTGTGCTGTGCCAAGGTGTTAACACAGAGGCCTGGTATAACCTAGTACTGGTGACATTGAAGTGCCCAGTGGTCACTGCAACAGCCAATATTGCAGTGGCGAATTTATTTTGGGGGCGGACTTAGCAGGAAATGTAGTGTATCCCCCACCAGTAGTCGTAGTTGACAGGGTAATAGTTGAGAGTGCATCTGAAAGTACCGAGCAGCCTGTGACTGACCTGTCTCAGCGGGCACCAGAGGCACTGTAGAGGGGTTGACTCTGCTGAGCCCTATGGCCGGAGGCTCCGCACAACCTGCTGAGCCGCCCACCAATCTAGCAGGATCCTTGTGCGGTCTGGCAGCAGTGGCACAAGCCGAGATAGGCAAGGCACAACAGGAGAATGTGGAGTTGGCACCCCTGTTTGCAAAATTGGGAGAGAGCAAAAAGACAACGAGTGGTGTCATCGATACACCTGATTGGCGCAAAGCACAGCAACTTGGTAATTTAAACATGCTCAAACATTACCACCGTGCACTGTCTTCAGCATTGGAGGGGCAACCGGGTATGGCAACCTGCGCAGAGGCTGAGGGGCTACGGCCGGCCGGGGAAGGTGTTACAAGTTGTGCTGTGGGCGGAGAAGGTGCCGCACGGGTGGAGCATGATATAGATATTATACCTGGGGCAGAGCTGCACAGCCGAGATCCTATGTTACTGACTGCGTGTCGGGTTACGGAAATAGGCGAGCAGGTCTGCGCCACTGAAGTACCTCTCAGCCCCTCCCCCCAGCTGTCCTCTGTCACCCGGTCCCAGCAACCAGGAGGCCGTTGTTGTTTCTCATGTCCTTGCTGTATGTGCAGAGGTGGAGAAGGAGGAGGAGAGTGAACACTTCCCTGGTGAGGCTGTGCCGGCCGGGACATGGGATCAAAAAGAGTACCTGACGTTGCAGGGAAAAAGCTGTCGCACTTGCCACCAGAGGAGAGGGAGGAGCTGTTCAGCACCCTCTGGGAGTACTCATCTGTGTTTGGCGACGCACCGGGTCATACCCTATGGGCCGTCTATGACATCGATGTGAGAATTGCATAACCAATCAAGTTGCCCCCCTATAAAGTTAATCCTTTAAAATATGCAGCCTTAGAGAAGAAGCTGGGCTCTATGCTGGAGAAAGGCTTAATAAAAAAGGGTGGAGTCAATGGTGTTACGACCGGGACTACGAATAAAACAAGGGCACTTAATGATTGGACTAGTAATAGGGCACTATGCAACAACGGTACGCTAGATCCAAACCCTCGAACTTATATGCCGGCGAACAAAAACACCTATACCCTCCAGAGTTAATCTGCGATAGCGGGGTATCCTTAACTGGGCACAAATGTACTCTACTTCAGGCTAACCCACACTGGTATAGCCTGATAACAAACAGGATGCAAGTTACGTTAAAATGCATAAAAAGGAATCTATGGAAAGATCAATTAAATCACTGCAAGGTTTAATACAATAAAAATATGCTTCAATACAGTTACTCTAAACAACAATAAACTCTTCACTCCTATCTGAAAGAAAGTGAAGTATAGTCCTACAGCATAGACCTGGAAACTTCTGAAGAAAGTCTGATGCTCATAAAATGCTCGTATCTTAAACTATATAAAGGCAGGAGGCAGGACACCACACGTGTAAATTGAATACACTAAAAGATAGGACATATAATGTTAACTGACACGAGAATACTATAAATGCGCAACGGTAGCAATGCTCGACACTAAAAGAAGTACTTCCTCATCAACGAAACAGTCTGCTATGGTTGTGCGGCTCAGCAACAACCTAGACTAATAAATGATGTGAATAATAATGCGTACATATCAAAGAGCTTATATTAAATACTAACAAGTGTCTACTCGATTAATAATGTCAAGCTGGGATACTCGAGGTAAGGAACTGGGGTTGAGCAAGACAGGCTCGTAGCCTAGCGATGTCCTTAAGACTGCATCCTTTTAGTTACGTTAATTGACTAGGGTGCTCTCTTGATAGATCCCGATCACAAGTATCTGGTTCTATCCTGGCGACCCTCTAAAGACAAGCAAAGAGGCAGCAAAATGTAGAACTGGTACAGGCCAAAACCCTCAGTCAACACAATGCTGCACTCGCAAAGGACGCAACCGAAAAGACAACCCCGGCTACCACAGGACCGGTCGAAGTCGTGTAGGTATAAGCAAACCGTACACACATCAGAGACAACGACTACAGTTACCTTATCCCAGTCTAGCATTAAATAAAAGAGCAGAAACACTAAATCAATAATGGAGACACACAAAGTTCTTAACCTATACTTACTAAGAACACTCAAACCTATTCTAAGTATATGTATATATCTCTGAGGACGGCGCATGCAATACAATGGGCCGGCTATGGAAACCGTATGCAGAACCCAAGGGGAGTGTTGTGCAGTGAATAAAGGTTAGAGTATGGAAAGAGAGAATCGAGTGAGAGAAACAGTGATAAAGGTGGTGATCGGGGGAGAGTATGCAAGGGGATGTTAGAAGCATGCGCGCCAAGCCTGTCCTGACGAGGACAGCTCCTGGGGACCCTCATGGAGGAGGTTAGTTACACAGGAGCCCGCAAAGGCGCGATGGTCGGCCAATCATGGGCCGAGACGTCACAAGACAGCAGGCGCCACAGGACACAGCCAGACACTACCTCCTCGCTCTGAAAGTCTTTCTCATTCCCACGCTGGTACTATTATCACTATCTATCTATCTATCTATCTATTGCCTGACGCCGTGATCCCCGAAGGGGTGGCCACGAACGAACCGCCCCCATGCACCTCTGTCCCCAGTCAGTCGACGCCCCTCCCCCCAACCAGCACCACCTTCGTTCATGTACTTCCTCACTCCATCCTTCCACCTCATATTCGGTCTACCTCTCCCCCTCTGTCCCTCCACCTCGCTCTCATACACCCTCTTAGTCATTCTCTCGCTTTCCATACGTTCCATATGGCCGAACCATCTCAAGTTTTTCCTTTTCACACTTTCCAGCACATCTACCTCCACACCACACCTCCTTCTTACTTCCTCATTAGTCTGTCTATCCCTCCATGTAACTCCGCACGCACTCCTTAAGTAATTCATTTCCACTGCTCTCACTCTTGGTCTGAGTCTCTCAACCAACGTCCATGCTTCGCTTCCGTAAGTCAGTGTCGGGATTACCACACTGTCATGCAAGGACTTCTTCACTTCCATACTGACCACCCTATTTCTTGTTACTGCTTTTAGCGTTCCTACAACCCTCTTCCCCTGTTGTACCCTCTCCCGCACCTCTTCATCCATAGTCCCATCTTTACTCAACACACTGCCCAGATACTTAAAAGAGTTGACGATCTCCATAGGGGAGGTGTGGTGGAGTGGTCTTGCCACTGGCCTGGTAATCCAAAGGTCCCGGGTTCAAATCCCGATGTATCAATGGGAAGATATTATTGGGATGGAATTTGTGCTGTACCTAGTATCAGTGCATTACCACAAAGCCCACCGAAACGTCAATAAAATACCCTCATTGTTCCCTGATTAAATAGCACTGTATGAATATTCCCATATTCAAAATATGCTATAGGGGTGCAATGCCTGGTGAGTTATCTGCTCAACAGGTGGCGTTGTGTGTGTGTAAGTGTGAGAGTCCGAGTGTAGTGGGTGAGACAGTGAAGCACGGGAACGAGATGGCTTCAGGGATGGGGTCGTTTCGGGCCATGAGTGAGCACCGTGCCTCATGTGAAGGCAAGATGGCAGGTGCTCGTTGTGCTCTACGTGCTTCACATGTCTCACTCCCTAGACTGGAACAAGACCTCACGGGCTTCACTGTTCATTGTAAAGCGGTGAATGTTAAGGCTCTCAGCCTATGCCCGAGAGGAAGTAAGTTGGAATATAGAAAAAAAAAAAAAAAAAAAAAAAAAAAAGCCTGACCGTTCAGCTTCACCTCACACTCTGTGACTTCACCCCTTTCGAAGACCATAACCTTGCTCTTCCCTGCATTTACCTTCAAATTCCGTTTTTCGCACACTGTTCCAAACTCATTTACCAGACCCTGCAACTCCCATTCATTATCACTCATCAGAACTGTATCATCTGCAAACAGCAGTATAGGTAGCTTCCACTCAATTCCCTCCCTTTTCAGCGATACACCAACATCCACTGCTCTTGATAGTATTTCTTTCATAACTCCATCCATATATACAGTAAACAACCACGGGGACATCACACACCCCTGTTTCAAACCAACATTCAGGTCAAAGAACTCGCTCTGCTCACTCTCCACACGTACTGCCGCCTTTGCACCCTCATACATGCTCTTCACTGCTTTCAGCAACTTGCCCTCTACTCCGTATATTCTAAGTACTTTCCACAAACCTTCTCTATCCACTCTGTCATAGGCCTTCTCCAAGTCCATAAAGGCAACATACACCTTTTGTTTCTTCTCCAGATACTTCTCCACAACACAATTCAGGGTAAAAATCTGATCTACACATCCTCTTCCCTTCCTAAAACCTCCCTGCTCGTCGCCTATCCATTTCTCCGTTCTCACTCTCACTCTCTCAATCACTACCCTACTGTATACCTTCCCTACTACGCTTAGAAGACATATTCCTCGGTGGTTACCACACACTCCTCTTTCCCCTTTGCCCTTATATAGGGGGACTATTATGCCAGTCTTCCAGTCATCGGGTGCACTCCCCTTCTCCCATGCTAGTTTGCACATTTTCCATACCCATTCTATCACTATCTCACCACCATACCTCAACATTTCCCCACACACTCCATCTGTTCCTGGTGCTTTCCCCAACTTCACTCTTTTCATGGCTTCCCACACTTCTGACCTCCTGATCCCCACCTCCTCCTCCACTACTTCTCTTCTTCTCCCTCCCATACCATATCCAGCTATGTTTGCTGGCTCTTCATTCCTTTCATTTAGCAACTCACTGAAGTACTCCCTCCATCTTTCGACTCTCTCTTGCTTCTCGGCTAGCATTCTCCCATTCTTATCTTTCACACCCTTACTGTTTCCCTTGCTACCTTCCCTAACTGTCTTGACTTCTTTCCAGAACAGTTTCTTACTCTCCCTCCATTTTACACTCAGATTCCTTCCAAATTCCTCATCTACTCTTCTCTTACTTTCCTTCACTACTCTCTTCACCACCCTCTTACTCTCCACGTACCTCGCTCGTTTCTGTCTCTCGGAATCTTCATTCCCTCTGCTACCCAACCACTCTCTATATGCTTTCTTCTTTTCTTCCACAGCTATTCGTACCTCTTCTGTCCACCATGCTGTACCTTTCACTCCCCTCCCTCTTCTCCTCACTCCACACACCTCCTCACATGCTGCACAGATCTCATCCTTAAACACCTTGCTCATCTCCTCCACTTCCTCCATAACTTCCAGGTAGAACCAACCTAGTCGTCTTTCCACTGCTCTCCTGTACTCCTCCCTGATTTCCTCCTCCTGCAACCTCTCCACCCTCCTCACCATTCCACCCTCCTCTCGCCTCCCTCCCGCTCTCCTCACCCACTTCTTTTGTATCCTAACCTTAGCTACCACTACATAATGATCAGACAGACCCCCTCCAATACCCCTATACACCCTAGCATCCATCACAGATTTCTTCATTCGTTCATCCACACATACATAATCAATCAATGACTTTCGTTCCACCACTGTCTTATCCTTCATCGTCAACATCCGTTTCCACGTGTACCTGTGGATCATTCTGTGTCGGAAGAAGGTGTTGGCTATCCACAGCCTCCTCCCCACACATACGTCCACAAGTGCACTACCATTCCCATTCACCTCTGATTGTACCCCCCACCCTCCCACCACTCCCTCAACTTTCCTATCACCCACCTTATCATTCATATCCCCAATCAGAAATATTCTTTCGTTCTTGTCAAACTATCACTATTATCACTATTGTTGATATAAAATATAACCTGTTGTCACAGACGAAAACAAAGACCACCACTGGACTGTCTGTGACAGTGCGATTACTAGGAAAGAAAGAACAACATTCTCTGATAACTGTAGCCCATTCCGATGTCCCTGGCGAGCGCTAGTGGCTAACGAGAGGCGATTCTGCCAACGCTGGTAGACGTCACAATGGTCGAGCCCGGTTACTTTACAAACTAAGCCAGATGGCAAAATACGGTTCTGCATTGACTAACGCAAACTAAATGACATCTCAAAAATAGACACATGCCAAGAATTGACTCTGTGGATAAGACAGGAGCAGCCACCTTTATTACTAAAGTCAATCAATTAATATATTATTGGCAGGTGCTTCTGACGGAGCTATCCTTAATTTTGTGTTATTCACAAATATATCCTTGAAGGGTAAAAGGATGGATAGGATAAAGCAAATATGTGAAATAGATTACATAGTAATATATAATAGTAAGTATCATTAAATATTACATACTAACCATGATCACGATAATAGTAGTAGTATTAATAGCAGTGTCAATCTCGTTGGCCTAGGCTAGCCTAAATACTGCATACCTGTTAATAATATTGGAGAGCATTCTCTAAGCTATAAACTCATATTTACCATATATGTCATAATTATTTATCCATATGCGGCTATTTTACTTTTATTATGAACATATGAACATTGAAAATCAATAAAACCAGTGGTAACAGCAATTGGCTGGTGAAAATATTTTGTATTTTAGCCCCGCGGTCATAATCTGACCCTGACCGGCGAGAGAGACACACCCTCCCTCTCTCATGTCTCGCATGGTACTGAGAGACTAGGAGAGCTCGGAGACTGGCTAGAGGGACGAATAAAGACTCCCCCATCCTCCCAGCCATACTCACGCAAAAATACTAGATAAATATTGGGAATAATAGGTAAAATACCAGATAATTGAGGGGGAAGGGGGGGGGGGGGAGGGACACGTGATTATTGTGGAGGAGTGATAGAAGGTATGGAGGGGAATTATCTCAATCACATATTGCGTTGTTTTGAGTGCCAGTGGGGTGTTTTGAAAGGCTATTTTTAAGCCTTGACTCTTAAGAGTCCCAGCTTCTTCGCCCAGTAAAACCTCTTAACCCTTAATTAGCGGCGAGCAACATAAGTCGAGTTAAATAAGGCTGGACTATGTGGCGGCGCTCGACATAACTCGAGTGGCAATTTCAGCACGTAATGTGGCTGAGAGAGAGAGACAAGTGGTGGCAGGAGACTAGCGAGCGTATGACTGCTCCAGACCACCGCGGCAAACCTACTGACACAAATCTCAGCTCCCTCCTCCCTCTCTCACTCGCTACATACTCAATTATGTACTGAAAGTACCGAATTACCTGCTTTTTGCACTCGCGTTGCACGGTTATTGCAAGAAAACTATCCATCATACAAGGATCGTTATGGTGTCATTCGAAAGCTCTGTTTATGCCCTTTCAGGGATAGGTACTTGTTTTACGTTCTGGGTCTTATTTAGGCATGAAAATGATCACGTAAACAGCCCTATTTTGGCTAAAAACACCCCGCTGTGCGGTACACATAAATAAACCGCATAGGCCGCTCGTAAGGTGTTAATAATGGGTACTTAGCCTTATGTTCAGATGAAGATGGCCTGGTAAAGGTAATATGGTTACACTATGGATAAATAACCGGCAGAGAGAGGAGGGAGTGAGGACGGTCTTTACACAGTGGGGGTTGATTAGCAAGTGGAGATATTTTGAACAGCTGACCCTAGTTCGCTACGTTGCCAGTTGTAAATTCTTAGCGATCCAGGAACAAAATTACCCTGTTTATATACTGTAAATCAGCTAGTATTAAGTAACATTAATTGAAATTTACCCTCAACGATATATTATTATTATCATACATAATTAATATTTACGTAACTACAAAAGTGAATAAACAAGGAAACTATTTGACAGAAATACTGCTCAATCGTGGACCCAGTAATTTCAAACTGTGTGGTTTTCACGATATATTCCGCCACCCGTCTATACAACTATTTACAACTACTTACAGTTGTCCCGTCCCAATCATGGTTCGCCAAAACTGGAGGACTTCAAAGCAGCCCGACGTGACGGTCTCGTCAGAGCATCATGTCGGTCAGCTCCAGATGTAGGATGACTAGGCTGAGAACCCGATACAGTATCATCAACCATTTATAAATTAATCCCTGATGGATGTAACTTGACCACTGGTCGAGTGGATAGTCAGGTTCCAGTCCTGACTTCACATACCCTACATATTTGGTCGGATCCAGGGTACAGCTTGGTGACCCGACCCAATTTCCACAATAGGCGAGAACCTTCGTCATGTATGAGGAGTATGTCCCCGACCTGTGGAAAGATCTTCCCTTTCTTGTCAGCCATATGACTATGCTGCTCCCTCAATGATAGTAGACAGTCTGTACGCCATCTCTTCCACAGGTCATTTGACAGCTTAATAATATACTGAAGTTACAATTGTCTGACTGAACTCAAGATCTGTCCTGGAGGTCTTCATCCCTAACCTCTATCCTTGGAAAACTTCTTAAACGTCTTCCGCTTATTTGCTGGGATGGAGTTACAGGCAGTGGGTCATTTAAAACACTGTATGTGTATCCAAGCGGCCGATCTTTAACTGGGGCTTCTAATTCTAGCATGCCAGTATGAAGCTCCTCTGATGTTATTAATGATCTACCTAGTACCTTCTTTATACCAGCCTTCAACACATCAATGACTCGCTCCCATAGGGCATCGAACCATGGCACTCTGGTGGATATGAATCGCCACTCACAGTGAGCGTTCGCTAAGGTAGCCTTTAAACTTTAATCGTTAATCAGGACTTTCAGCACATTCGAACTGCTAACAAACTTCGAGGCATTGTTGCTGAGAAGTAGATTTGGATATCCTCTCCTGCTACAAAATCTAGGAAATGCATTTAGAAATGATTCACAAGAAATGTTAAGAGCCATCTCTATATGTATAGCCCTCATTACAACGCAAGTAAACAGTACTACATATAATTTACATTTAACACCTCCCTGGTCCATAATAGGTATGGCCCCTGTCTAATCCACTCCGGTTACTTGAAAGGGATTCAATTGTTGTACCCTAAATTCTGGCAAGGGTAGTTCTTGTGCGGCACGGTAGGACGATCCTTGTAATCTTTCACAGGTGAGGCATCCCCGCAAGACCTTCTTTACTGCTTGCCTAATTCTAGGGAGCCACCATATCTGGCTAATTTAATATACTACATAGTCCACACTACTATGATTATACACTATGTGACAGTGCTTCACTAAATGATTCGTAATACGGTGACCATACGGGATCAGGAATGGGTACTTGGTTTCACCCTCAATGTGGACCTTTGAATCCTACACTTACACCGCATCAAACCTCCTTCTAGATAGAGACCTAACTGTTGTAATAAATTAATAGAGGAACCCATCCCTGTATCTAGGTAGTGGTATTCTTGGCTATAACCTTCTTTGTTGAGATAATGCGATCATTGTTGTCTCTGCTGCCCTCAGTTCAAGTACTGTCAAATAACATGGTCTAATCGTCTTTACCTGTCTTACTTTGTCTCTCAGGATGCTAATATACCTTTACACCCATTCCACTACATGCCTTGACTTTCGATAGGAGTCGTACCGATCCCAATTGAAAATGGCAGGTGGTGATGTCGATACTGGCAATGGCAAAGATGTAACCTGAGTATGTTCACAATCGTCAGTGACAAACCCCAACCCTATCTACTGTATATCAGGGGGCCACAATTCCTGGTGAGGTAGCCATGTGGGCCCTCCCCACTATTAAGTAGACTTATTGAATGACCTGGTACTGATCCCTCTGGTGGGTAGATCACTAGGATTGTCTTCGGAACAGACATAGTGAATAGGACTATTAGGGACTAAGGATTTTATCTCATCCTTCCTAAGTTCCTATTCTGGACATAGACCAGCAATATCTTATAGCTAGACAGCCAATACAGACTAATTAATTTTGACTATCAGACCAGAGGTAGATTTGCAGTATTTTTAACTCAGTAGCATAGGCCTCAAGAATTAATTTTACCAAACGAGCAGCAAGCAAGACAGCAGTTAGCTCTAATTTTGCTAATGTGAGCGGCTTGATGGGTGCCTTCACCATAAGTAGTCTACTGGTACCCTCACTACTAATATAGGCAGATACACCATATGCTGCAGTACTAGCATCACTAAAGAGTTGCAAGTTAACCTCCTTGGAGCTAGCAGCTTGGCGAGGAATTGATATAATTGTACCTGATACCATATCATCATATACTGTATATCCCGCCACACGGCTACAAGGTGATCAGGTAAGGGTTCATTCCAGGGATATTCAAGACGCCACAAGTTCCGTACGAATCTCCTTGTCCCGGATGGTCACCGGGAGGAGAACGCCTAATGGGTCAAATACACTAGCAGTGAGACTCGATGCCACACAGCACATGCTTAGTGATTATATCAGACTCGCACCCGTAAATCATCATCTTCCGTTAGCCACTCAATGCCTAATACCTTCACCCTCTCCTGAGACTCAGAAGATATTCCTATCAGGTGAAGCAACATCCGCAGCTAAACCCGAAGATGAACTGATGTAAGAAGCAAAACATAGCAATGGATATGCATAATGAACACTTACAAATTTTTGAAACCCACCAAACCAATTACTCTATGAATGACAATGAAAGATTCGGATTTAAAAGAAGATAATATGGTACACATACTTGCACAAGATTGAGTGATGGTAACTTACCAATGATAAAGCAGCCCACGTAGAAACATTCATCAATAGAATTGAAGAGTATCCTGAGCACGATGAGAGTCTCCACGTTAGGAGACAGAACGATGATGAAGGAGAGGACCAGTGCCAATAAGGAAGATACCAACACCACCTTCCTCCGACCAAACCTGTTAGATACACTATATTGAACTATCAATCACCAGGGTTAACAATCATTGTATCCATAATTAATGTTGCCTGTGTGTTGTATCTACCTCATTTTGAAGTTGGGTTTGTTAGTTCTTAGTAAATTGATATGATAATGGGGTAATATACTTGTGAATGAAGGAAGCTTAAGCCCAGCAATGTATATCCTGAATTCCAGTTACCCTGATTTTGTATTACTGTAGCCCATTTCCAGATTTTCCCATGCTCAGAACAATGTGAAGAACTTAAACATAAATGATTTATAAAAGAAAGCAAGGTAAGAACAGTTATAAGTTTTTTTACTAGGATGCTTGTTGAAGGTTCGTGATTGGGAATTATTCACAATAAGCAGATAGAGTGCTTTAACCCCTTCAGCATGATGACGCCTTTCTATATTTGATGAAGACTAACATAAAGCGAATTTATGAAGTTTAAGAAGGACCCATGATATTCAGAGGGTTTATTGAGATTGTATTTATCCCTTTGAGTCCTAATGGTAGATTGTAAGATGAACAAATTATATAATGGTAACCAGAATATGAGAAATAATACGGCATGGTGCTGAAGGGGTTAACTTAAGAGGTCAAGCACTCGGGTACGATTCATGGTACAATATATCTATGGGATAATATTGGGAGGCATTTAACTTTCTTGTGTTTTCGTTTCATTTAGTCTTGGAGTGTTTCTGTCACTATTCTCCTATCCAATATTCTACTGATGTTTTAATATTTCTTATTGGCAATCTCTCTTTTTCTCTAATATCTTTCTGACCATTTTGTTAACATGCTTGGCTTTTATTTCTATGACATAGTATATTCACAATATCTTGTTATGCTCTTTCTGAAATAATATATCTGATTATTATTACTATCTGTACTTCTGATTATGTTATATTATTGTTGTGCCGGGTTCTGATAAGTTAGTTCCCTTGATACAGTCCGTAAAACAATCCAGTTCTGGTTTGATGGACTTAAATATACTTGACAGGAACGTACCGAGTAGGTTCTATATACAGTAAAAATTGTATTCAAAGGTTCAATATAGTACTCAATAACAAGACAAGGAAGAACACATATAAAGGCTTTATTTACTAAGCATGAGAGTAGGTGAATAATCAGGATCATGAGGGAAGACCCCAAAATATTAACAAACATATATATATTATCCTTACTTCAGGACAATGTTACTGATACCAGAATAACTCAATAGTGAGAGTCTAGCATTAAATCAGATCATGTAGAAAACATACATAGAGGCATAATGTACAAGAATAATTTTTAACCTTCAATGCAATAGTAAATGAGAGTCAAAATATATTCCGTATTAACAAGAGACTTCAATGTTCTAGATAATGATCCTAGAGTCACAATGTGGAGAGTTGAGCTTATAAAGATATTGGCACAGGAGGCTAGGTGAGTCATGCGTAGGGCTCAGCTGACCCTTAAAACTGACCGTGTGAACTTGCCCTCAGGTCAGGTCACTGGGAAGGTCACCAGGTGAACTGAGGTAGTAATAAATACTTTTCTTAGTTAATGCAACTATGAACTTAGCTGAACTGCGATGTTAATTTACTTGACAGGACAGGGCTGAGATTATTATTTATAATCTCTGAGAAGTATCAAAATCGCCCTAATTGAATGTATATCTTATCGCAGGATTATATTACTTGAACATAAATTATGCTACGATAACGAACCGAACTTAGGAATTCGTGTTTCTAATATTTTCTAGGCGAAACAAAGTAATAATGTGAATTGGATACACAAAGGAAATGGTTTAAAAATAGTTTTACTGGAGGGTATTAATTAGGTCAAGATATAATCTTTAAATACTTGTGATAAAGACAATACACAAAGATAAACTAAATAACTAGCTGAGTTCCAATAGACTCAGATTGAAATCAACACTGAAGTTTTAATCTCAAAAAGTGGAAACTGACTGATTAACAAATATCGATCGGTAGATTGGACTTAATAATTAAATTGGCGCTAATGACGAAGTTTAGCTCATTGACATTTAACGCAATATCAGATTCGCTTCTGAACGAGTTAACAGGGCGAGTAAAAGAAAATGTACAGGCACAATTAGTACATGGACGTAGGCGACGAAGTCCTACTCATTGATACTCAAAATGAGTAGTACCAGACTCGGTTCTGAACGGGTTAACAGCTGCGAGGTGAATGAAATACACAGATACAATTAGTGTAAGGTGGACAAAAGTGAGACGAAACACGGAGGAAAGAATTCCTAAACACGGAATTCGAAATATCACAACATCAAGATTTACAAGAACATAAAAGCACGTCTATAAGATATATTTCATATGCGATTTATTAGGAAAAGAATTAAGGAATTACACTATGCACTCGTTGGAAAATTGGGCGTAGGTTCTAGGTAAAAAGTGATTATATAAATGGAGTGATCACGGAATATACTAAGACTTCAACTCGCAAAGAATAAATCAACATACACGTAGTCAGTAAATCTGCGAGCGTGGGGGCCTGAATATATATATTAATACACGGATATGTAACGTATGCGTAAGTTATGAATTAAATAAAGTCTTGAACAAGGGTCAAGGAAATAAGACAAGTTTAACACAGAATAACACAGATTCAGAGGGATGACACTTATTACGTAAGTACGTGGTCTTAGGCACAGATCACAATTAATTTAGGACACACATGGTTCACATATTTACCTAAACAATACCTCACAACAATAATCAACAGAGAAAGACACAGAAACACTTAGGTATTTGGAAGGGCAGGGGGGGGGGGGGGGGACGAGAGTGCTGGTCTGGCCAGCGTAGAGGATAGTAGCCAATTCTTGCACAGCTGGTTACCTCCTCAAGCAGGGGTTCTTGGTTTAGGCCTGATTTCGTAATTAGAACAGGAGTCCCAGGTCCAGGCCTGTTTACGTAATGGAGCAGGGGTCCTAGGTCCAGGCCTACGTCCGTAGCTCGAGCAGGGGTCCTCGGTTCAGGGTGCCAGGCAACAGACAGGTGGTCCTCCAGTAATCCTGAAGGAGGGGGAGGTGTCGTCCGGGGGCACTCTCGAGGGCAAGGGGGGAGGGGGGGCGAACCGTAGCAACACTGTCCCAACTAGGCCGTTCCTGGTGGTCAAGCTTAGTCAGTAGGTGAGGTGGTGCTTGCTTTCCTCAGGTTTTTCTGAGGTCCTATGCAAATATTTTCTTGCTTCAGGTGTCAATGAACTCGGGGGGGAAAAGGGGTGTTGAGGATAAAGGAAAAATTGTTGTTGTGAGGTACATATACATTCTAGCCTGAGAACTCGGGTATTATCATGTGGGCCTGGTTCCAAAGCAATATAACAATACTTAAGGGGGCAGTTGGAAGGTCCAGGGCTGCTATGAAAAATAGAAAACACTTAGAGCTTAAAATGGAGCAACTGTCTTGTAGGTCTTCTAGTTACCCTAAGCCATACACATAGAGGATTGTAGTTGTATCCTTGGAGGCTTGGAGTGGTCAGGCGTTATCAGGTCCATTGGTTCCTGAAATATTTGGGGCGCTGGTGAGTAGATTGCATAAGGGAGTGTTCGTCATATTCTAGATCTGGCGGAACAATACAGGGAGCGTCACTGTTGGTGAAGGCTATGTAAAAGAAGGGTTTTAATTGGCTGTCCCAGGGCGGTTGTGGTTGGCTGCAGAATACGGCTTATGACTGGCTGAGAGAGTGTTCCGTTTTCTTAGATGGCTGTGGGCGTGAAAGAGAACTGGGAAATGGACGGATGGGCATGGTCAACTCAGGTAGATTCTTGTGGACTCGAAGGGGGGGACTCTGGTAGATGTCTTCGTTGTCTGCCCTGGGGTTTTGAGGTTGCCTGAGTGGTTATGCAGGCCACTCGGTGTATCGTTGGTTTAGGGCCCGTCATCTCAATTATTATCTGTTAATCACAGGTATGATGTGTGTCGATGCATATTATCTGGGTGAGCACTAACCTGTCAAGGGTGTAGCTGCATATAATACCACTGATCAAACATCCAATTTGGGTAGCAGCCTGGGTGGTTGAGAGGAGGACTCATCGGTCACAAGTAAGATCCCACTGGAAAGATCAAAGTTATTTTTATTTATAATTATTATGGTACCTATCTCAATGACTTTCTTTTTAGTAGAAATGAATGTTACTCCCTATTTATGAAATACTCAAAGCACTATCTTGCCCTTAATCTGATATATCAAGACTCTCAAAACATAGCAGATGAATGGGAAAGGGATGGAAGGGAGGGCCAAAATCGTCAATGATTCCGGGGCCACTACTAAATATTAGGTTTTCCTTCTTCCCTTCGGGACTCAAACCTATAATTTATTAGTGGCCCCTTCATCATTGACGATGCGCCTGATATCTCAAGACTGGAGGGGGACATTCATCATGAACATCAAAAACCACTAATAAATAACGGAGGTCCAAGGATACACGTACTAATAAGATCAGTTTAATAAAAATAATAAAGTATTGTACAGGCGGCGTTCCTTAAAGGTAGCCTGCGGTGTTGTCACCTTTACGTTTGACAAAACAGTTGGTGAAACACATAAACTATACAAATAGCTTATAATACATAAATAAAATAAATCATTTATCAATGGTGATAATAAGTTGGCCTATATATTTATGGCCCCAGGTATTATATGACAAATTATTTGTACTCTTTCTTTTTAATCCTAATCCTTAAGATTAATGAGTATTAAGATAGGTTCATATGAC
This sequence comes from Paralithodes platypus, assembly GCA_032716605.1. NCBI lineage: Eukaryota > Metazoa > Arthropoda > Malacostraca > Decapoda > Lithodidae > Paralithodes > Paralithodes platypus. The sequence continues at coordinate 25,011,947 of CM064531.1, read as the reverse complement.
GCGATCGCTTCATATAGTGAAGCAGATAAGTGAAACAATCGTTCAAATGGTGATGCAAGCATGAAATTTGGTACAGATATTCTTCAAAGCTCACTTTCAAAGCACATACCGCTCGCCACGCAAAAATTCAATATGGCGACCATTTTTCAAGATGGCCGACACATCTGACTGAGCCCTACTGTTATGGGTCAGTTAATTGAAAGAAAAAAAAACATGAATACTGTCCAATCCATTTTTGTTTGGCTCTAACGTGGTAAGTGAAGGTAATTTTGTCCAAAGCAGTTGCATATTAGACTTTAACTAAGATGGCGTCCAAGATGGCCGCCATTAACCCGAGGAGGCCGGAGTTTTTTGGCGATTTTCGGTAGTGTTTATGGCTTAATAGCTAATCAAAGAATAAAGATAGAGACATGAGTCATAAACCACGTGAGAGAGGTCACTTTCAGCTTATGTCTCGTAAAAAAATTCAGCTCCATAGGCCCAGTAGTTACTGAGATATTGCTTGTTTTCGTGAGGTAACTTTTCCGTGATTTTCTGTGTTTACGCACCTTTGCCATAGTGAAATTTCCTTAAACCCATTGTGTTGACATCACGGTAGTTTCGGTGATATTGGAACTCGGTGAAAATTACCGCAAAAGTACCGTGACGTCATACAAGTAAATAGCAGCCATCAGCAGGCTATTTATAGGCTATTTAAAGCCGTGCTATTTGAGTAGTGTATCGGCCTTCTGGGGTTAAAGACAAATTTTGTGATATCTTCGCTATTAGTAGAGGTAGACAAATTATTTTTTCATCTAATCCTACATTTTTGAGGGCAGAGAATTAGAAAGACTTGTCACATTATTAACTCATCAGGGTCATAAGTAACTAGACAAAGTGAAGGAAGATTATATCGTAGGAAACGGCCTAATTCACACCATTTATACATATCCATTGAGTACAAATAACATTAGTAAAAATACCATAGAATCAAAGACTCACACCTCACATTTGCAAGTGCACAGAGCTGTACAGGAGAGACGCAGCCTGTAGCACTTGCACCTGCCACGACAGTCTGATTTACAGCCACATTTGGTCAGCTGTTCGCAACTCTTGGCTATGGAGGAGTTGGCTGTCCAGAAGACGTGCCATTCTTCACCAACCTTCTGCCATCCCCAGTCAGCAGGACTCTCTGCTTCTGGTTGACACTGGGTTGCTTGGGCCCAAACACAACCAGCCTGGAAGGCAGCTCGTCTAGTGTGCTGAAGCAGAGCTGCTCTTGTTGGTGGAATGGCTTCATAAGGCCTCTGTTTTCTGGCAAACATGTCAAGCCTGGCCTCATCCACAGTGGTAGCAGTGCTGGACCTGTCATACATCAGTATGACAAACCTCTCCAGCATCTCCAGGTCACCATCTTCCACTGTAAGAGGGTACATGCTCAGGTTGGAGAAGACAGGGGAGGCCTCTGGACAAACATCCCATGTCTGCCACGCAGTTTTCCTTCCCTTGTTACGGAAGGCTGAAACAGTGTCACACCCTGTGAAGGCATGAAAGAATAACATGCCTTTAGCCTTCTCCTGCCCCATACAGCGATACAGGCCATGCACACTGATCCAGCGCCGGCTTTGACCGTGACCAAATGCCACCCATAACTGCTCTAGCCCCAAACTCTGAAGGCCTGGAAAGGCACTCACTGCAATGACCACAACATCTGTATCATTTACCTTGACCATGACGGCTTTGCTCCCATGTTCTGCAGCATATTTGGCATGCACAAAGATGCGGCTGTCAGCTTCCTCATGAGAGCACTTGTCCAGTCCTTGAAGACCAGTTTCATGAGTGCTGAGGACTGCAGATCCCTTTGTGACAATTACCAAGTTTGGTGCAGACATTTGGGCAACCCTGTCTGCCAGGAACTGGAACAACTCCGTCTTGTTGTCATTATGCCTAAGGAAGTTACGCCAATTGGATGGAATGCTGTTCTTGTTTGTCACCTTGCGTCTTCCTCCCTGGCCACGTTGAGACCTGGTCTCGGCTTTGAGGCTGGATGGGTTATACACATCAAAGACAAGATGTGTTGTCTTGTACTTCGTAGCATAGCTGTGAATAAATGGCAGGAAGTCCAGAGTTGCATAGCCCTCAAAGGTCTTTCCTCTCTTTGGTGGCAAGACATGGACCAAAGCAGATCCATCTACAATCAGGACATTGGTCTCTGGTTCTTCGTCTGTTGATGTAACATGAGTCTCCAAGATAGAGGTCAGTTGAGACTTCTGGCAAGTGTACAGCCTTCCACCCTCACTCAGTGCAGCTGGGAATGCTTGATTCTCATGCTGGAAGAACTCCTGCAGATCACACTGTCTGCTCTGACAGGAGATGAACAGCTTTGAGAAGAGCTTGTAGTCTTCCTTCAGAAGCTTCTGATTTGAGTGCTTAATAGGAGCAGATTCTTGCCTGAAGAAGTCAGTTTTGTTCCTCTTGATTGACTCAGAAGGAAACTGGATTATTTGCTAAGGCTTCAGAAAAGTCCTGGAATTTAGTTTGGCCTCTCTCCAAGTGAATCTGCACAGTAAAATAAGCTGACACTGAACCCCATGCTGAGTTGCACAGCAGCGATGTTACCAGTGTGCCCTGGTTGTGTGTTGACATCACTCTATTATATTTGCAAGATCTCATCACTGCCTCAGTCCTTACTAACAAATGTGAAAATGGCTCCATTGGATTATCTGACCCAAAGAATGTATGTGCACACCAAAAATCATGTATATATGTTCAGTAGTTGCTTAGATATGAACATATGAAATTAATGGAGCCATCTTGGATGCCATTCTAAAATTCCAATTATAGACTATGACAATGATTAAAACAGTGCTTCTCATTAATCTGGTTAGCAAGAAACAGTTTTCCCTTAACCCTTAATTAGCGGCTCACCACATAAGTCGTATTTAATAAAGCTGGACTATGTGGCGGCGCTCGACATAGGTCGAGTGGCAATTTCAGCACGTAATGTTGCTGAGAGAGAGAGACAAGTGGTGGCAGGAGAGTAGCGAGCGTATGACTGCTCCAGACCACCGCGGCGAACATACTGACACAAATCTCAGCTCCCTCCTCCCTCTCTCACTCGCTATATAAGGAATTGTATCGGGAAAGTGGCTAATTACATGCTTTTTGCACTCGCGTTGCACGGTTATTGCAAGAAAACTAGCCATCATAAAAGGATCGTTATGGTGTCATTCGAAAGCTCTGTTTATGCCCTTTCAGGGATAGGTACTTGTTTTACGTTCTGGGTCTTATTTAGGCATGAAAATGATCACGTAAACAGCCCTATTTTGGCTAAAAACACCCCGCTGGGCGGTACATATAAATAAACCGCATAGGCCGCTCGTAAGGTGTTAAAATGTTCACCGGTTAATAATAAAAAAAAAAAAAAATCAATATATGGTCAGGCACGGCAGCCATCATGAAAAATGACCGCCATCTTAGATTTTCGCGTGGCCAGCGGTATTTCTGAGAAGAATGGACCTTGAAGGGTACATGTACCAAATTTCATGCTTGCATCACCATTTGAACGATTCAACTGAAATTTGCAGTTATCTGCTCCACTAATATGAGTATTTGGGCGGAACCGCCATATGACGCGATCGCGTCATATGAGTCGGAATGGGTTCAAACTAAACTTTCTGCCTTAATGCTACACATGTACGAGAAGGTTTCATGGGATTCACGGATAGGTAATGTGTTAGAAATGTCTTAGTCGTCTGTTCATCAGAAGGCGACTTGGGAGCTGGTAGAGGAGAGCGGGACCTGTCACGACGGCTAGACGAAGCTTTGATGTCCGGCGGATCAGTTGTCCTTGGTCGCTTAAGGTGGCGGGAGGAAGTTTCACGGGAACCCACAGGGGTTGAAGTAACTAAAGCCCTTTTCAATAAGTCATCTAAAATCTGGTCATCCAGCTGCAGAGATTTATGGGCGACCGTCTTACAGTAGGTTACAAATTCTGACCTAATGTGAAGTAAAATAGTTTTACATTGAGTATCAGCATGGGTCAAATAGGCATTGCGGAAGGCTGAACAATGAGAGCACGTTTGGGAAAGCCAACGGCCACATGAACAGTCAAGACAAGGAACGCACCGTAAACATAGGGTGCATCCGATAACTGCTAAATGGTTACAACCTAAAGCCTTGCAAAAAGAGAAAGCACTCTTATCCATATGAAAATCCTCCCGCCAGGGAGATTGCAGAATCCTCCTAGGTGTCCCCCACGCGAACCTGGTGTGAGAAAATTACAAGAATCAATGCTCATAAGGACACGCTAGGCTGGCAAAGCTAAGAATAGCAATAAATCTCCACGTTAACCCTTAATTAGCGGGGCCCGACTTAAGTCCGTATATAAAAACCTGGACTATGTGGCAGGGCCCGCCTTTAGTCCGTGTGCAATTTTGGCGCAATATTAGCTCTGAGAGAGAGCCGAGCGGTGGGAGGAGCGTAAGTTGCCTCATGACCGCTCGCCACGACCGTCGTGGGCCCACTGACATGTACTGCACACTACTCCACCATTTCTCGCTCGCTACACACGTAATTATGTTACGAAATTACCGTATCTTAATGATTTTGCCCTTCGGTTGCACGATTGTTGCAAGACAACCAGTGATCGTAGAAGGATGGTTCTGGTGTCATTGGAAAGCTCAACTATCGCCCTTTCACGGATACATACTTGTATTACGCTCTGGCTCTTGTTTATGCACGAAAAGAGCACGGAAACAACGCCATTTATGGTAAAAAAAAAACTGCTGGGTGGCACGGTCAAATATACCGCCTAGGCCGCTCGTTGAGTGTTAAAAGAGAAAAACAAAATTGAATAGCACTATACAAACTTAGTTCCCCTTACGTTAAGTACATTCCCCAAAAATGTAAGTGAGTAGGTAGTAGTCCCAAGTTCTACTTAAATGATATAACTTCTTACCCAAGTGACCAACACTGACCATATCCCATCATGTGATGTAAGAACTAACCCCGGCGACCAGCGCTACTATGGATATTAATTCTTATTCCCGGCGGACCAGTTGCACAAACAAATAAAGCAAAACAGTTTAACTGAAAGCTACAAGATCGGAATGGGTGAGTTCGTTTTAATTTTAACATAACTCTTAGATGTTTCCTGGCGGAAAAACCACGCGAAACAACTAGAGGCACGTTGTCATTAAGTCTTACCTATATAAATCCCGCCGGAAGGGCCAACCCTCCAATATGTGGCCTAAACAATGTGAAACATACATGGCATGGTTATACATGAATAGTAATCAATACATCAATAATAACACACCCTAACCATATATAAAATCACCTACATTAGGCCAACTAGATGGGGGCAGATGTCGATGAATTAGTCACTGTAGCACAAACCTGCGATCCACCGAAGACCTCGCCAACACATAGAATCACGAAGAGTAGCTTGAAGAGCAGAATGGCTCCATGCAGGACCCCTCAGCTAAGTGAGACAGTCCACGAGCACTAGCCCACGAGACATACTTGTTGAACACCCAAAATGGACCGAACAACAGGCCCCAGTTCACCCTATAAGAAGCCTCATGACTACACAGTGAAATAATAATTAGCTAGGATACATAGGCATGTCCAGGCATTTTGGCTCGAACGTCCCTTGATTTTGGCCCTGTCACTCTTTCAACTATGGGGGAGGCACTCGCTATAGGCAGTTATGCCTTTTGCCTCCCTCAATCACATAGAAAAAAAAAAAAAAAAAAAAAAGGATAATAAAACAACACGTGGTAGCCTCGCCTATTCACGAGGACTCCACCTAACACGTTTACTATAGACCCTGAAAAACAGTCTCCAGGGCCCGCATTTAACACTTGACAGCCTACACAAGTCGATAAGCTACCTGTCCTCAGCACATAACATGTACAGATGAGCAAAGACTCACCATTAACGAACAAGGTGACAAGGTGACGAACAAGGCAGGACAGGAGCGCCAGGAACACACGTCTGTTCAATGGGGGCCTGGCAGAATTAAGGGCGAGATAGTGCTTCAATAAGCGAGGCGAAGCATACACAAACAGCAGACGCATGAGAAGCGCAACGCTAAGATCAAAGTTTAATTTTTTTATATTATTATTTTTTACTAGTTTTTTCTAGTAGTGGTACCCACATCATATAGGACGAGTCCGTGAGTGTTTTTTTTAAGAGCGTTTCGCTCACGATGTGTGGCAATCATATTTTGTTCTCTCCCGGGCGGGAAGTTTGAAAGACAAGCTTGAGTTCAAAGATTGGCCATTACCAACGTTATGGCGCATCGTCAATGATGAAGGGGCCACTAATTAATATGAGTCTCGGAATAGGTTTATAGGAGTATTTTGAAGGACTAATGAGTGGGAATGAAAACAGAGCAGTTGGCAATGATATAGATCTGTTTGATGTGCCACGTGCGAGACATGTATAAAGAGGGAACATATCTAGAGAAGAAATAGTGAATACAGTAAAGAAGTTGAAACATGGAAAAGTTGCTGGTGTAAATGAAATACAGTGTGAAAGGGTAAGGAATGGAGGTGACGTATCAATGGATCGGCTGTGGAAACTATGTTCAAAAGCTTGGACAAATGGAGTGGTGCCAGTAGACTGAAAGAGGGGAATAATAGTCTCATTGTATAAAGGTAAAGATGAACGCAATTACTGTAAGTGTTACAGAGGTATCAGTCTGCTGAGTGTGGCTGGTAAGGTATATGCAAGAATAGTGATTGACAGAGTGAAAAAATACCAATGGAAATATGAGTGATGAACAGGGTTGATTTCAAAGTGGAAGAGGATCTGTGGATCAGAGGTTTGCAGTTAGACAGATGATAGAGGAGGCATGTGATAAACATAAGAGGGTATACATGGCATTTATGGGTCTTGAGAAAGCATATGATAAAGTAAATAGAGAAAGATTATGAATAGTTTTAGAACTGTATATCTTTTTTTTCTGCTCTCTCTTGGAAGGACCATATTACCAGTCTTGCTAAGGTGGCCTCCCAGAAGCTGGGTGTGCTCAACCGCCTCAGGGGATTCTTTTCCCCTGCTCAGCTTCTTGTTCTGTACAGGGGCACAGTGCGTCCTTGTATTGAGTATTGTTCACATGTGTCGGGAGGATCCTCTCACACAGCACTTCTAGACGAAGTAGAAGGAAAGCCTTTTGTATCATTAACTCTCGTCCACTCACTGACTCTCTGCAATCTCTCGCTCTTCGCCGCAATGTTGCATCCCGCTCGCTATTCTATCGCTATTACAGTTATCAGTGTTCCTCAGAGCTCTCTCAGTGCATACCACCTCCTCTACATAGGGTACATAGTACCCTACTTGCAACACAATCCCACCTCTACTCGGTACAACTCTCCAACTCAAGAGTACAAAGGAGTACAAAGGAAATCAAGCAACAACATATCTAGTGACCCTTCTAGGTTGCTTGTCCTCCAAAACACTGATGATCAAGTGTCCAAACAGTGGGTTAGAGTGTGTAAGGGAACATTGGAAAGTGAATTACTGCCCTGGAACTAATGTCCGTGGCAGGATTAGGAAGTTAGTAGGGGACAGATGGGTTAGTAACTGAGGGGGGATAAAATAAAGTTATTCATTTACAAACGCAGTCAGTCGCGGGTTTGATGCAAGATATTTGTCTAGGCGGAGTTTAAATGAATCAACGGTGATGCAGTCTATAACGTTTCGGGGAAGCCCATTCCACAAGTTGACAACTCGATTGAAGAAGAAATTCTTAGATTCGTGTGAGTTAAAAGATTTACCAATAATTTTGCAACCGTTTCCCCGCGTGTAATTAGATTGGTCGATAGTGAAGTACTTACTACAGTTCATATTGTCGATGCCTTTGGTGATTTTGAACACTTGAATTAAGTCACCTCTTAATCTGCACTGGGTTAAAGGAAATAGATTTAATTATCTAAGACGCTCTTCGTATGGTTTGTTCTTTAGGCTAGGTATCATTTTGGTAACTCTACGTTGAACTAGTTCTAGCTTGTTTATATCTTTTTGGTAATAAGGGCACCAGGATTGAACGCAGTATTCCAGAAGAGGGCGGACTAAGGAATTGTAAAGGGTTAGGATAACTTCTTTGGATTTATGCTCAAATGACCTGCCTATAAAGCCAATTATTTTGTTTGCCTTCTTAACAACTTCTGAACATTGTTGACTCGGTTTTAGGTTACTCGATATTGTTACTCCCAGATCGGTTTCTCTGTTTACATTCTTAAGCTGAGTGCCATTCATCGAATAGTTTGCTTTCTCATTTAGGTATCCGATATGTAGTACTTTACATTTATCCGCATTGAAACTCATTTGCCAAATTTGGGCCCAACATGACAATTTATCTAGATTGTGTTGCATATCGTCAACTTGTTCTTTTGAGAGTACGCTATTTGCAATTTTTGTATCGTCAGCAAATTTTGAGAGTGTACAGGTGAGACCCTTATCTATGTCGTTGATGTAAATTAGAAAGATAATTGGTCCTAGTACCGATCCCTGGGGTACTCCGCTACTTACATTGGTCCATTTAGATGCCTTACCGTTTATGACTACTCTTTGCTTTCTGTCGCTGAGCCAATTTTCTATCCATTTCAACACACCGTCTTGTATTCCATGCGCTTTTAGTTTTAGCAGTAAACGTTTGTGGGGAACTTTGTCAGAGGCCTTTTGAAAATCAAGGTATATAATATCTACAGTTTTACTCTCATCGTAGAGGTTGAGGATATTGTGGAAGAAGTTTAAGAGGTTTGTTAAACAGGAACGTTTTTTACGAAACCCGTGTTGAGTATCTTTAAGTATGTTATTTTCCTCTAAGTGATTTACGAGTCTGTCTCGTATGACCGTTTCTAGCATTTTACATACAACTGAGGTTAAGCTAATTGGACGATAGTTACTGGGTAGGGATTTGCTGCCTTTTTTGAATATCGGTGTTACGTTGGCTAGCTTCCACTGATCAGGCATAGATCCAGACTGCAAGGATTTATTGAATAGTAATGTCAGTGGTTTGGAGAGCTCATCCTTAGCTTCCTTTAGAACTCTAGGCGAGATTGTATCAGGTCCAGGCGTTTTATTTACCTTGAGTTTATCTAAACAATTCAATACTTCTCTCTCTGTAAGGGTGATATTGCTTAGAACATCTGAATTATCAATCTGAATCGGCGATGGTGTAGGGATATCACTGAGGTCTTCTGTTGTAAAAACTGATGCAAAGAAGGTATTGAGGGCATTACTCATATGTACTTCGTCTTTGGTGTATTTCGTTTTCACCGACTAACGGTCCAACAGTTGAAGTAACTACTTTTTTCTTTCTGATACAACTAGAATTCTTTCAGGTTTGTTTTACTTTGATTCGCAATATGTAACTCTAGAGTCTTTTTCTATCTATCTATATGCTCAGGCCCAATCCCCATTTTGGGCGTAGCCGACTCAAGACAGAGCAAGAACAGGGAAAACACAAAAACAACATAAAACAAAAAATAAACACAGATAAAAAACACAAACTCTCACACATCCAGGTCACCCAGGAGAAGACCCAGAGACCAGGGTTACCAAGGTCGCTCCAGCACTCCCCCGGCCACTGACCACCCGGAGAGGTTCCGATCTCGGCAGGCAGACACGCAGCGGAGCCAAAGCCACAAGCCCTCCCACCACACTTCCAGGGCTTGTGGCTTTGGCTCCGCTGCATGTCTGCCTGCCGAGATCGGGTCTTTTTACTTTGCTTAATTAACGTTTTGGCTTTGCGTCGTAGCTCTACAAATTTCACCCGTTCTTCGTCATTTTGTGAGGATTTCAATCTATCATTAGCAAATTTGTTAGCAAGCAGGCAGTTTGAAATATCTTTATTCCACCATTTGGGCTTATTATTATGGCCTGGACGCCGTATTTTCGATGGTATACAGTCTTGCACTGCTTTTAGGTAAGTGGTTTCGAATAACTTCCAAGATGTATTTTTGTCGTTATTGTTAATTAAAAAGCTCCAGTCAGTTTCTTTAAATATAGATCTAAGTATATGGAAGTTTGCTTTCTAGAAATTAGGGACTTTTTCGATGCTACTATTTGGTTCGTTACTAGTAAACTTTAAAGTGAAAGTTATCGTACGATGGTCGCTGTTACTGAATTCATCACCAACATTCAAATTCTCTATTAATTCTTCTTTTGTTGCAAGTACTATGTCAAGAACGTTATTACCACGGGTCGGCGTTCGAACAAATTGATAAAGCGAACTCTCTTGCAAGTTCGTATACAAGTCATGTCCGGAGTGTGAAGTAAGAGTATCGCCCCACTTGGTCACAGGTAAATTAAAGACGCCAAAAATTACGGTATCTTGTGAGTTACTTACATCTGCAATTTGTTCGTAAATTTCTCGGTCAGTTTGCACTGATTGAGCTGGAGGTCTGTATATTAATGCAAGTATTATTTTTGTACCTTTATTATTCTTTATTAGCACAAAAGATGCCTCAACGTTCACAATTTGAGGTTTTGACATGAGGGTAGGGTTAAGACTTTCTTTGATATAAAGTAAAACGCCACCTCCATTTCGATTTATTCGGCTTTTCTCAAACATTACATAACCGGGAAGTGAATACTCTGCTAAAAAGTCTCTATCTTCTGTATTGAGCCAAGATTCTGTTATGCCAATCACATCATAATTTTCTGTAAACACTAGCTCCTCTAAATCTGAAAATTTATTGCGTATGCTACGAGCGTATGCATAGAAAACCTTTAAATTTGTTATTTTAGAACTCACGGAACGCTCTTTAATAATATTTTTGGTTCTTGTCGGATCTACATTTATGTTCATGGCTGTCCTCGGTCCTCGCTGTCTTCGGTCCTTATCGCTGGTGGTCCTCGGTTGCCTCTGTTTTTTTCTTGGCGTTGGATGATTTATGTCACTGCTGCTTCTTCTCGGATGGCGTTTTTTGATCCATGGCTGCGGACTGCTTCGTGTAGGAGACGACCCATGCATGCTGAACCCACAGGGTTTAGATGAGTGCCATCCTTGCGGAACAGAGTAGGCTGGTTGTAGAAGTTGTCCCAGAGGTTGATGAATTCAACTTCTTCTCTCAGACACAAATATTTTAGTCGGCTATTTGTGCTGATGGCCTTGTCGTAGAATTTGTCAGGTGCGTCGATCTTGGGGAGAATGCCTGAGATGATGATATTCCTTGACTTGTTTTTGTAGTGCTGGATCATCTTGCGATATTTCTCCATCAACTCTTCGGATCTGGTGCGCATGACGTCATTTGAACCAGCATGGATGACAAAAAGGGTATTTTCATTTGCATCCTTTGTGGTATCTTCAAAGGCTTCCACAATGTCGTCCACTCCAGCTCCTGGGATGCAAAATCTTTTTCGTTGATTTGAGACTCTGTCGCAGAACTCTTCGACCTGTCCTCGTAGGATGGAATCCCCAACGAGCCTGGTCTCTTCTGGTTCGTCTTCCATCTCTACCAATATCTCAAATCTGTTTGACATTGTGACTGGTAGATGAGACCTTTTCTGCGTTGGCCGTGCACCGTTCCTCACTGGTGTAAATCCGGAAACCTGTGGTGGCGGGACTCTACGTACAGGTCGGGGAGAGGAGTGGTTAGACTGGGGGCGAGGGGTTGGTACTGTTCATACTAGCAGGCTTCTTGCACGAGGAGTGGGGGAGAGACTAAGGTGAACAGGGCGGCTGTCCTGGTTTGGTGTCGGCTCAGGTTCGTCAGAAGCATCTGCTGCAGTGTCTACTGCAGGTGTTGCATTGTTGGCAGATGACGTTGGGGCGGTGGTGGATGCTGGAGTTGAAACAATTGGAGTTAGTGATACTCCAACGTTGAGTGTTACAAACTCTTGGAGTTATTCCAGCTTCCTGGATTAAAGGAAATAGATTTAATTCTCTAAGATGCTCTTCGTATGGTATGTTCTTTAGGCTAGGTATCATTTTGGTAACTCTACGTTGAACTAGTTCTAGCTTGTTTATATCTTTTTGGTAATAAGGGCACCAGGATTGAACGCAGTATTCCAGAAGAGGGCGGACTAAGGAATTGTAAAGGGTTAGGATAACTTCTTTGGATTTATGCTCAAATGACCTGCCTATAAAGCCAATTATTTTGTTTGCCTTCTTAACAACTTCTGAACATTGTTGACTCGGTTTTAGGTTACTCGATATTGTTACTCCCAGATCGGTTTCTCTGTTTACATTCTTAAGCTGAGTGCCATTCATCGAATAGTTTGCTTTCTCATTTAGGTATCCGATATGTAGTACTTTACATTTATCCGCATTGAAACTCATTTGCCAAATTTGGGCCCAACATGACAATTTATCTAGATTGTGTTGCATATCGTCAACTTGTTCTTTTGAGAGTACGCTATTTGCAATTTTTGTATCGTCAGCAAATTTTGAGATTGTACAGGTGAGACCCTTATCTATGTCGTTGATGTAAATTAGAAAGATAATTGGTCCTAGTACCGATCCCTGGGGTACTCCGCTACTTACATTGGTCCATTTAGATGCCTTACAGTTTATGACTACTCTTTGCTTTCTGTCGCTGAGCCAATTTTCTATCCATTTCAACACACCGTCTTGTATTCCATGCGCTTTTAGTTTTAGCAGTAAACGTTTGTGGGGAACTTTGTCAGAGGCCTTTTGAAAATCAAGGTATATAATATCTACAGTTTTACTCTCATCGTAGAGGTTGAGGATATTTTGGAAGAAGTTTAAGAGGTTTGTTAAACAGGAACGTTTTTTACGAAACCCGTGTTGAGTATCTTTAAGTATGTTATTTTCCTCTAAGTGATTTACGAGTCTGTCTCGTATGACCGTTTCTAGCGTTTTACATACAACTGAGGTTAAGCTAATTGGACGATAGTTACTGGGTAGGGATTTGCTGCCTTTTTGAATATCGGTGTTACGTTGGCTAGCTTCCACTGATCAGGCATAGATCCAGACTGCAAGGATTTATTGAATAGTAATGTCAGTGGTTTGGAGAGCTCATCCTTAGCTTCCTTTAGAACTCTAGGCGAGATTGTATCAGGTCCAGGCGTTTTATTTACCTTGAGTTTATCTAAACAATTCAATACTTCTCTCTCTGTAAGGGTGATATTGCTTAGAACATCTGAATTATCAATCTGAATCGGCGATGGTGTAGGGATATCACTGAGGTCTTCTGTTGTAAAAACTGATGCAAAGAAGGTATTGAGGGCATTACTCATATGTACTTCGTCTTTGGTGTATTCTCCGTTTTCATCGACTAACGGTCCAACAGTTGAAGTAACTACTTTTTTCTTTCTGATACAACTATAAAATTCTTTCGGGTTTGTTTTACTTTGATTCGCAATATGTAACTCTAGAGTCTTTTTCTATCTATCTATCTATATGCTCAGGCCCAATCCCCATTTTGGGCGTAGCCGACTCAAGACAGAGCAAGAACAGGGAAAACACAAAAACAACATAAAACAAAAAATAAACACAGATAAAAAACACAAACTCTCACACATCCAGGTCACCCAGGAGAAGACCCAGAGACCAGGGTTACCAAGGTCGCTCCAGCACTCCCCCGGCCCCTGACCACCCGGAGAGGTTCCGATCTCGGCAGGCAGACACGCAGCGGAGCCAAAGCCACAAGCCCTCCCACCACACTTCCAGGGCTTGTGGCTTTGGCTCCGCTGCATGTCTGCCTGCCGAGATCGGGTCTTTTTACTTTGCTTAATTAACGTTTTGGCTTTGCGTCGTAGCTCTACAAATTTCACCCGTTCTTCGTCATTTTGTGAGGATTTCAATCTATCATTAGCAAATTTGTTAGCAAGCAGGCAGTTTGAAATATCTTTATTCCACCATTTGGGCTTATTATTATGGCCTGGACGCCGTATTTTCGATGGTATACAGTCTTGCACTGCTTTTAGGTAAGTGGTTTCGAATAACTTCCAAGATGTATTTATGTCGTTATTGTTAATTAAAAAGCTCCAGTCAGTTTCTTTAAATATAGATCTAAGTATATGGAAGTTTGCTTTCTTGAAATTAGGGACTTTTTCGATGCTACTATTTGGTTCGTTACTAGTAAACTTTAAAGTGAAAGTTTTCGTACGATGGTCGCTGTTACTGAATTCATCACCAACATTCAAATTCTCTATTAATTCTTCTTTTGTTGCAAGTACAATGTCAAGAACGTTATTACCACGGGTCGGCGTTCGAACAAATTGATAAAGCGAACTCTCTTGCAAGTTCGTATACAAGTCATGTCCGGAGTGTGAAGTAAGAGTATCGTCCCACTTGGTCACAGGTAAATTAAAGACGCCAAAAATTACGGTATCTTGTGAGTTACTTACATCTGCAATTTGTTCGTAAATTTCTCGGTCAGTTTGCACTGATTGAGCTGGAGGTCTGTATATTAATGCAAGTATTATTTTTGTACCTTTACTCCCAATCATTTTTCTATTCAACAGCTGAGCTCTGGAACTCTCTCCCTGAATCCATCTTTCCCTCATCCTATGACTTAAGTTGTTTTAAACTCAGTATGTCCAAACATTTTGGCTTGAACATTCCTTGATTTTGACCATATCACTCTTTTAACTCTGGGGGAGGCACTCGTCACAGGCAGTTTTGCCTTTTGTCTCCCTCATCCACAGAAAAAAAAAAGGCAAGCTGTGAAGAGGTTTTATGATGGTAGTGAAGCATGTGTAAGAATTAATGGCGCATTAAGTGAGTGGTTTAGTGTGGAGGTCGGGGTGAGACAGGGATGTGTGATGTCTCCCTGGCTCAAAATATCAAAAGGATTGTTCATTTTGTGGTAAAAGTATCAAAATTGGCACACACAATCAAATAGTCAATATAATCAAAATTATATATTGGGACATCATAGGTTTACTCTACATTGGCTTTGGCAGTCCCCCTATCAATTACTGTACTTTCCATTAGAGTTCTTAAGCACTGATTTTTACCCCAAACTGTACACCCTGGTAGAGATGTCAAACTAGTATCAAATGACTTGTCTGGACATGGGTAACAACTTATATTAAGACAATGTTGGGTAATGTTGACCGATTTACTTGTACTGGTTCCTGTAGTTCAACAAATTAGTGGCAAATGGCAACATTACTTACCAATTTGTGGCATGATGATAATCTACAACAGACTGTACCTATCAAATGGTCAAAATTAATTAAACATTGTCTAAATAAAAATTGTTACCCATGTCCAGACAAGTCATTTGAAACTAGTTTGACATCTCTAATATGGTATACAGTTTGGGGCAAAAATGAGTGCTTAACCTAAGAAGTGCGTAGATATGGTATTTAAAATGTCCCGCCAGGCGAATATAATTTGGTTCATTCCTGCTTAAAATCGTCATTATCTAATAAATATTGTTATTACTTATTCATATGCGCCTATTTTACATTTAGTATCAAGATAATACCATGTAACAACAATAAAACAAGTGGGAATAGTGTTTGGATGGTCAAAAATGTGGATTATTACGACCGGTCAATCATGAAATGTGGAGCAGAAGCGAGGCACTCCCTCCCTTCGTGACGCCTAAAGCCAGACTGACTCACTCCCTCACACTCTATGATACACCACACACTCGCTAGTCAGATGACCATGCGTTAGAACCGGTTTGCAGATATTGGAATGATAAATACACCAATAAATATGGGAATAAGAGGACAAATAGGTGATAATTGAAGGGAGGGGGAAGGAGGGGATTTTGACACATGTTGATGAGTGATAGAAGGTATGGAGGGAAATTATCTCACTTAAACATAATTTCTTCTTTTTTAAGTGCTACTGGGGCCTTTTAAAAGTTTTTTTTTTAGGCCTTGGCTCATATGAGGACGCTTGCCGTCGCCCAGTACGGAGTCATATTAGTTAAGTCCATGGGTTAAGAAAAACTCTAATGGAAAGTAATTGATAGGAGGCTGCCTTAGCCAATGTAGAGTAAACCTATGATGTCCCAATATCCAAATGTCTTTGACATATATAAAGCTATATATATGCCGAATTTGGTGCTTTTATCACAAAATGAACATTAGCTATGCCGACCCACTAAAAGAAAAACGTGAATATAAGGGAGGCATGTGGAGTTATGAAGTCGGTAGAGCAAAAGGTTGAAGAAAATGTTCTCAGATGGGATGGTCACATGACAAGGATGTATAAAAGGAATCTATGTCAGTGAAGTGGAAGGAAGAAGAAGGCGTGGAAAGCCGAGAAGAAGATGGAATGATATGGTGTGAGAATGTGTTTCAAAGTGGGAAAAGGGAATGGTTGAAGCAAAAGAATTAGCAAATGACAGGAATGAATGGAGGAAGTTTGTTGGAGTACATGAAGGTCTCTGGACCCTTTTAAATGACAAACCTGGAAGGTCTTTATCCCAGATGTTGATGTGTAGAGACCTTGTCCGAAAGTATGACATCTAACTTGAAGCCGTTGATTTCGGGTTCTGATGAGTGATTGGTGCTTCTGAATGCTTGTATGCTTGGTTATTGTGGGCAAACTGTTATATTTGTTCTTCTCCTGTCACCTCATTTTCCTTTCTTGTGTATCTTGCTGATCCTCCCTACCCCTTTTTGGGAGTAAGGGCTGGCTACTGATTGACTTCTGTAGTTTATATGTATGTTAATTGCATTGGTCAAAACAAAATAATATTAATTATAATCTGGTGCTGGCTGAGTTCAAGGGTCTGGCTAATACTGTCAAATAGTACAAAGGGAGTACAAAGGAAATCAAGCAACAACATATCTAGTGACCCCTCTAGGCTGCTTGTCCTCCAAAACACTGAGGATCAAGTGTTCAAACAGTGGTTTAGAGTGGGTAAGGGAACATTGGAAAGGGAACTAGTGCCCTGGAACTAATGTACGTGGCAGGATTAGGAAGTTAATAGGGGACAGATGGGTTAGTAACTGAGGCAAGGATAAAGCCCATTCCATAAGTTGACAACTCGATTGAAGAAGATATTTTTAGCTTCGTGTGAGTTAAAAGATTTACTAATAATTTTGCACCCGTTTCCCCAAGTGTAATTAAATTGGTCGATAGTGAAGTACTTACTACAGTTCATATTGTCGATGCCTTTGATGATTTTGAACACTTGAATTAAGTCGCCTCTTAATCTGCGCTGGGTTAAAGGAAATAGATTTAATTCTCTAAGATGCTCCTCGTATGATTTGTTCTTTAGGCTAGGTATCATTTTGGTAACTCTACGTTAAACTCGTTCTAGCTTGTCTATATCTTTTTGGTAATAAGGGCACCAGGATTGAACGCAGTATTCCAGAAGAGGGCAGACTAAGGAATTGTAAAGGGTTAGGATAACGTCTTTGGATTTATGCTCAAATGACCTGCCTATAAAGCCAATTATTTTGTTTGCCTTCTTAACAACTTCTGAACATTGTTGACTCGGTTTTAGGTTACTCGATATTGTTACTCCCAGATCGGTTTCTCTGTTTACATTCTTAAGCTGAGTGCTATTCATCAAATAGTTTGCTTTCTCATTTTGGTATCCGATATGTAGTACTTTACATTTATCCGCATTGAAACTCATTTGCCAAATTTGGACCGAACATAACAACTTATCTAGATTGTGTTGCATATCGTCAACTTGTTCTTTTGAGAGTAGGCTATTTGCAATTTTTGTATCGTCAGCAAATTTTGAGATTGTACAGGTGAGACCCTCATCTATGTCGTTGATGTAAATTAGAAAGATAATTGGTCCTAGTACCGATCCCTGGGGTACTTCGCTACTTACATTGGTCCATTTAGATGCCTTACCGTTTATGACTACTCTTTGCTTTCTGTCGCCGAGCCAATTTTCTATCCATTTCAACACACCGTCTTGTATTCCATGCGCTTTTAGTTTTAGCAGTAAACATTTGTGGGGAACTTTGTCAAAGGCCTTTTGAAAATCAAGGTATATAATATTTACAACTTTACTCTCATCGTAGAGATTGAGGATATCGTGGAAGAAGTCTAAGAGGTTTGTTAAACAGGAACGTTTTTTACGAAAGCCGTGTTGAGTATCTTTAAGTATGTTATTTTCCTCTAAGTGATTTACGAGTCTGTCTCTTATGAGTGTTTCTAGCATTTTACATACAACTGAGGTTAAGCTAATTGGGCGATAGTTACTGGGTATAGGATTTGCTGCCTTTTTTTAATATCGGTGTTACGTTGGCTAGCTTCCACTGATCAGACATAGTTCCAGACTGCAATGCTTTATTAAATAGCAATGTCAGTGATTTAGAGAGCTCATCCTCAGCTTCCTTTAGGACTCTAGGTGAGATTGTATCAGGTCCAGGCGTTTTATTTACCTTGAGTTTATCTAAACAATTCAATACTTCTCTCTCTGTAACGGTGATATTGCTTAGAACATCTGAATTATCAATCTGAATCGGCGATAATGTAGGGATATCAATGAGGTCTTCCGTTGTAAAAACTGATGCAAAGAAGATATTGAGGGCATTACTCATTTGTACTTCGTCATTGG
The DNA here is from genome assembly GCA_032716605.1 of Paralithodes platypus. Lineage (NCBI taxonomy): Eukaryota > Metazoa > Arthropoda > Malacostraca > Decapoda > Lithodidae > Paralithodes > Paralithodes platypus. The sequence continues at coordinate 24,993,492 of CM064531.1, read as the reverse complement.
TGTATTCTCCATTTTCATCGACTAAGGTCCAACAGTTGAAGTAACTACTTTTTTCTTTCTGATATAACTATAGAATTCTTTCGGGTTTGTTTTACTTTGATTCACAACATGTAACTCCAGGGTCTTTTTACTTTGCTTAATTAACTTTTTGGCTTTGCGTCGTAGCTCTACACACTTCACCCGTTCTTCGTCATTTTGTAAGGATTTTAATCTATCATTAGCAAACTTTTTAGCAAGCAGACAGTTTGAAATATCTTTATTCCACCATTTGGGCTTATTATTATGGCCTGTACGCCGTATTTTCGATGGTATGCAGTCCTGCACTGCTATTAGGTAAGTGGTTTTGAATAATTCCCAAGATGTATTTATGTCGTTATTGTTAATTAAAAAGCTCCACTCAGTTTCTTTAAACATAGCTCTAAGTTTATGAAAGTTTTCTTTCTTGAAATTAGAGACTTTTTCGATGCTGCTATTTGGTTCGTTACTAGTAAACTTTAAAGTGAAAGTTATTGTACGATGGTCACTGTTACTGAATTCATCACCAGCATTCAAATTCTCTATTAATTCTTCTTTTGTTGCAAGTACAAGGTCAAGAATGTTATTACCACGGGTCGGCGATCGAACAAATTGATAGAGTGAACTCTCTTGCAAGTTCGCATACAGGTCATGTCCGGAGTGTGAAGTAAGAGTATCGCCCCACTTGGTCACAGGTAAATTAAAGTCGCCAAAAAATACGGTATCTTGTGAGTTACTTACATCTGCAATTTGTTCATAAACTTCTCGGTCAGTTTGCACTGATTGAGCTGGGGGGGTGTATATTTGTGAGAATTCGAGAGTAAACAAAGGAAAATTTACCTATAAACTCACAAGATTTAACTTACTTTTATTGTTGATAGGGATGGATAGCTCAAGGATAGTGTTAGGAATAGATAGAAGGTATAGTGGCCACTAAGAGATAAGAATTAGGATGACTTAGCAGGAAACAGGAGGTTGTATCGGAGCGGCTAGAAGGAGATGTTCTCGAGGTCGTAGCTAAAGCGATTCTAAGGTTTATGGCGATGAACCCGCCAGTCCCGAGATTGACGCATGCGCAGTTATATTCCACCAATGCGTCATTTAACTAACTAAAAGATATACTGGATTGATTATAATGATAACCCGATATATTTATGGATAGTAAACCCATAGAAACTTAATACGAAATAGTACATATCTTTTATAAAGATATACAACTTAACCTAATACTGGCACATAATTTGAACTTCCAGTATGTTTACTTAACCTAAACTGTCGAGTTACTTACGAGTCTCGACACATTCCCACCACCAATATGTACATTATCCACAATAATCAAGCAGCGATGATAGATCTCCAAAGCTATGAAGAACAAACAGCGGCTCGGCGAAGAGGTAATCTTCCAACAGGATCGTTACTGGCAGATGGTCCAGCGACTGCTGGTGACATAGGGGTGGAATCGTGAGAGCTAACACCATCACCAGCAACCGCCGGTTGAGGGATCGAAAATCTTTCGATTTCCTGTTCCAATGGATACAACTTGACGATGGGTCGAGTGGTCAGGCCAGTTTTTTTTCTAATCTGGACCACTCTAACCAGATCATCTCGTCCGGGATAGAGTCTAACTACCCTACCAAGTTTCCAAAGGACACGATGTCCCTTGTCATGTATAAGCATATATGTCATTTATCTTTGGCCATACACTGCTTGATGAGCCTCTTTTATTCTTATAGGCTTCTCGTAGTAGCCAAGTATTCACTAGACCAACGCCCCCATAGGTCCCGGATCAATTTATTGATGTAATTGTACCTGCTGTGTATCGATGCTTTACTACCGTAACTAGGATCCTGCAGCTCATCTAGCTGAATTAGGTCCTTTGGGAAGTCACGAAGTCTACGACCTTTAACCAGCATGGATGGAGTAATAGGGCAAGGGTCCTTCAGATCATCCGAGACATATGTTAAAGGGCGATCATTCACGGTAGCCTCCAGCTCCAATAGGACAGTAGTTAGTTCCTCAAAGGAGACTAGAGCACGACCTAGTACTTTTTTAAGCCCAGCCTTCACAATACCTATGGATCTCTCCCAGATAGCTCCGAACCAAGGCGCACGTGCTGGAATAAAACGCCTTTCACATCGGATTTCGGCAAGATGAGCCTGAAGACTGAGATCACTTTGGATGTCTTCCAAGTGCCTGGAAGCTCCCACAAATGTAGCAGCATTGTCGCTTAACATTATCTGTGGAAATCCCTGCCTACTACAAAATCTCGAGAACGCATGGATAAAGCTGTCACGGGTCATACTGCTAACTACTTCAATGTGAATAGCTCTTGTAGTAGCGCACGTAAATAAAAGCATATAAGCCTTGTTGTTGTGTGAGCCCCGGACAGGAATTGCTCCTATATAATCAACCCCCGTGACCTCGAAGGGATCTCTAGGAGTAGTCCTGATGTCTGGTAGAGGTGGTACTCTAGCTTTCGCGTAGGTATTACCCTGTATTTTACGACAGGTTATACACTTACTGGTCACTTGTTTAACTGCTCGTCTTATCTTAGGAATCCACCACCTCTGCCGTATATATGCGACCACGTAATTAACTCCATAGTGACAACAGACACGATGACACATATTGATGAGCATGGTAGTGAAAGGATGTTCGGAAGGCAGTAGTATCGGATATTTCATTGAATCCGGAAGAGCCGCTAAGTTCAATCTACCTTCACATACAATTAATCCTCCTTTCATAACAAGTCCTAATTGATTTACCAGATTATTGCGAGTACCCTTGTCACCAGACAGCATCTCGTACTCCTTTGGGAAGCATTCCTGCTGGCATCTTTGAGCTATAATCTTTTCTGCTACTTTTAGCTCCTTTATGCTGAGGAGGGCACTGTCTGTGGGAGACGTCCCTTTAATTTTTGCCTTCAAATTATTCTTGTATCGAATAGTCCATGCAACTATCCGAACTAATTTATCATAACTGCAATATTTTTCCCAGTTCCATAACCGTGTGGCATGTTCATCATCGGTCCCAATGACTTGGCTAGTTACTTTTGGCGTTGGGTCATCTGGTAATATGTCTTCTGGCCACTCATCTTTGTTTCGGAGCCACATGGGCCCCTCCCACCAAAACGCAGAATATTTCAGATGTTTTACCGAAACACCTCTAGATAGTAAGTCACTAGGGTTTTCTTTAGAGGACACGTTCCGGAATTCTACAGTCGGAAGAAGGGATTTTATTTCGTCAACTCGGTTTGCGACATACACTGGAAGCCTCTTCATACTACGCAACCAATGCAATGTAACCTGGCTGTCGCACCATAAAACAATTTTGTTGACTTTTTCAATATTATGATAGGCTTCCTCTACAAATCTGATTAATCTGGCGACTAGTAAAGCAGCAGTTAGCTCTAGTCTTGGTATTGTTATGGATCTTATGGGAGAGACCTTTTCTTTAGCGATGATCAGACAGCTATGTTCCGGGCTCACAAAATATATTGCAGTGCTATAGGCGACACCACTTGCATCGCTAAACGCATGAAGTTCCACTGAATCAGCATATACCGTCCTCCGAGGATAAGTAAAGTCACAGCAGAGGTGCAGGTCCTTGGTAACTGTAGACCATTCGGTAGCGCAGTCGTCAGGTAGCGGATCGTCCCAATCTACTTTCAGTCTCCATAATTGCTGTAAGAAAATTCTGGACCTTATTGTAACGGGCAGTAGTACACCGAGTGGATCGAACAGTTGCGCCGCCACTCTTAAGCACTCTCTCTTTGTTGCCTTATTGGTCTCCGGGAGACTTGCGTTGAACGTCAACAGATCAGAGTCAGAAAATAATAATAATAATAATAATAATCTTCTGGTTACTTATATAGCGCCCGTTCTCCTCCTTCAAGTATTCACAAGCGCTTGGCTTTCTTTAGTCTACCAGAGACCATTACCCATCCCCCTTGCTCATGGGGAGATAGTAACCGCCGGCTATATCCCAGAAAAACATTTCAATCTGAGCGGGGATTGAACGCGAGACCTTCAAGATTGGAATCAGGCACGCTATCAACTGAGCCAGCCGGACGGCTAACCATAAGAGTCCTAATGTCTTCACTCGCTCTTGATTTTTGGCAGAAACACCATCCAATTGCAGGAGGTCACGTAGTTGAGGACTATTGGTAGCCCATTCTCTAAGATATAAATGCGCTGGAGACATTATTCTTTGGGCACCCAGTAACGCATAACCCCTTCATTACCGAGGTCGTCTTTTAATTATTTTCTGGCAATTATTAGACAATTTTATTTAGCTTAGGAAAGGCATGCACTTATTAAAAGGCTTCCAAGTATTGCAAGATTGTTGCGGGGTTTCGTTAAAAAAAACCTGGGTGTGTAAGTAAAATACTGTCTCCATATGGAGCAGGTACTTCATGTGACAAACCAGTGAGTAAAATAGAAATAATCAGTCAAGATAGTGCGGATATAGTGATGTGTAATAGTAGTATCGATAACACTACACATGTAACTGATAGTAAAGATGAGAATACTGATAGAGTAGAATTTCCGTCTAGAGCTAGTAGTTCAACAGGAAATAATAAGTTAGCTAAACACAATAGAAAATTAGTTGCAAAAAAAAGTAATAGGTTGAGGGTATATTATACAAATTGTAGGAGTTTATGTAACAAAATGAACGAACTTAGAGCACTCGTTAGCACAGAAAATATAGACATAATAGCGCTAACTGAAACGTGGATTAATACAGAATCTAGGCATTTTTTAGCAGAATTTGATATTTGATATAGTTTGTTTAAATATGACCGAACAAGTAGGAGGGGCGGGGGTATAGCAGTGTTTGTCAGGAGTACATTAAAAAGCTGTATTAAATCAGGTATTAGACTAAATAATATGATAATTGAAAGTGTTTGGGTAGAGTTTAAAACGAAGGTAGTGAGACCATAGTTATTGGGAGTTATATATAGACCGCCGCCTAATATGAGTAGAAATGGCGGAAAAAAATCGTTATGGGAGGAAATTAAAATAGCATCAAGGTTAGCAATGTGTGCCATTATGGGGGATTTTATTTTGCCGAACATTGATTGGCAGCACCAAATAGGCGACTCCGATTCAGTAGAGTTTATAGAGGTAGTACAAGATAGTTTTTTATTTCAATTCATAGATACGCCGACTAGAGGTATTAATATTCTTGATTTAGTTTCAGTAACAATAACATATGATAAATAAGTAGAGATTGGTGACCACCTAGGAAATAGCGATCATAAATCTATTTATTTTAATATACAATGGACGGGAATGCTAAAGAGAATACGACACTTATCCCAGATTTCAGAAAAGCCGATTATGGTGGGCTAAGAAGAGACTTAAGGGTGGACCCTATTGTTAAGCGATTAAGTCAGGATATGCCAGAGTTAAACTTGCCACCTACATATATACCAGTTTATTGCTTCACTCCACAATGCTCAAAATAAATATATCCCTAAAAGAAGATTTAGATCGACGCAGAACCAACCAAAATGGATGACTAATAAGCTAATAGATCTTATAGGAAAAAAGAAAGGAATATATCGAAAAATAAAGAAAGGTGAAAATCATTTACATATATACTATCAGACTCTATCAAGGACAGGTCAAAAGGAAAATCAGGAAAGCAAAAAGAAATTATGAAATAAGGATAGCCAGCGACTCAAAAAATATCCCCTAAAGCTTTTTACCAACTATATAAATCTAAAGTTAGAGATGTAATAGGCCCCCTAAAAAAATTCAATAGGAGAAATAACAGAAAATGATTTAGAAATGTGCAGTACATTAAATAGTCAGTTTTCTGTTTCTTTCCGTTTTCACTAATGAAAATTTGGCACAGATTCCAGAAGTCAATATGGTATATAGTGATAGTATAGAAGATATGTTAAGTACAGTTACTATAAGTAGAAATGATGTGCTTAAGGAAATTGACAGACTGAAACCTCAAAAATCGCCTGGTCCTGACGAGGTATATGCTAGAGTATTAAAAGAATGCAGAGATGAGTTAAGTAGTCCATTAGCATTTATATTTAACAAGTCATTAGAAACAGGTTTAGTTCCAGAAGCTTGGAAGCTTGCAAATGTAGTTCCGATCTTCAAAAAAGGTGATAAATCGATAGCATCCAATTACCGTCCCATTAGTCTCACATCAATCATAGGAAAGTTGCTAGAGTCTATTATTGCTAGGAAAATTAGAAGCCACTTAGTAAAATTTAACTTAATAAATTCTTCTCAGCATGGATTCACTCAGGGACGTGCCTTACTAATTTGCTTAGCTTTTTCTCAGAGGTATATGAAGCAGTAGATAGTGACAAGTCATATGATATTATATATTTAGATTTCAGTAAAGCTTTCGACAGAGTCCCTCATGAGAGATTGATGAGAAAGGTTGAGGCACATGGAATAGGAGGGTCGTTGTTGGGATGGATTAGGTCATGGCTAATTGGTAGGAAACAGAGAGTCAGCATAAATGGTACCAAGTCAGAGTGGGGAGCAGTCAAAAGTGGTGTCCCCCAGGGATCGGTATTAGGTCCCCTGTTGTTTCTTATATACATAAATGACCTAGATTTAGGTATAACTAGTAGGATAAGTAAATTCGCAGACGATACTAAAATGGGGAGATCAATTGATTCAGATAGCGATATAGAGTGCCTCCAAAGGGATCTAGATACCTTACATGAATGGTCAGTAAATTGGCAGATGAAGTTTAACATTGACAAATGCAAGGTATTAAAGATAGGGAAGATGCAAACAAATGTTAAATATAAACTAGCTAATTTAGAATTAGAAAATTCAGACTGCGAGAAAGATCTAGGTGTGTTTGTTAGCAATGATTTGAAGCCTAGAAAACAGTGTATAAGCGTTCGTAATAAGGCAAACAGGATTCTCGGGTTCATCTCTAGGAGTGTGAGTAACAGAACTGCTGATGTTATCTTAAAACTTTACTTGTCATTAGTGAGACCCCATATGGATTATGCTGTCCAATTTTGGTGTCCTTATTACAGAATGGACATAGATTCATTGGAGAGAATTCAGCGTAGAATGACAAAAATGATCCATAATATTAGAAATTTTCCGTATGAAGAAAGGTTGAAGAAATTAGGTTTACATTCGTTAGAGAGATGCAGAGTTAGAGGGGATATGATAGAGGTGTTCAAGGGGGTTAGTGGGATTAACAAAGGGGACATGACAAATGTACTAAAGCTCAGTGATAGCGAAAGAACTCGTACCAATGGTTTCAAATTAGATAAATTTCGTTTCAGAAAAGATATAGGCAAATATTGGTTTGGTAACAGAGTTGTAGATGGGTGGAATCGGCTACCAAGTGATATAGTGGGATCAAGAACGATAGGGAGCTTTAAGAACAAATTGGATAAGCATATGGACGAGAAGGGTTGGGTGTGAAGGGGGATCAGCCGGGTTGGGCCAATCAGCGCTCTGCAGACCCCCGTAATCCTGCGTTAATCTCTAACCGGTTTGGTAAGATGATCCTCAGGGTATTAGAGTGTTGAGCCTATAATTGGGCTTTGTAATTGGGGTTGTGTGGGACAGGGATCTGCCTTGCTTAGGCCAATCGGCTTTCTGCAGACTCCCATTTTCTTATGTTCTTATGTTCTAAGTATCCCAATTCATTATTTTAACTAACACACGTCATCCTTTAGTTGTATAAAATTGCATAAATAAAGCTGAAATAAGAGAAAGAGACATCCCCGGTAGTGAAAGGGTTAATGACAGTCTCTTCATCACTGCCTGTACCCTGGAGGTTGTCAATGTACAAACCTTCCTTAATAGCCTTCACAACTCCGGGATCTTCTTTAATAATGGAAAGATGTTTTAAGATCGTGGCATTAAGAAGAAACTGTGAGCAAGTCGCCCCGAACAACAGTACCTTAAATCAGTAGCAAAGTAAGGGTGAGGATAAGTCCAAGGGATCCTTTGGCCACAGAAATCGGGTGTAATCACGATCTTCTTCATGAAGTCTCAACCTGAGAAAGGCTTTCTCGATGTCACTTATCCAGGCATATTTGTGTACCCTGAATCGCAGCAAATTTTTTACTAGATCCGGCACCAGTGATGGCCCTCTGTAAAGGCAGTCATTAAGACTTGGCCTGCCTTTGCCAATACTAGCGGAACAGTCGTACACATTACGAACGGGCGTCATTGTGCAATTCTTGGTGACCCCGTGATGTGCTAAATAATTACTGTTTTCAGTAACACCGAAAGGAACCTCTTCAATAAATTCACGATGAATTTGATCTTGGATAACGTTGGTGTAGTGACTACAATAGACAGGTTCTTGCTTGAAACGCTTCTGCAGACCCCTTAGGCGACCCGCTGCCAAGCCATAATTAGAATGCAGCTTCTCTTTATGTTGGTTCGATGGCAGTCTGACTTCCTATTGCTGATTCTGTGCAGAGTATGATACTGTCTCCTTGTATATGTCCAACGCAGTCATGTTTTCCTTTGAATCTTCGTTTGGAGAAATTCTTAGATGATCCAGGTCCCACATACATTTTAATTCATTATGACATGGATTACCTGATTCCGTGGATATATATTGATCCATCGGGGTGACCGCAACTTTCAAAATTGTAACTACCTCTACTTGGGCGCTAGACTTGTTATTATGGCAGGAGCCACTTAGTGCATAACCAAATTTAGTGGGTAAGAGAATTATGTCATCCTCTTTTTTGTACCCTGGCCGCACTAAGTCATAATAATAATCGGCACCAACCAACAAGTCCAGCTGAGATGTCTGTGTCATTAGAGGATCAGCTAATTTGTAACCCTTGTTTCGCCAAACTCTCATGTCTGCTTCAAGGCATTCTGATCCTTTGTGATCCGGGAGAGATTCTACCACAACTGCTTGTAGAGGATAGTTTCTGCCCCGGAACTTGTATTTGAAGGACACTACTGGGTACTTTCTGCTCTCACATGCTCCGGTAAACCCTCGCAACTCTAGCTCTTCATCACCCACTTTTATATAATGAATCGAGTCTAGAGCGGATTTTAAAATGAAGGTGCGCTGTGAGCACTGATCCAGCAGTGTTCTCATCTTGACTGCTCCTCTTGATTCCTTAACTGTTGGCAGCATAACAGTTGGGAGGATAATACTAGTCTTCTTGGAAGACACAGACATCGTGGTAGTTTGCGTCTTGGTCTTTGTTACCTGTTGAGGTTTTTGCTCCTTCTTTGCACCGTCCCATTGAGATCTGGACTGACAGAGGATTATGGTAGTGTCTGTTTTGATAGAACTTGCAGCTGCGGATGTCAGGGTTCACACAACCATTGCTCCCGTGGGTTGAAGATAAGCACCCGGTGCAAAGGTTGAGTTGTTTTGCGCGTTTTACTTTCAGAGCACTGGTTTTGAATTTGAGACACTTAAACCATGCATGTACCCCTTCGCACAACTTGCAACCCTTTCTTCGCACCGAGGCCTCCAGCACCACAAAGGATGCTGAAGCAACTGGTATGTGTGGTGTAGTCCGTTCTGCTACACTTTCCATGTTAAACACTTCTGTCTAGTAAGCCTGGACAAACCTTTCTAGATCCAGACCTTCTTCACCTAAAGTTCTCTTTAATGTTTCCTTTAGTGGGGATGGCAATTTATTCATGAGAATTACAACACTAGCTTCATGAAGGGTAAATTGTAGGGTCTCTATTGACCTCAGTGTACTTTCAAAACTAGCATAGAATCCCTTTAGTTCCTCGACATTGTAAGAGGGAGGATTCAAAGTAGTTAGGTTAGTTATATGTGCCGCCTTAATTCTATCCCTGTGTTCATAGGTTTTCTGTAGAAGGGCAACCGCTGTTTGGTAGCTGGCTCTCTCAATTGCAAAACCTTCAATTAGTTGTTTTGCCTCGCCATTCAGTTGACCTCTTAAGTAGGTGAATTTTTGGATGTCACTGAGCTCCGCATTGCTGTGGACACTACAGTGGAACATATCCCAGAATCCCAACCATAGAGTGGGATCACTGTCAAACACAGGAAGGGTTATTTTCGGTAATCTTATACCGGCATTTCTGTTAACTGCAGCACGATTTGGCTCCTTGTGTTTTAGCTTACCTTTGAGGAGGATGATAACTTTATCAAGACACTCTATATAATCCACGTCTGCTTCTATGTCCGCGAAATACTCGGCGTCATCTTCATAGAGCGTTTCCATTTTGCGGCGACATAAATTTAAATCTTCAAGCTGTCTTAATACCGAAGCCAATTTAGCCTCAATCACATCATTATCTGTATTAACTAAAAATGTAGCAATATCTTTGGTGATCCTAGTCAAACCACTCTTGATACCCCCCTTGCGTCGCTTGTACTAGGACAGTGTCAACGGCATGATGGCAATACACAGGAAATATAATAGAATATTACTATATCTTACCTATATGGACGTAAAGCGCACTCAGAAAGTTAGCTGACGCCAATAAAGGCAAGATATAGGGAACCCTGACTCAAACGTAATAATTAATTAAATGTGTGATGTCGGGGTAGGGCAAATTAAGCGGTAAATATGACGCGGAACGCAATAATAAAACTAAACGGACAATGCATAAGGATCTCCACACTTAAATTTAAATAGTAAACCTTATATTAAATGCGGCAATTTTGTTGTTAGAGTACACTTAGGAAGGGGAGGCCAAAAGGGTGTATAACAAGCCAATTTAAATTGTAAACCTATAATAAACTAGGCTAGCCCAACATCTAATGGTACCAAAAATGTTTGTGGTAATTACCCCCTTTAAATTTAGTTAAGACCGAACAAATTCAATTTAACCCTTATAATTCTACTTTACATGAATTTAATTGTTGCAATTTTATACCTAGCCTATAGCCTACCACCTAATTATTGTTGATGTGGCTCTCCCAGGCCGCAGAGGACTTGATAGTGTCCACCCCTAGCACCCCCTTGGGCAATATTGTTCACATGGTAAACTGGGTGGTACACCAGCCTGTCCACATAAATTTCCCTGACACAGCTATGGCCCAAAAGTAAAAGTTTCCTAATAGGCTTGGGGTAAAAAGTTATCACACGCTTATAGTCCTCCCCAACCCCCCCGCCAAAGGCGCCAGTCGGAAACACATGGCGGCGACCCATACGGTCGGGCAAAACAAGCGGGACCCGGCGGAAATTAGGCCACAGACAAGAAACACTAGCCCACAAGCCTACAGGGGACGCCAGGGAAGCGGAAACAGGGGACAGAAAGATGGAATAGCCACGAAATAGCAGACAACAGGAAAGCAGAAGAAAGAAAATACAAAGAAGAAAATCCAGCATAAGGCAAAGTCAGAGGTTACGAAGGACCATTTTGTGAGAATTCGAGAGTAAACAAAGCGAAATTTACCTATAAACTCACAAGAGTTAACTTACTTTTATTGTTGATAGGGATGGATAGCTCAAGGATAGTATTAGGAATAGATAGAAGGTATAGTGGCCACTAAGAGATAAGAATTAGGATGACTTAGCAGGAAACAGGTGGTTGTATCGGAGCGGCTAGAAGGAGATGTTCTCGAGGTCGTAGCTAAAGCGATTCTAAGGTTTATGGCGATGAACCCGCCAGTCCCGAGAATGACGCATGCGCAGTTATATTCCACCAATGCGTCATTTAACTAACTAAAAGATATACCGGATTGATTATAATGATAACCCGATATATTTATGGATAATAAACCCATAGAAACTTAATACGAAATAGTACATATCTTTTATAAAGATATATAGCTTAACCCGCTGAGTACCAGCTAAATATTTATAAATGTACCACCCAGGACCGGCTGATTCTGATTTTTTGTTTATTCCAGAAACAATAGCGAATGGGTTAGGAATGAAGGAAAAACCACGAAAAAACGATCAAAAAGCTCAAAAAATGGTCCTACAGAGCCCCGAAAACGGATTTTACAAGAGTAAAAAATTGAAGGCAATTTCCCCCAAAAAAACATGTGTTTGAGCGCTCACGCGCACGCAGTTGGACTTTGAGAGTTTGCAACCATCGGCATGGGTGCGTGGGATACTTACACAGTTCCCATAAAAATCTGAGCCCTCTAGGTGCCATAGGACCGGAGTAATAGGGACCAGAGTGACACTGATGCAAACGAGGCGTCGCTGGGGTTTAGCGTTACATACATTACCGACGCACGGTTTGCGTCGCTGGGGCTCAGTGGGTTAACCTAATACTGGCGTCTAATTTGAACTTCCAGTATGTTTACTCAATCTAAACTGTCGAGTTACTTACGAGTCTCGACAATACATTCATAAAATGCATACATAAAATTAAAAGACCGAGTGTTCCACACATAAGTGCAGTTTCAGTCTCTTGTCCTAATGGCGGCGTTCCAGGGCTGCTTCACTTGTCAAGTTCTTGGATTTGAGATCGGCGCGTATAGTCCGATCCCAGGTCTTCCTCGGTCCACCCCTTGGTGCAGCTACCTCCACAATCATAGACCTGCATTTTTTCACCCAATTTTGTTCATCCATTCTCTCCACATGTCCATACCATCCCAGTCTACTTGTACGCATCACCTCGCTACTACTCTTTATACCTAAACGTCTCCTCAGCTCAACATTTGTTATTCTATCCTGTAGCCTGGCCCCACACATCCATCTCACCATTCTCATCTCATTACGCTCCATTCTGTTGACATCCTCTACTTTAACGGCCCATGTTTCTGAGGCATACGTCAATGCACTTCTAACACATGAGGCATACACCTTTCCCTTCAGGGGGAGAGGCATTCTTTTCATGGTCAGGATTGGCATCAATTCTCTGAACTTCCCCCAGCCACACCTAATTCTAGCAACAGTGGCAGCCTCGGCTCCACCACTGGCAGAGATGGTATCTCCTAGGTAACACAAGTTGTTCACCAGCTCCAAAGACTCATTTCCAAAATTCACAGCCACAGGATCATCACTTAACACAAGCTCGCCTTTGCACACTACGCACTCAAATTTCTCTATTTCTGACGTATCGTTCGGCAGGGGCCCCTTTATTCTACTACAGCGCTTACTCCCATGGTGTACCCAACATCGACAGATGCTACATTGAATTGAGTTAACGCCCACTCCCTTTCCACTCACTGCACATGGGTATGCACCGCTCTTTTCCACTTGCCTTGTCTCAATCTACATTGCATAACCTTGGTTTTGTTAATATTGACTCTTAAACCCTTGCTCGCCATGCCCTCTCTCCACTCTCTGAATTTGGCCTCAGCATCTTGCATACTGTCAGCTATTAGGGCTAAATAGTCTGCATAAAACAGTTCCAACGGAAGTCCGCCTCTAAAAACTCTAGACGGTGCCTCCAAGACCATAATAAAGAGGAGGGGGTTTAACACTGAACCCTGATGGACTCCAACACGCACTGCGAACTCATCACTCAGTACACCCTTCACCCTCACCGCACTTCGCGAATCCTCATACATCTTCATTATCACACGCACCAGCCACTCTTCCACACCAAGTTTCCTCATAGCCCACTGCACAACATCTCTAGGCACCCTATCAAAGGCCTTCTCCATGTCTACAAACACAAAGTAAAGATTCCTGCCTTTTAGTAAGTATCTTCCCTGTATCTGCCTGACTTTTAATGTAAGTATTATTTTTGTACCTTTATTATTCTTTATTAGCACAAAAGATGTGTCGACGTTCACAATTTGAGGTTTTGATAAGAGGGTCGGGTTAAGACTTTCTTTGATATAAAATAAAACGCCACCTCCATTTTTATTTATTCGGCTGTTCTCAAACATTACATAACCGGGAAGTGAATACTCTGCTAAAAAGTCAAAATTCTGTTATGCTAATCACATCATAATTTTCTGTAAACACTAGTTCCTCTAAATCTGAAAATGTATTGCGTATGCTACGAGCGTTTGCATAGAAATCCTTTTACTTAAAGTTGCGGTTTTAGAACTCGCAGAACGTTCTTTAATCAAATTTTTGTTTCTGGTCGGATCTAAATTTTTTTTTTTTTTTTTTTTTTTTTAAAGAGACAATGAACGGAGGAAGGAAAAACACAGATAAAACAAAAAGGTCCATGTGCCTAAAGGCATCCTCCATTCATAAAATGTTTGTAACAACTGGATTTAAACATTTGTAGATTGTAAGTTTGTGGAAAGCAATTCGAGGGAAGTGAATTCCAAAGAGTAGTAGCTCTGGGGATAAATGAATTCTGATAAGCAGAAGTCCTGCATTGTGGAGGAGAAAGTGTAAATTCATGGGCGCTCTCAGCTGCCCTAGTTCTACGGGGAAAGATGTGGAGAGGCGGCACAATTGAAGCAAGTTCCTCGGAACAATTGCTGTGAAAATATCTGTAGAATAATGCAAGGGATGCAAGGTTTCTTCGTATGGATAATGTAGGAAGGTCCTGTGTGATTGCAGGGTTATTGATTAATCTAATAGCTTTATTTTGAATTTTGTCCAACTGCCTCAATGCAACCACTCCACTTCCACCCCGCAGAGGTGAACAGTAATCCATCTGAGAACGCACATGACTTTTATATATTACGGCCAACTGCTCGTCAGTGAAGAATTCTCGAACTCTGTACAGGAGTCCCAGTTTTTTAGAGGCATTCTTAGCAATGCTTCTAACATAATGTGTCCAGCTCAAGTTAGTAGTTAATGTTACACCGAGAATGTCAATACTAGGGGAAGTGGGAATATTTACATCATTAACAAATATATGGGAGTCAGTGAGATTCTGTCGGTTAGAAAATTGAATGTACTTGGTTTTCTGTACATTCATGGCTGTCCTCGGTCCTCGGTCGTTATCCCTGGCGGTTTTGAATTTGGGTCGTGTTGGTGGAGCTTTATCCAAATTCGCGGTTCTTGACGGATTAGCATTTAATGCCTTTGCAGGTTGCCGTCCTCGCTGTCCTCAGTCCTCCTTCCTGGCTGTCCTGTGCAGAGTCGATTTCTTCTCCGAAAATCCTTCACCGCATCGTTGAGAAGACGCCCAAAACGTGCTGCTCCCACCTGGTTCAGATGAACTCCATCGTCCGAAAACAAATATAGTAGGGTCATTTTCTTGGAATCCGTGACCATTTTGTTCCTACCTTTTTCTCTCGATGGATTTGTCAACCTGAACCATTTTAAAGGAAAATGAGCTCATATGCCCCTCTGATAAATGACAGCTAACTCTGCTAGAGCCCAATATTCAAAATGGCCGCCAATGCCATCTTGAAAAACATGAAATGTAATATCTCTGGCATCAGATGAGCTACAAGGACGAATGAGGTGTCCTTTTTCACTAATTCTGGCATTTCAAATCCACTGGAATGGTTATTGTATTGTATTGTATTGTATATTGTATTGTTATTGTATTGTATTATACTAATTGTACATACTAATCTGCCACTTCACTGTCACTACATGATTCACTGTATGAGCCACTATCAGAATCACTGTCCTCACTTTCGCTGTTATCATCACTGTTGTTCTCTGCCTGCGGATTTGGAGGTAGTGGTATGGATGGGGGAAGTGGGGGCTGGGTTGAACGGACAGGCAGACATAGGCGATTTACAAGATGCCATCCATGGCTGATCGGTGAGGGGTGACTTTGGAGCTGGTAATGCTTTTGCAAATATGCAAGATAGTTTGCACGCTCCAAGTGTGGACGGAGACTGTCCAAGTCAGGCACAAGTCGGATAGTGCTTTTTTTCTTCTGAGCTCTCCACTTCGCTGCCCTCGCATCTCCCAGGGTCTTGCTTTTGGTATCACCATAGACATATCGAATGACAAACCGCTCCAAATCACTGATGATCTGTTCTGTGACTAGGAGCTGTGTACCACATGCTGCTAGCAGGTCGTGTGCCTCTTTAGACTTCTCCAGACGATCTGCGATGAGCTTCTTGCTTGCTCCATAGAAGCCAGAGTTGTGGTCACACCCAGTGAGGACATGAAGTGGTATGATGGATGCAGCCATTGCCTCACTGCACAAACATCGGGCATCGATAAGCTGACGTTTGCGTTTCACACACAGGATTCCTGTTGTCTTCTGAGCAACATATGCCGCTTGCACGTAGTTGTCTGTGTCCTCTGTGTAAAGAACGACAGCTGCTGTGTAGCTGTCTGACCGGAGCACAATATATATGGTGAGCATTGCCGTATCTGCCTCTGCATGGGAGCATGTGAGCTCTGGCACAAGCTTGCCTGTGGTGAGATTCTTTGCAGTGCTGCCAACTACACAGTAGATGATCTCGGTGCTAGTTGTTGCTGCTGTTCTCTGGAATTCCATTTGAAGAAATGCCTGAAGGCGGATTTTGTTCTCAGGTTTACCCAGGAGAGCATGGAAAACTTTACTAGAAGGAAATTTATCTTCTGTCTTCATGAAGACATTGCTGATTGGCAGTTTTTTTGGGCGCAGTATTATCTCACTGTCCTTGATCGTGTAATTCTGATCATATGAATCATTGACGCAAATGATGCGCTCAGCATGCTTGTGTCTCGTTAGAACGAAGTGCACCAACTTCTCTGCATAATCTCCCCAGGTATACTTGGTACCGTCTCCCTTCTCTCTGTCTTTAATGGTAGGAGTTGTTAGGCGCCAGATGAGGCCCATATCAATAATAGACGTACAAAAGGAGTACAAAGGAAATCAAGCAACAACAGGTCTAGTGACCCTTCTAGGTTGCTAGACGTGTATACATCAGGCTCTGGAATGACAGTCATAGTTAGTTTTTGTTGAAGCTTGCTTTTCTGTGCCTTATGGATGGTTCCATTGACGTTGAAGATGGAAAGGCACTCGGATGTAATACGATGCTGCAGGACTTCTTGAAGTTTGAGGGCACCACTCGTTTCAACCAGTCCGAGAACAGAGGCCAAGGCATTACGCTCCATTTCCTCAGTCTTTCCCTTCAGGTTCTCACCATCTGCTTTCTTCAATTCCTGAGTTGAAAAGTTCAAACACTTGCTACGGGGAACTCTGTCGTTGAGAGACTTGGTCTTGTAATACACTCTCTCATTCAAGAACTGCTTCAGTTTGCTTATGCCATCCTCCTTTGCCGATTTCAAGTCGGCAGCGAGAGCGTCTGAGGCTGGGATTCCTGACTGTAGGGATCGAAGTGTCTTGTTTGTATAGTCAAATGGATCACCCTTGAATTCAATGAGACATGTGCTTATATCCTGTACAGCTTGTTCATCCTTCTTCATTTTACTCGACGAGCAATCAGCATGCTTCCCTTTTCCTTGTTTCTTGCGATTAGCATGGCAATGGACCTTTGTTCTCACCCGATTGATGTTATTCACATTCCGAGTGTTTGAAAGGAGCTGCTTTTCATTGTTCAGAATGGCCAACCAACCAGACTTCAGCTTAGAGCCCTTATTCATTGTTGACTCTATCCATATGTCGAGGGCGACACACGAATATGGTTTTCCTGTCATTGACTGTGCAAACATACCACTCTCCATGAATGCAGCCTGATCGACAGGAAGGGTATCAATCACTGCGGTGAAATCGGGGAGATGCCGACCATACTTGTCATTATCATAGATTTGCATCAAAGGAAGCATGAGCTTGAGTGAGGACTTAAACTCAGTCCAGTTGCTTGGTCTGATTGCATGGATATTTTGAGTTAGAACCTCAACCATTTCCATGAATGACATCCAGTATTCTGCTTCTGCGGCACCCTCAAAGTCCTTGAAGAGAGCATCAACGAGGTCCTTCAGCTCAGCATTTATCTCTAGCTCTGCATGTTCATCTGCAAGTTCCTGTGCATCAATCGGATGTCGAAGCTTGGCAAGGGATGCCTTTACTTCTTCAGATAGAGGGGAATCTTCCAAACGTTTGTCTATGACATGGTGGACCAGAGTCTCGTAGAACAGTCGCAAGCAGCGAACCCCACGCTTAACATGTTTTCCACGAAGGGCCTGATCAACAAACCCATCTGCTATAACACCAGCTGCCACCAACACATCTGAGATGCCAGATCCCTTAAACCTCTTGTATATAGTGTAGATGAACGACATTTGGATGTGGAAGGGTGCCATGAATGGTAAGATTTTGCTGAACAGCTCAGCATTCTCACTTTTCAACTCTAGCATGAGCACGTAGACAGGATAATCACCAACAATTATTGCAAAAGGCATCTTTTTTTCTTCGATTGATTTTGCAAGCTTACACATCACATCATTGAGAATTGTCTTACTGGGTGGGTTGGGATAGGTCATGTGGTATATTGCTCGACTCTTCTCATCTGCATTTGACATGCTGGCGTGAAACCCTGAAAACCCAAGCACAGTCTGTTCTTCTGGCTTAGGTCTCATTCGGTCATCTTGCGCCCTGGCCAATGCATGGATCACACCATGAATTCTTTGCACCGATGTGTCAGGAGGAGGAGTACTTTGATCAGCTGGTAGCTTCCTAAGAGGTGGTTCCCCATGCTTCGCTGTCTTGTATGGGTTGATTTTTTGCATTTCAGTTCCGAGCTCTTTGAGAGTTGTCGAGAGGTTTGATGCAAAGTTGGCACCAGGAACTGGTCTATCCTCGTGATTCTCGGAAGGAAGTTCTGTATCAAATGATTCTGGCTGCACAAACATGACATTAGTGCGGTGTGACTGGCCAGCACCGGTCAGTGTGTCGCTCTTGAAGTCATCGTTGTCGACTATAGCGATAGCAGGCTTACCCTCAGCTAGTTCGAAGGGGCAATCAGATGAGCACTTGAGGTCATTGACCCCCCAAAAATCTCGCAGCATAAGTACGTCATTGTAACTGATGCCCAGTCCATCTTTGTGCATTATGTCGACTATCTCCCTACTCTTGTTCAGTCCATGTAGCAAGACAGAGAGATTTATCTCAAATGCAGTGCGTTTTCCAGTGATGTAGCTTGTGAGGATAGATGCAATCGATCGGACGGATGGACTGTCATCAATTGCAGACTTATTTGGGTGTTTCAGCCATGTGAGCAGCTTCAGCAGGAGCTCACTGAGGTCTTCTTCTCTCTCCAACTCGTGTATATATGGGAGCCAGGGAATAGTATTTGTCCTGATGACTTGCTCTTTGAGTCGTGCCGCAACATTCATCACCAACTGATCATTGCTGACACCCAATGAAGATATTGCCTCCTCGATGTATGTACCTGCTGCTGTTGTATCATATACCAGTTCACTCACATTCTTTTGAATGCGTTCATGAAATCCGATGTCTTCCCCAAATTAATTGACGAGAATTTCCTTTAAGTAGCTGAATTTTACTACCGAGTTATGTCCGTGATTTGAGATAATGCGCTTATAGTCCTGCAGCAGGCCTTGCAGTGTGCGAATTTCATGGTCTTTGAAGATGACTTGACGAATATGATGAAAGAAGAGAGCTTGGGCCTCTCGGAGGTTTACACGCTGCAGATGTTGAGTGCTTTCATCTGAAAGGGGCTTGTGGTCGCTTACATATTTGCACCAGCACGCACGATGGTAGCGGATTTCCAACCCAAATGCTGTTTGACTATCTGGGATGGATGCAATCAGAGTGTCAAGTCTCAATCTCATGACCTCATCTTCCAGACGGACAGTATGTAACTTGAATTTAGTCCAGGCATCTACTGTTGATAGGAGTAAAATCTGCTTGTCACGATCACTACTCTTGTATGCCCCTTTCATGCACCACACACATAGAGTCTTATCGTGAAGGACACCCATACGGGAGCGGAGCCTTTTAGGTGCACTGGCCTCTGGGGAAGGGTCTTGTTGATCTGATGCTTCATCTCTTTCAAGACGTTCCTCGGATTTGTGTTTGCGTTTTTCGGCTTGAGAGAGCTTGCGCTTGCTGGATAATGATGCGTAACAAGTGTTATGCATGTGGTGACCCTTTGGTCCCTTTTCCCAATCCACATTTTCATGTATATGTTGAAACTTATCAAGTTCTTTCCATTGTAAACACTTTTCCCGGATGGATTCCCACTTCTCAGGTGTAATGTTTTCCAAACGATCATCTGCGGTACATCGCTTACCACAGAGTAAAATGCTCTCGCATTCATTTAATGTCTTGTCTGGTAACTCTTCACTCTCTCTTCTATTATCCATTATTTCGGTCACTTCACAAGTCGGCGATTTTCATCAGATGGGCATGCGATCCATAAGAAACAGTAAAAAAGTAATATTAGATATACACCGCAGGCAGAGAACAACAGTGATGATAACAGCGAAAGTGAGGACAGTGATTCTGATAGTGGCTCATACAGTGAATCATGTAGTGACAGTGAAGTGGCAGATTAGTATGTACAATTAGTATAATTGTCAATACTTAGTGTACTCAAACTAGTATGAACAGTCTCGATGTTACGTAATCTGGGTTGATGTAGCGTTACGTATCTTTCCGTAGTCTTAAGTTGGACGCTTCCATAACCTTGGTCGAGCGTTCCATGATTGGGTAGAATATATTATTCTATAGTTGTATATGGGAAAGTATTGTAGGATTATAATTCCCATATATATATATATCTTTGTATTATTTAAGATTGTTTATAAGTATCTCATTGTAAAGAAGATGGGATACATTTTCCATATGTTATGCGCATGCGCGGTATGTCACGACAGAGACGAACATAACGCGCTCGCCACTCTCCAACCAACCTCCGTCCCAGCTACACACGCTAAGCCTTCTTCCTATAGTTTCATAATCAGGTGTTTTCGCTTCACTTTCATCTCATATTCCATATAGTCATTACATCATCATCTTCGTTACTTAGCACAACTTAACGTAAATATCTAGCCTATCCTAGCCTATTGTAGCCTCTTTCATACTTTGTTTACTATACTAACCACTTCCAGTTATCTAGCCTATTTTCCGCCATCCTCCAATCACCAGCTGAGTTCATCTAAGGGTAATTATATATTCTATATGGTTAATGTTTCTTCAATAATAATAATATACAGTCCACTTATCTAAATTAGCCATAATAATACAATACAATAACAATACAATATACAATATAATACAATACAATAACCATTCCAGTGAATTTGTAATGCCAGAATTAGTGAAAGAGGACACCTCATTCGTCCTTGTAGCTCATCTGATGCCAGAGATATTATATTTCATGTTTTCAAGATGGCGTTGGTGGCCATTTTGAATATTGGGCTCTAGCAGAGTTAGCCGTCATTTTTCAGAGGGCCATAGGAGCTAATTTTCCTTTAAAATGGTTCAGGTTGTCAAATCCATCGAGAGAAAAAGGTAGGAACAAAATGGTCACGGATTCCAAGCAAATGACCCTACTAATAGTCATCGTAGTAGAAATTGTCCCAGGTGTCGACGAATCCCACGTTCTCCTTCCTGCAGAGGTTTGCTAGACAACGATTTGTGCTGGTGGCTATGTTGTAAAATCGGCTCTCTACACCGAGCCGGGGGACGATTCCTGAGACGATGATCCTTGATGACTTCTCCAAAAATATTATTAAAGAGCGTTCCGTGAGTTCTAAAATAACAAATTTATAGGTTTTCTATGCAAACGCTCGTAGCATACGCAATAAATTTTCAGATTTAGAGGACCTAGTGTTTACAGAAAATTATGATGTGACTGGCATAACAGAATCTTGGCTCAATACAGAAGATAAGAGACTTTTTAGCAGAGTATTCACTTCCCGGTT
Organism: Paralithodes platypus; assembly: GCA_032716605.1. Lineage (NCBI taxonomy): Eukaryota > Metazoa > Arthropoda > Malacostraca > Decapoda > Lithodidae > Paralithodes > Paralithodes platypus. Next base: position 24,971,885 of record CM064531.1, on the reverse strand, counting down.
ATGTAATGTTTGAGAAAAGCCGAATAAATCGAAATGGAGGTGGCGTTTTACTTTATATCAAAGAAAGTCTTAACCCTACCCCCTTGTCAAAACCTCAAATTGTGAACGTCAACACATCTTTTGTGCTAATAAAGAATAATAAAGGTACAAAAATAATACTTGCGTTAATATACAGACCTCCAGCTCAATCAGTGCAAACTGACCGAGAAATTTACAAACAAATTGCGGATGTAAGTAACTCACAAGATACCGTAATTTTTGGCGACTTTAATTTACCTGTGACCAAATGCGGCGATACTCTTACTTCACACTCCGGACATGACTTGCATACGAACTTGCAAGAGAGTTCGCTTTATCAATTTGTTCGATCGCCGACCCGTGGTAATAACGTTCTTGACATTGTACTTGCAACAAAAGACGAATTAATAGAGAATTTGAATGTTGGTGATGAATTCAGTAACAGCGACCATCGTACGATAACTTTCACTTTAAAGTTTACTAGTAACGAACCAAATAGTAGCATCGAAAAAGTCCCTAATTTCAAGAAAGCAAACTTCCATAAACTTAGAGCTATGTTTAAAGAAACTGACTGGAGCTTTTTAATTGACAATAACGACATAAATACATCTTGGAAGTTATTCGAAACCACTTACCTAAAAGCAGTGCAAGACTGCATACCATCGAAAATACGGCGTCCAGACCATAATAATAAGCCCAAATGGTGGAATAAAGATATTTCAAACTGCCTGCTTGCTAAAAAATTTGCTAATGATAGATTAAAATCCTCACAAAATGACGAAGAACGGATGAAATTTGAGAGCTACGACGCAAAGCCAAAAAGTTAATTAAGCAAAGTAAAAAGACCTTAGAATTACATATTGCGAATCAAAGTAAAACAAACCCGAAAGAATTCTATAGTTATATCAGAAAGAAAAAAGTAGTTACTTCAACTGTTGGTCCGTTAGTCGATGAAAATGGAGAATACACCAAAGACGAAGTACAAAATTATGAGTAATGCCCTCAATACCTTCTTTGCATCAGTTTTTACAACAGAAGACCTCAGTGATATCCCTACACCATCGCCGATTCAGATTGATAATTCAGATGTTCTAAGCAATATCACCGTTACAGAGAGAGAAGTATTGAATTGTTTAGATAAACTCAAGGTAAATAAAACGCCTGGACCTGATACAATCTCGCCTAGAGTTCTAAAGGAAGCTAAGGATGAGCTCTCCAAACCACTGACATTACTATTCAATAAATCCTTGCAGTCTGGAACTATGCCTGATCAGTGAAAGCTAGCCACGTAACACCGTAACACCGATATTAAAAAAAGGCAGCAAATCCCTACCCAGTAACTATCGTCCAATTAGCTTAACCTCAGTTGTATGTAAAATGCTAGAAACGGTCATACGAGACAGACTCGTAAATCACTTAGAGGTTTGTTAAACAGGAACGTTTTTTACGAAAGCCGTGTTGAGTATCTTTAAAGATACTCAACACGGCTTTCGTAAAAAACGTTCCTGTTTAACAAACCTCTTAGACTTCTTCCACGATATCCTCAACCTCTACGATGAGAGTAAAGCTGTAGATATTATATACCTTGATTTTCAAAAGTCCTTTGACAAAGTTCCCCACAAACGTTTACTGCTAAAACTAAAAGCGCATGGAATACAAGACGGTGTGTTGAAATGGATAGAAAATTGGCTCAGCGACAGAAAGCAAAGTGTAGTCATAAACGGTAAGGCATCTAAATGGACCAATGTAAGTAGCGGGGTACCCCCGGGATCGGTACTAGGACCAATTCTCTTTCTAATTTACATCAACGACATAGATGAGGGTCTCACCTGTACAATCTCAAAATTTGCTGACGATACAAAAATTGCAAATAGCGTACTCTCAAAAGAACAAGTTGACGATATGCAACACAATCTAGATAAATTGTCATGTTGGTCCCAAATTTGGCAAATAAGTTTCAATGCGGATAAATGTATAGTACTACATATCGGATACCTAAATGAGAAAGCAAACTATTCGATGAATGGCACTCAGCTTAAGAATGTAAACAGAGAAACCGATCTGGGAGTAACAATACCGTATAACCTAAAACCGAGTCAACAATGTTCAGAAGTTGTTAAGAAGGCAAACAAAATAATTGGCTTTATAGGCAGGTCATTTGAGCATAAATCCAAAGAAGTTATCCTAACCCTTTACAATTCCTTAGTCCGCCCTCTTCTGGAATACTGCGTTCAATCCTGGTGCCCTTATTACCAAAAAGATATAAACAAGCTAGAACGAGTTGAACGTAGAGTTACCAAAATCATACCTAGCCTAAAGAACAAACCATACGAAGAGCGTCTTAGAGAATTAAATCGATTTCCTTTAACCCAGCGCAGATTAAGAGGTGACTTAATTCAAGTGTTCAAAATCATCAAAGGCATCGACAATATGAACTGTAGTAAGTACTTCACTATCGACCAATCTAATTACACGCGGGGAAACGGTTGCAAAATGATTGGTAAATCTTTTAACTCACACGAATCTAAGAATTTCTTCTTCAATCGAGTTGTCAACTTGTGGAATGGGCTTCCCCGAAACGTTATAGACTGCATCACCGTTGATTCATTTAAACTCTGCGTAGACAAATATCTCGCATCAAACCCGCGACTGACTGCGTTTGTAAATGAATAACTCTATTTTATCCCCCCCTCAGTTACTAACCCATCTGTCCCCTACTATCTTCCTAATCCTGCCACGGACATTAGTTCCAGGGCAGTAATTCCCTTTCCAATGTTCCCTTACCCACCCTAAACCACTGTTTGGACACTTGATCCTCAGTGTTTTGGAGGACAAGCAACCTAGAAGGGTCACTAGATCTGTTGTTGCTTGATTTCCTTTGTACTCCTTTGTACTCCTTAAACGACTTGATCAGCTGCTGGTACTTTAAAAGCAAATCTTCCGACCGGGTTCGCTGTACATCGTTGGATCCAACGTGGATGACGTACATTGTATTAGCAGGGGCCAGCTTTGATACTTCGTCAACTGCAGCAACTACGTCGTCCACACCACCACCAGGGATACAAAAACACATCCTGGTCTTAGGTGCCGTGGCTCAAAACTCTATGAGCTGACCACATATCATCGAGTATCCCACGAGCCGGACTTCTTCTATTTCCTCTTCGTCATCTGAGTCTGTGAGTATCTGGAAACGGTTTTGACACTCGGTAATCGGTATGAGTTTCCTGGTCTTGGGGCAAACGTTTTTCCTTACGACACGGAAGTTGTCTTGAGGGGGAAGAGAGTCACTATTTGTTTCTTGAGTATCGGAACCATCAGCTGAAGTGGCTACTGCAGGCGTTGAATTGTTGGCAGTTGACGTTGGGGCGTTGGTGGCTGCTGGAATTGCGGTGACAATTGAAGTTTGTGGTACTCCAACGTTGAGTGTTACAAACTCTTGTTGTGATTCCAGCTTCATGGTGAGGATGTTGATCTTGTTGTAGGCTTCATCTAATTTCACTGTAAGATTTCTCTCGTTGCTGGCAGAGCCGGCAGACTTGAAGATCGACAGTAGCAAACATGGACTCACCAAACCTACCGGCGCAGTTCGTACAAGCGCGAGGCATGGTGACAGTCACTTTCTTCAGATCACTTCACTCACTTAACCCTTTATTAGCGGGGTCGGACTTAAGTCCGGTACGAGATAATTGGACTAAATGGCGGGGTCGGACTTAAGTCCGTGGGTGTATTCCCACCCTAATTTAGGTGGAAAGCGGAACCAGGTGGTCAGGCGGTATACTACAAGGGCCCACCCACATATCCCCACTGCGTGACCGTGACTCAGTGACCCTCAAGCAGCCATAATGGAAGGTCAAGATTTGCCCGTGTTCGATTCGGTGGCCGCCATCCCTAGTGCGTCGCGCCACCCTACTAACCACGCCCGGCTTACCACCAGGAACTAGATATCATGCTGAACTCTTCAGAACTTTCTAATAAGCTGTTGGATGAAACCGTCGAATGTCTGGGTGAGAGTTTTGGTAGTGTGGATGACTCGGAAGACGAAAATAACCCGATCATAGGCTTTCATCCCAAGCATAATTTGCGTGGGGTTGATGTTGAGGTTGATGTTGGACAGACCGTTGACCATATTGAAGACGTTCCTGACGAAGAATATACTGGTGTGGGTGTTGGTAAGTACAATTTATATTTTATAATTGCTTGAAAGTTTGATTGCAAGCATTTTATCACCTTACGAGCGGGTGGTGGAGTATATTTCCCTGTGCCGCCCAGCGGGGTTTTTTTTTACCCTAAATGGGGTTGTTTAGTGCTCTTTTTCATGCATAAACAAGACCCAGAGCGTAATACAAGTATGTATCCCTGAAAGGGCGTAAATTGAGCTTTCCAATGACACCCGAACCATCCTTCTACGATCATTGGTTGTCTTTCAACGATCGTGCAACACGAGTGCAAAACCCTAAACTACGGTAATTTCCTTATATAATTCCCTGTAGTAGGTCCACGGCGGCTGTGACGAGCGGTCAGGAGGTACATTATGCTCTAATCACCGCTCCGCTCTCTCTCAGAGCACATTACGTCCTCAAAATTGCACTCTACAAGAAATGTCCTTTGCATTTTATAGCGTATTATTTGCAGGCGTTCGGTAAATTTCTCACGATAACCAGGGTATAACGTACATTTCTCACGATAATATAAGCAACAACGAAGCTAGGCGAAGATTGTGGTCTACAATATACCTTTTTATAATTGCATGTGACCTTGTAATTGCTTGAAAGTTTGATTGCAAGCATTTTATAGCGTATTATTTGCAGGCGTTCAGTACATTTCTTACGGTAATACAAACAACGAAAGATTGAATATTTGTGCTTGGCATTATATGATTGTGGGGAACAGATGTAGGCCTACCGTATATATTATTTTATCATAATATATGATACATATGTAACATAGTTATATTATCACGACACTCTCTCTCTCTCTCTGTCTCACTCTCTTTGTTTCTACACCTTTGTACTCCTTGGTACTCTCTTTCTCTGATGTAGGCCAGGGCACGCCCCTAACTAATCTTCTCTTCCCTCCCAGGGAAAAATCACACCTAGCAGATGTTCTTGACCTCTCTCTCTCTGTCTGTCTCTCTACCTATATATACATTTATAATTGCATGTGACATTGAAATTGCTTGAGAGTTTGATTGCAAGCATTTTATAGCGTATTATTTGCAGGCGTTCGGTAAATTTCTCACGATAACCAGGGTATACGGTAAATTTTTCACGATAATATAAGCAACAACGAAGCTTGGCGAAGATTGTGGTCTACAATATACCTTTTTATAATTGCATGTGACATTGAAATTGCTTGAGAGTTTGATTGCAAGCATTTTATAGCGTATTATTTGCAGGCGTTCAGTAAATTTCTTACGGTAATACAAATAACGAAAAATTTAATATTTGTGCTTGGCATTATATGATTGTGGGGAACAGATGTAGGCCTACCGTATATATTATTTTGTCATATATATGATACATATGTAACATTGTTATATTATCACAACACTCTCTCTCTGTCTGTCTAATCCTCTCTGGGTCTACCTATATATACTTGTATAATTGCATGTGACATTGAAAGTGCTTGAGAGTTTGATTGCAAGCATTTGATAGCATATCATTTGCAGGCGTTCAGTAAATTTGATAAATATATCAAAATAAGTCCTGTGGGACTATGAAATAGCTATTATTGGACAAGGAAAATATTTTGTTCATCCCTCCACTGGAACATCAACAACAATGTCAACAACGTATCGCAGTCGGCAGTGTGCAGTACTGCCAATACGTATAGCGACTTCCGCTAGATCTAGAGACCTTTACTTCGATCTAGCAACAATGACTTACACTAGCGGTTTTGTTTTGAAATTTCAGAACAATTTCGAAGTGATATTATATGGATTTTGCCAATTCATATTTCTAGTGGTATTTATCATGTCTTACATCTAACAATATATGCTAGCGGATTTAACTTCAATTGGTAACCCTCCCGCTCCATTCGGCTCGAAGAAAATCGATAATGGTGGCACTTTAGTAAACAGGTGATAAACATAACCGCATGGGTATCGGTTTGGTGTATCGGTATTATGGTAAGTTGGCTACCTACTATTGTTTATACGATATAGTAAGTAATGATAAGTAAATTATTATATATTATATATAAAACAAAAACAAAATTCCTGCAAAGCAAGCGAAACAGAGAGAGAGAGAGAGAGAGAGAGACAATGCAGAAACTGAACTGAAGAAAGAGTGAAAAAGATATAATAATACAGACATTTTTACAAGCAAATAAAGAAAGGGATTATAGAAAATAATAATGAGAATTACATATACGGATGAGGAAGAGAGAGAGAGAAAGAGAGAGAATACAGAAACTGAACTGAAGAAAGAGAGTGAAACAAATATAATAATACAGAAATATTACAAGCAAATAAATTAAATAGACTGATTAGTTAGAGAAAATAATAATGAGAAATACATATACGGATGAGGAAGAGGGAAAGCGAGCGAGCCAGAGAGAGAGAGAGAGACAGGAGGCGTGAGAGAGATTAGAGAAAATAGAGAGATTGCAAGCATTTTATAGCGTATTATTTGCAGGTGATCAGTAAATTTCTTACGGTAATACAAACAACGAAAGATTGAATATTTGTGCTTGGCATTATATGATTGTGGGGAACATATGTAGGCCTACCGTATATATTATTTTTTCATATATACGATACATATGTAACATTGTTATTATCACGACACTCTCTCTCTCTCTCTCTTGTCTCTTCCTCTCTGGGTCTACCTATACATATATAATTGCATGTGACCTTCAAATTGTTTGAAATTTTGATTGCAAGCATTTTTCAGCGTATTATTTGCAGGCGTTCAGTAAATTTCTTACGGTAAGGTAGGCAAAAGGCAGTTATGAGATTGAGGTAGGGAAAAGGCAGAACTGCCTATAGCGAGTGTATGAATGGGATTGAGGTAGACAAAAGGCAGAACTGCCTATAGCGAGTGTATGAATGTGATTGAGGTAGACAAAAGGCAGAACTGTCTATAGCGAATGTATGAATGTATGTATGAATGAATGACATAGATGTATGAGGTGGACCAAGAACCAGATGGATGGATGAGATTCGAAACTTTGATAGACGTATATATCACGGTATACGGTAGAAGTAATTCCTTACAATGTACCGTACATCGTGATATATACGCCTATCAAATGATTGCCATCAATATACGGTATATATATATATATATATATATATATATATATATATATATATATATATATATATATATACACCGTGATATATACGCCTATCAAATGATTGCAATCAATATACACCAATATACAGTATATATATATATATATATATATATATATATTATATATATATATATATACATATATATATATATATATATATATATATATATATATATATATATATATTTATATATATACCGTATATTGATTGCAATCATTTGATAGGCGTATATATCACGATGTACGGTACATTGTAAGGAATTACTTCTACCGTATACCGTGATATATACGTCTATCAAAGTTTCGAATTTCATCCATCCATCTGGTTCTTGGTCTACCTCATACATCCATGTCATTCATTCATACATACATTCATACACTCGCTATAGGCAGTTCTGCCTTTTGTCTACCTCAATCACATTCATACACTCGCTATAGGCAGTTCTGCCTTTTGTCTACCTCAATCCCATTCATACACTCGCTATAGGCAGTTCTGCCTTTTCCCTACCTCAATCACATAACTGCCTTTTGCCTACCTCAATCACATGTGGATAACACCTCCTGGGAACACCACAAACAAAAAATGAGTCTTCAACACTACCCCATAGGGTGATTTGGAAATGTGTTGTGAAATAATATTATATAAAACAAAAACAAAAAGCTGCAAAGCAAGCGAGAGAGATAGAGAGAGAGAGAGAGATAGAGAGAGTGAGAGATAGAGATGAGAGAGATGAGAGAGGAGAGAGAGAGAGAGAGAGAGAGAATACAGAAACTGAACTGAAGAAAGAGTGAAAAAGATATAATACAGAAATATTACAAGCAAATAAATGAAATAGAGGGATTAGTTAGAAAAAATAATAATGAGAATTACATATACGGATGAGAAGAGAAAGAGAGAATACAGAAACTGAACTGAAGAAAGAGTGAACAAGATATAATAATACAGAAATATTACAAGCAAATAAATGAAATAGAGGGATTAGTTAGAGAAAATAATAATGAGAATTACATATACGGATGAGGAAGAGAGAAAGGGAGCGCGAGAGAGGGAAAGCGAGCGAGCCAGAGAGAGAGAGAGACAGACAGACAGGAGTGAGAGAGAGAAAGAAAGAGAGAGAGAGAGAGAGAGAGAGAGAGAATACAGAGAATACAGAAATAAGGAGAAATAAGAGAAAAATAAGACCGATTACCGAAGGAATAGTAGACGCGCGAGAGGCCGAAGTCAGGCCAAAGCGAACGCATCCGAACGCGCCCGGGAAATAGACCAAAAAGTACCTCCTCTTCCTCACCTCTTCCCACCCTCCACACTCATTCATAACATCCATTCATAGACTTATATGGGGAGACGAAGAGTTGCTCTTTCCAAAAATGATCGTTTCGTTCGCATTGGAGCCAGAGTAACAGCGCTAGGGCGAGTGAAATTGAGCGAATATTTCGGGATTATGCCCGCTGAGCGGTACAGTGTAAAATACCTTACCACCCGCTAAATAAGGGTTAAAAAACACTTCACTCACTTTAAAACACTTAACTCACTTTAAAACACTTCACTCACTTTAAAAACACTTCAATCATTTCAACCGAAAACAAATATGTTGAAATACGTAGAAATAGGTTGTCAGGGGTGATAGCCTAACCGAAAACAAAAAAGTTGAGATACGCAGAAGTAGGCATCCAGGGGCAATAGCCTAACCAAATATTTTTTTTTAAATTGAAATAAGCAACAATAGGCTACCAGCGTTGAATAGCCTAATCGAAAATAATAACATTGAAATACGCAGAAATAGGCTACCAGGTGTGATAACCTAACCTTAAACTAATATATACAGTATATAACAGAATATGTAACTAAATATACAATTCACCAAATAGAGATTATTTACAAATAAAGTGTGACTGCACACAAGGGGTTAATATATTGTGTCAACAGATGGCCCTGGTGTCGCTGTAGCCTAGTAAAGCAGTAGCCTACTCTTTTTAGATAAAAAAGTGTATCAGTCAAAGGTTACTACAAGATCGTGCAAGCAACAACTAAAATTACAAATATACTGTATATAGCTACAGTAGGACACTAAATACAATATCTACAAGTGTTAATAATAAAAACCGTTTGGCTGGCTATAATCTAGGCTAGGTTAGGGTTAGGTTAAAAGCTTGGCAGGATGGGTTAGGCTAGGTTAGTTTGTACAAATACCACCCTTAGCTTAAAGTAAAATCAGTCTGAGGAGAAAAAGTCAAGAATATATCTAGGGGGAAAAGATAAATCTATCTATCTATCTAACTGTTGCCTGACACCGTGATCCCCGAAGGGGTGGCCACGAACGAACCGCCCCCATGCACCTCTGTCCCCAGTCAGTCGACGCCCCTCCCCCCAACCAACACCGCCTTCGTTCATATACTTCCTCACTCCATCCTTCCACCTCTCTTTCGGTCTACCTCTCCCTCTCTGTCCCTCCACCTCGCTCTCGTACACCCTCTTAGTCATTCTCTCGCTTTCCATACGTTCCATATGGCCGAACCATCTCAAGTTGTTCGTTTTCACACTTTCCAGCACATCTACCTCCACACCACACCTCCTTCTTACTTCCTCATTAGTCTGTCTATCCCTCCATGTAACTCCGCACGCAATTCTTAAGTAATTTCATTTCCACTGCTCTCACTCTTGGTCTGAGTCTCTCAACCAACGTCCATGCTTCGCTTCCGTAAGATAAATGAATGCACTTAAATTTGGTATACAATTGGGTGGAATTTAATGTGTATAATCCCCCCATTTTTTTTTTTTACAAAATGGCGTCGGCGTTAGTCCCTGTTAGTTAGTTAGTTAGTTAGTTAGTTAGTTAGCAGGATAGTTAGTAAACAATATTGTTTATTAGCAAATTAATATGCAAAGCTTTACTTACTTACAAGGCAGTTAAATAGATACTTACTACAGTAGGTAATGGGTAAAATTAGGGGCTACGATTTTATATAAAATAGTAAGAGAGTGTTTGTTCACAAAACAAAACAAAACAATAGATGGCGCTAGTGGCGCCCTGTCCGAGCAGGAGTCTTGTGATAAACACAAAGTTTATCAGTCAATACACAGCGAAATATCGTGCAGTGTTACTTACTAAGCTACAGGATGGTTAAACATGCTCTTAACCACCTTTCATGCACAAGAATGAAGAGGATGAGTAGTTAATACTCAAATTATAATCGATATCGTGAGAGCGTTGACAGAGCGTCTGCACTGTGTGTCGCCTAACTGACCTCAGTGACAATGCTGGAGGGATACTGTGACAGGTTATAATCTCTGGTGTGACAAGTGATGAGTCTCTGTCCAGTGTTGGTGACAGCTGACACATTACTGACCTCAGTGACAATGATGGAAGGATACTGTGACAGGTTATAATCTCTGGTATGACAAATGATGAGTCTCTGTCAAGGGTTGGTGACAGCTGACACATTACTGACCTCAGTGACAGTGCTGGAGGAATACTGTGACAGGTTATAATCTCTGGTGTGACAAGTGATGAGTCTCTGTCCAGGGTTGGTGACAGCCGACACATCACTCATGGTTCTATCAAAGCCCAACAGAGCAGCAGCACTGTAGTTGTAGTTGTACATCACACAACCCTCAGGTGACCCGTTCTCACTGATACAATACAGAAAGAAACACATTATGAAATTAATCTATACCTTTTATAAGCCGCGGACACACAAAAATGTATGCAGACTGCAGAATAGGGTACACTGATTTATATATGGATGTATAATTATAAACATGCACACTTCCATTCTGGATTACGACTGCAAGCTATGGACAGCATTCTGGTATGTATATGCTAATACTGTACCATGCACAGTACATGTAGTCTACATTGTACAGTATTATGATTGTATATTCTGTATAATATTATCGTATAAATAATGACATTCCAAACAACCCTTAACCCTTGTCTAGCGGGGGTGGACTTAAGTTGGGCTAGAAAACCAAGGACAATGTGACAGGGCCCGACTTAAGTCTGTGTGCAATTTTTGAGCAATAATGGCCCTGAGAAAGAGACGAGGGGGTGGAGGAGCGTAGGTCGGCGCATGACCGCTCGGCACGGGTCCCGCGCGAATACTGACGTTTACTCCACACACACCCACACTCACTGCCTCGCTACACAGGAAATTATGTAAGGAAATTACCGTATTTTAGGGATTTTGTACTCTTATTGCACGATCGTTGCAAGAGAACGCGTGGTCGAAGAAGGATGGTTCTGGTGTCATTGGAAAGCTCAATTTACGCCCTTTCAGGGATACATAATTGTATTACGCTCTGGCTCTTGTTTATGCATGAAAAAGAGCACGGAAACAAGGTCGTTTAGGGTAAAACCACCCGCTTGGCGGGTAGTAGAAGTTACTGACGGGCCCGCTCGTAAGGCGTTAATATACCCCAAAGCATATATATATATATTTTTGTTTTTGCAAATGACCAAATATTTCATACAATCGTTTTACATTTACAAAATTCTAACACAATTAAATATGAAGAGTTAGATAATATTGATAATATATTTTGTTCATGAAAGCCTGTACTGGTAAATTCTGTTGCATCTGGAAAAAAGAAGCTAATATTATTATTATTATTATTATTATTATTATTATTATTATTATTAGTAGTAGTAGTAGTGGTATTAGTAGTAACAGTAACTCTGTGATTAACAACATCCTTGTGATCGGCCCATATCCTTGACTTATTTTTAACTTTTAATCTTTCTGCTTATACTGTTAACCTTTTCTCTCCATCACATCCTGTCCTATCCCTCTAGTACGGCCATCTGATCTTCCCCTGCGGCGGCGCTTGTGGCTTTTTGGCGCCACTGACTGGGAGGGTTTTCTGCAGCACTTCTTCGATTTTCTCTGGAATTATATTTGCTTCTGTGGCAGGGGACCAACAGAGAGTGCCGAGCACATTGCTAAGGTTATCCTGTCAGGCATAGAGGCATACATTCCACTAGTTTGTTCTCACACTAACGCACATAAACCTTGCATTACTCACGTTTGTTCTACTGCTGTTCACAATAAGGGGGTAGCATGCAAACCGTACCGGTGCCTTCAAACTTCAGAATCTAGAACTCTATATATTTCTTCCCCGAATCGTGCCAAATCTGTTCCTCGACTTGCTAAAAACTCGTTCATCAATAGTAAATGCAATGAACTCTCCAATTTTGGCTCTTCCCAAGCTTTCTGGCACTTACCCAGAAACCTCTCCGAAACCTTTCTTCCTCGTCATTCCCCCCTCTTTTCTGCTCAGATGGCACCCCCGTCACTTCTTCCTCTGACAATGCTGAGTCGTCAATCTTGGACGACTTATGCCTAATATCGTAATCTCTTCTAAGGATGTACTTTCTGCCCTCACTGGTCTTAATACTAAGAAGGCATACAGACCAGATGGTGTCCCTCCTGTTATAATAAATAAACATGCTTTTGTGCTTACTCCTTGTCTACGTTAACTCTTCCGACTCTTTATTTTTCATCTAACACCTTCCCTTCTTGCTCTTGTTCAACCTGTCCCAAAGGAGATTGACCGCTCTAAACCCTCCAACTATCTTCCTAACACCTTGTATATCTAAAGTTTTTAAAAATCTATTCTTAATTAATTCAAAATGTCCTAAGCATCTGACTTCCCATAACATTCTTTCAGAACGCTAGTATGGCTTCTGTAAAGAACGCTTTACAGATGATCTCCTTTCCTACCTTGCTAACTTTTGGTCATCCTCCCTTCAGGACTGCTGTGAGACTTTACTTTTGTGCTAGACATATCAAAAGCCTTTGATAGAGTTTGCCACGATTAATTTATTTCCAAACTAACATCTTTTGGTTTCTATCTCTCTAGCTGTGCCTTAAACCTTTCTGGCCATTACATAGCTACAGTTGTGGATGGCCACCATTCACTTCCTCAACCTATCAACTTCGCTGTTCCTCAGAGTTCAGTCATATATCCCAAGTCCTATTTCATATTGTCTGATGATTTTCTCAACTGTACTTCTATTCCTATCCACTCATACGTTGATGTCTCTACCTTTCAATATTCCACTGGTTTTCCCCAACCTCCCTCGTCATTCACTCCACCGTACGCCCATGTATCGAGTACTGTTCGCATGTGTGGGGAGGTTCCCCCCATACCGTACAGCTTGAAAGGGTAGATACCAAAGCATTCCATTTTATCAACTCACCACCTCTTACTAGTTCCCTACTATCTCTTTCTGCATGCCGCAATGTTGCATCTATTTCACTCTTCTACCGCTATTACAACAATCAGCTCTCTCAGTGCATGCCCCCTCCCTTAAGGGGGGGGCATGTCCTTTTTTATCTTTCTCTGGCATGTATCCATTTGGCCCCATTCAGCCTACTGTTTTAAGACGTTTATCCCCATCCAGGTGTCAATTTCTTACTGGTGAGCGGTAGCGAGCCAGCATATTTTTTATCTTTGTTAGACAGCAGGCTAAATTTGTACATTTTTCGATAGAAAACAGTCTCCGGCGAAGCCGGATTTCTTCATATAATGCTGGCTCGCTATCGCTCGCCAGGAAGAAATCGACACCTAGATGGGGATATACGTCTTAAAATAGTTGGCTGAATGGGGCCGAATGGATACAGGCCAGAGAAAGAGAGAACAGGACAGAAATAACAAAAAGCAGGTCACTCCCCTTAAGGCGAGTAGGTGGCACTCACCTTTCAACACACTCCCACCCCTATTCTGTCCAGCTTTCCAACCCCAGAACTAACAAAATTAATAATCTCAGTCTTTATTCTACCCAACAAGTTAGTAAGCTCTGGAACTCTCTCCCTCAGTTAATCTTTTATTCATACTATGACTTAGACTGTTTTAAACTTTGTGTGTCCAAGTATTTTGACTAAAACGTTATTGAATTTTACTCTCTCTCACCTTCTGGCTTTGGGGGAGATACTCGTTACAAGCAGCTCTGCCTTTTTGTCTCCTTCATACACATAGGAAATACAAATCTGGCATCAGACAATCGGTTCAGTTTTGGGTTAGAGAGTTGGACAGAATAGGCGTATACCTCCTCCGTAAAGGAGGAGGTATACACTGAGAGAGCTCTGAAGAGCATTGAATATTGTAATTGCGGTGGAAGAGTGAGAGATGCAACATTGCGGCGTGTAGAGTGAGATTAGCAAGAGGAAATGAGTTGAAGAGATGAAATGCTTTTGAGTCAACCCTTTCGATAAGTGCGGTATGGGTGGTAAGGGCCTCCCCACATGAGCTTAGGCATGAACTATGAAAGACAAATATTGGGGCAAGCTTTTATTAATTATAATTATACCTTGGAATTGCAACAGATACGGATGTGGTGATACATGCAATAGAGACAGTAACTTGCCTTCCTGATTGTGAGCCGAGATCGAATTTGGACATAGGAAACATCTTAGATATATCCGAGCTCACAGGATCGCAGCTAGTTTAGGGCAAGATAAGAGCAAATGATTGCCATTCTTTCATGCATTTAGCGGCTGCAACACCACTAGCTGCTATAAAAACATTGAGAAAATATCTGCGTGGGACACAGGGAGAATCTACCCTGATGCGACAGGTTTTAATCAAACTCTCACATACACCAACTGACAAGTTATATCTTATACTTTATCTGCAGCTGAGAGTATTGACATTCTCGCGTATGGATACTCAAATTGCATAGTAAGTAAGGGTGTCTCTACATGCACAGATACACACATCGCAAATTCGATACTTTAGAAATCAATTGAATACAAACTGACATACTCAAATTGCGTATAAAATGGGCTACAATATGTTTTGGTAGTGGCAATGAGCAAAACAAACTTTGCAACAATGGATTGAGTCAACCTACACCCTCGAGTGAGGTAGACAGAAACTCAGTCTTCAGTTTGTCTCTGGCGTTCAGGTGGGGTCGGCCGTCTCTTTAAACTGGGAAAATTGGGTCTGGACAACAGATAAGAATATCGACAATATTTTATGATAGGGTTGTGTATGTTAGAATAGTTTATTTGTATTATATAGAGTATATATAGTGTAAGCTGATAATAGTGTTAAATATCAATCGTTTTCAATGTAGATGGTTACAAATCTGGCACAAATTTTTAATTTCTAAACCACCCTCCTTCGGTTTTTATCCCTCCATCGGTGCCTTTGTCTCTAATTTCCTTTCCGGCCATTCCATAGCTACGGTTGTGAACGGCCATCGCTCACTTCCTAAATCCTATCAATTCCGGTGTTCCTCAGGGCTCGGTCCTATCTCCTATTATCTTTCTAATTTTCATAAATGATCTTCTCAACTGTACCTCTAGTCCCTCCATCCATACGCAAACGACTCTACCTTACACTACTCAATTAGTTTTCTAGAATGCCCCAGCCAGCAATCCCTCAAAAACAAACATAATGAAGCCATACAACACTTATCTTCTGACCTAACTACTATTTCCAATTAGAAGCGCTACACACAAGCTTCTTGTCGTGACCACCAGTCAAACAAAATATCGCATTGTCGAATGACCCTAGGACAAGTGATTATTTACTTGGCAACTCAACAATATAATCAGCTTCGTTTAAAAGACACTCCATTCACAAATGGTATTTTTTTGGTAGTAACACATCTCTTTGTGCACACACAATAAATATATGTATCAACTATAACCCAATAATCATTACACATGGCGAAAAAAATAATTGTATGAGAATTCACAAATTGCTTACAAAGTATGAATGTTGACTTGCTAAGCACCAAATCCTTATAGAAATAGTATATATAATAAACACATGTTATAGTAAAATTATTTACCTGGAATAAGATACTGTCAGTAAGTTAAACTATTGTTAAAACTCACTGAAAATATAGACGCGCATTTAAATGAGAATATGGCAGGACCTCATAACTCATCACTGCCGACGTAGGATACACACTCTCCTCCACCCCTCAAACTCACACGCGCGAGCAACCCACTGTCATTTTCGTTTCCAAAAACTATATCGACAGCTTACTCAATTTTCCAGAACTTCTGTTGATTTCTTGTAAAAACTCAACTTACTATGATAATACATAGCATCAATTAATAGAGCATACTTATATGAAAATATAATCATGCTTCTCGTGATTTAATAATAAATAACAAGAGAATCTAGTTTCCTTTAATGCACAGAAAACCAAGTACATTAAATTGTCTAACCGACAGAATCTCACTGACTCCCATATATTTTGTAATGATGTAAATATTCCCACTTCCCCTAGTATTGACATTCTCGGTGTAACATTAACTACTAACTTGAGCTGGACACATTATGTTAGAAGCATTGCTAAGAATGCCTCTAAAAAACTGGGACTCCTGTACAGAGTTCGAGAATTCTTCACTGACGAGCAGTTGGCCGTAATATATAAAAGTCATGTGCGTTCTCAGATGGATTACTGTTCACCTCTGTGGGGTGGAAGTGGAGTGGTTGCATTGAGGCAGTTGGACAAAATTCAAAATAAAGCTATTAGATTAATAAATAACCCTGCAATCACACAGGACCTTCCTACATTATCCATACGAAGAAACTTTGCAACCCTTACATTATTCTACAGATATTTTCACAGCAATTGTTCCGAGGAACTTGCTTCAATTGTGCCGCCTCTCCAAATCTTTCCCCGTAGAACTAGGGCAGCTGAGAGCGCCCATGAATTTACACTTTCTCCTCCACAATGCAGAACTTCTGCTTATCAGAATTAATTTATCCCCAGAGCTACTACTCTTTGGAATTCACTTCCCTCGAATTGCTTTCCACAAACTTACAATCTACAAATGTTTAAATCCAGTTGTTACAACAAATTTATGAATGGAGGATGCCTTTAGGCACATGGACCTTTTTGTTTTATCTGTGTTTTTCCTTCCTCCGTTCATTGTCTCTTAAAAAAAAAAAAAAAAAAAAAATGGCGAAATCCGAGAACGGTGAGAAGACCTGTTTACGTATAGAGGTTTTCGTACCGTAGTGGCAGTAAAATAGATAAGCCTGAGACCATCCCCAAGACCAATACTTGGTAAAGCCCATCTTATTTTATGGACTATTATAATATTCTACTCTATGTGAGGTTTAAACGTTATATATGTCAAACACTTCTAAGAAACTTACATTGGATGAATTATTTACTTCATAAACCTCTGCACAAAGGAACTGAAACGATAATATATTTTGTAAAAAGGTTTGAGACCTTCAGAGAAATATAGTTTTATATATACAAAGGGCGAATATGCTTCACATTAAACAAACGAAAACTGCTTCAAAAATCATATCCATGGCTGCTAATAGTATATAACGCATAATCTTGGTATATTTCTTTTTGTCCTAAAATATATTCTGGTTAGTCCCCAAAGCGACCATTCTCCATCTGGTGGTCACCTCAAGAAGCTTGTGTGTGGAGCGTCTAATTGGGGCAGAGAAAACCTTGTTGCCATTATTGCTTCCAAAACCCAATTTCTCCATCTTACTACTCGTCCGGAACTCCCAGAGAACTATCCCTTATTCTTCAACAATCCAAAAATCAATCCTTCATCTTCTCTCAATATTCTTTGTGTCTCTTTTTCTTCTGCTCTCACTTGGAAGGACCATATTACCAGTCTTGCTAAGGCAGCCTCCCAGAAGCTGGGTGTGTTCAACGGCCTCAAGGGGTTCTTTTACCCTGCACAACTTCTTGCTGTGTACAGGGGGACAGTGCATCCTTGTATTGAGTAATGTTCACATGTGTGGGGAGGATCCTCTCACATCGCACTCCCAGACAAATTAGAGAGGAAGGCCTTTCGTATCATTAATTCCCGTCCACTCACCAACTCTCTGCAATCTCTCTCTCTTAGCTGCAAAGTTGTATCTCTCTCGTTATTCTATCGCTATTACAATAATCAGTGCTCCTCAGAGCTCTCCCAGTGTATACCACCAGTATACCAGTGTATACTACATAGGGTACATGGTACCCATCTTGCAACACAATCCCACCTCTACTCTGTGCAACTCTCCATTCCAAAAGTGAAATGTTACTGTCTTTCTTCTATTAAACAGCTGAGCTCTGGAACTCTCACCAGAATTAGTCTTTTCCCCCTCCTTTGACTTAAATTGCTTCAAACTCCGTGTGTCCAGGCTTTTTGGCTCGAATGTCCCTTGAGTTTGGCCTGTCACTCTTTCAACTATGGGGAAGGCACTCGCTACAGGCGGTTCTGCCTTGTTTATCTCCAACACTCACATAGAAATAAACATTTATTAGAAAAAATGCCTGAGGAATGTGTATTTATGAATATTCGTATAAATTCAAATATTAGGTGCAGGGACTTCGGGTTTGTTGAGTTCTCTTTCTCATACAAGGGTCTATATATATCACTATAATTTATAGCTCTATAACCTTAGAACACAATAAACCAAAAATTATGTACGGTAGAGTAAACAAGCACGAGTGCGAGAATCGCGAGGGCATTCTCTTGTGTTATTATATCCATATTATACTATTGACGCCAGTCAAAATTTTGATTTACGACGGTGCAAATGTTAATCTGATTTTGTATGGGTTTTCTATCTATCTATTGCCTACGCCGTGATCCCCGAAGGGATGGTCACGAACGAAACGCCCCCTTACCCCTGTTCCCAGTCAGTTGACGCCCCTCCTCCCATCCAGCACCAATTTCGCTCATATACTTCTTAACTCCATCCTTCCACCTTTCATTCGGTCTACCTCTCCCTCTCTGTGCTTTCACCTCACTCTCGTACACTCTCTTAGTCATTCTCTAGCTTCCCATACTTTTCAAATGGCCGAACCAACTCAAAATGGTCCATTTCACAGTTTCCAGCACACCAAGGGGAGGTGTGGTGGAGTGGTCTTGCCACTGGCCTGGTAATCCAAAGGCCCCGGGTTCAAATCCCGATGTATCAATGGGAAGATATTATTGGGATGGAATTTGTGCTGTACCTAGTATCAGTGCATTACTACAAGCCCACCGAAACGTCAATAAAATACCCTCATTGTTCCCTGATTAAATAGCACTGTATGAATATTCCCATATTCAAAATATGCTATAGGGGTGCAATGCCTGGTGAGTTATCTGCTCAACAGGTGGCGTTGTGTGTGTGTAAGTGTGAGAGTCCGAGTGTAGGGGGTTAGACAGTGAAGCACGGGAACGAGGTGGCTTCAGAGATGGGGTCGTTTCGGGCCATGAGTGAGGACCGTGCCTCATGTGAAGGCAAGATGGCAGGTGCTCGTTGTACTCTACGTGCTTCACATGTCTCACTCCATAGACTGGAACAAGACCTCACGGGCTTCACTGTTCATTGTAAAGCGGTGAATGTTAAGGCTCTCAGCCTATGCCCGAGAGGAAGTAAGTTGGAATATAGAAGAAAAAAATAAAAAATAAAAAATAAATCTACATCCACACCACATCTCTCTCGTACTTCCTCATTTGTCTGTCAATCCCTCCATGTAACTCCGCACGCACTTCTCTAGTAACTCATTTCCACCTCTCTCAATCTTGGTCTGAGTCTCTCCATCAACGTCCATTATTCGCTCCCGTAAGTCAATGTCGGGATTACCACACTGTCATACAAGGACTTCTTTACTTCCATGCTGACCACCGTATTTTTTGTTACTGCTTTCAGCATTCCTATAACACTCTTCCCCTGTTGCACCCTCTTCCGTACTTCTCCATCCATGCTCCCATCTGTTCTCAACATACTGCCCAAATACTTAACCCACTGAGCCCCAGCGACGCAGGGTTTGCGTCCACAATGTATGTAACGCTAAACCCCAGCGACGCAAACCATGCGTCCTGGCCGGTCCGGTCCGAATTACTCCGGTCCTATGGCACCTAGAGTGCTCAGATTTGTATGGGAACTGTGTAAGTATCCCACGCAACCATGCCGATGGTTGACAACTCTCAAAGTCTAATCGCGTGCGCATGAGCGCGCAAAAACCGGTATTTTTGGTGTTATTGCCTTCAATTTTTTAGACTTGTAAAATCGACTTTCGGGGGCTCCGTAGGACAATTTTTGTTTACCTTTTTTATCGTTTTTTTTTGTTTTTTCCTTCATTCCTAACCCATTCGCTATTGTTTCTGGAGAAAAAAAAATATCAGAAACAGCCGGTCCCTGGTGGTACATTTATTATAAACTAGCTGGGGATCAGTGGGTTAAACGATCTGACATTCTTCATAGCCTGGCCAAACAACCTCACCTCACACTCTATTGCTGCACTCTTTTCAAAGACCATAACCTTGCTCTTCCACGCATTTACCTTCAGATTCTGTTTTTCACACACTGTTCCATCATATTTACCAGACCCTGCAACTCCCATTCACTATCGCTCATCAGAAGTGTATCATCGGCTAACAGCAGTACAGGTAGCTTCCACTCGTTTCCCTCCCTTATCAGCAGTACACCAACATCCATTGCTCTTCCTTATATTTCTTTCAAGACTCCATCCATATATACATTAAACAACCACGGGGACATCACACATCCCTTTTTCAACCCAACATTCAAATCAAATAACTCACTCTGCTCATTCTCCACATGTACTGACGCCTTGGCACTCTCATTCATGGTCTTCACTGCTTTCAGCAACTTGCCATCTACTCTGTATATTCTCAGTACTTTCCACATATCTTCTCTATCAACTCTGCCATAAGCCTTCCCCAAGTCCATGAAGGCAGCATGCATCTTTTGTCGCTTCTGCAGATATTTCTCCACAACACATTTCAGGGCAAAAATCTGATCTACACATCCTCTTCCCTTCGTAAACCGGCCATGCTCGTCACCTATCAATTATCGTGTAATACGATAGATAAGGCAATATACTGCTAGCGTACGTCTCTGTGACGTGTCTAGATAGATAGTTGTTTAACGGTCGTGCCCACGGTTAAGGGCGTAGGAAGTTAGATCGTGAATAATAAGATTGCAAGTTGTAAGTTCTATCTATCTATCTATTTATCTATATGTTCAGGCCCAATCCCCTCTTTTCCTATTTTTATTTTTATTTTCTATGTTATTCTATTTTATTATTTTTGTTTTCCTTTTTTCTTGGGGGTGGCCGACTCAAGACAGAGCAAGAACAGGGAAAACACAAAAACAACATAAAACAACGAACAAACATAGACAAAAACACAAATTCACACACATCTAGGTCACCCAGGAGAAGACCCAGATACCAGGGTCACCAGGGTCGCTCCAGCACTCCCCCGGCCCCCGACCACCCGGAGAGGTTCCGATCTCGGCAGGCAAACATGCAGCGGAGCCGAAACCACAAGCCCACCCACCACACTTTCAGGCGCAATCTTCATATTAATCGTCTCCCAGGCTAGGCGCCTGATGGACTATTAACCCTTTATTAGCGGCTCACCACTTAATTCGTATTTAATAAAGCTGGACTATGTGGCGGCGCTCGACATAACTCGAGTGGCAATTTCAGCACGTAAAGTGGCTGAGAGAGAGAGACAAGTGGTGGCAGGAGACTAGCGAGCGTATGACTGCTCCAGACCACCGCGGCGAACCTACTGACACAAATCTCAGCTCCCTCCTCCCTCTCTCACTCGCTACATACTCAATTATGTACCGAAAGTACCGAATTACCTGCTTTTTGCACTCGCGTTGCACGGTTATTGCAAGAAAACTATCCATCATACAAGGATCGTTATGGTGTCATTCGAAAGCTCTGTTTATGCCCTTTCAGGGATAGATACTTGTTTTACGTTCTGGGTCTTATTTAGGCATGAACATGATCACGTAAACAGCCCTATTTTGGCTAAAAACACCCCGCTGGGCGGTACACATAAATAAACCGCATAGGCCGCTCATAAGGTGTTAAGTAAGTAAATTAAGTTTATAAAAGGCCTAATATACTATTATGCAATATTGATAATAATGGTCTTGTGTAGTATATATGACTTTATCATATATATATATATATATATTCTGACATACGGAGCCCTGTATGTTATTTAAGAGTTAGAATTAAGAGTTGAAGGAGTGCCAAACTACCCAGGCAGTGAAGCAGACCAGCGAGCGAACCAGCGAGTGGGAAACCAGCTCGTCCGCATACCAGCAAACAAGCCTTCACACCTGCGTGCATCATAGGGGACCCTGCAAACTACTTCGATGACCCGACGCTATGACGTATGATCGACGCCAGGAGACTCCATTGGACCACGCACCTTATACGCAACTCGAGGAGCTGTGATTGGGGCGCGCACTACCCGCCGCCTCCTGATTCGTTCCTACACAATCATTGTTTAGTATATAAGACCCGAGTAGTGGGCATTCAAATCAGTCTCATTTGGAGTTGGGAAGGTGAACTTGCAGCTGGAGGAAGACGGGGTGAAGTATTATAATGGGATTGTGACTGTCAGTCAGATTATATACGTGTGTGTTAAGTGTGTTCGGTGTAAACACTTACGTTATGTTGGTTAGTGAGATATGTGATTGGGAATTAACGTTAGCGCTACTATTATGTACTTAACTATTTGATTGGGAATTAACGTTAACGCTACTATTATGTACTTAACTATTTTAGTTGACTGACTTGTGGACTAAAGCAACTCTTTAAGTAATTGGGTTAGGATGAAAGTAATACTATTGTTTTTTATATTAATACTTACGAGTTCTTTCATTTTCTTTGAATTAAGCTTACATTGCTTAACGGTACTTAGTACGGTGATGCTATTGTCTCATATTAGTAATATCGCCTTAGACTAACATGGCTGTTTTAATGTTACTTCTAGTGATTTCCTAAGCTGAAGAAAATTCTTTTAGCTTCAAAACATTATTTTGCTTTTCATATTATTTGAGTGAGACCTGAATCGAATCTATGAAGCGAACCTGTAACTTAATTTACTCATAATCAAACCTCAATGTTACGTGGTAAAGAAATACATTTAACTAATTATTAAATATATATCTAACTTTTTATGTGACTTTGATATTAATCCTGATGATAATAATAATATAATACTATTAACGTAAGACAAGAACCAAGAATAATTACATTAAATATAAATAAAAGGACATATAAGAAAACTAGCTATTCATTTCAAAAAGGGTAAGAGACAGAAATATTCCTACCTTAATATTTATCTTTCAAGACTTTTTATAGAATTAATAGTCCTTTAGATAAAACTTATTCGGTTCATAGCCATAGCCTACTAAGCTTCGGTTAAATAATAATTCTTTATAAATACTACATGACTTTAATTAGTTTCAGTATTTTTTCATAATTAAAGAGTATCAGTCAATAAAGGATACCAAGTCCTAAGATCCCAAAAGGAAAGGAAGCAACAACAGCAAATAATTTTATTAGATTTTACTTTTGTTTTGCCTTCAGCTGACTGATACCTTAATATATATCTCTGTGCTATCTAGATTCATCAAGTTAACCACTTGAGGATCAAGATACGTAACAGAAGAGTGGCAACCTTGCCAGGATTCGTTTCATACAGTTTCACTCAGTTTCATTAACGTTTCACTACTTAAAAATCAAATATTAATCATGCCTCATCTAATTAATGACGAAGATGCTCGAGTTTTCATAGAATCAGAACCCAGAGCCCCTGATATTGACTGTCTGTCAAAATCCGAACAGAAAGTGCTTGTCTCACATCTCCAGTTAACTGTCTCAAACATGTCTAAAGTAGAGGTGGCTCAGACCATAAAAACCCACATGTTCCCTGTAGAAGGCGGGGAGGGTGACGGAGCAGTTGGTGGGATCCCGAGTAAACCTAGCCAACTTGATGAACAATTGCCACCTGGTTTGACCGGTGATCAAGTACTGGAACTAGCCAGAATAAAGACCGAACAAGCCAGAATAAATGCCGAAGCAAAAACCGAACAAGCCAGAATAAATGCCAAAGCAAATATCGAAGAAGCCAGAATAAAGACCGAACATTATCAATATCAATATCAAATAGCTCAACTAAATGTCAATACAAATGCTCCCGTAATTGCTCCCCCTCTGGGATTGACTATGACTAGTGTCATTCCACCTTTCACTGAGGATAATGTGCAGGATTTCTTTGTTTTGTTTGAGGAAGTTGCTGGAGGTATGAAGTGGACAAGAGATCAATGGCCTTTTATGTTACAAACCGTTTTGACAGGGCAGGCTCGAGCCACGTATTTGTCAGAAGTAGCAGAGGTTAGGCAGGATTATGACAATCTCAAAGAAGCTATCCTAAAAACCTATCAATTGCAGCCTGAGGCTTACAGGCAATCTTTCCGTAAAAACCATAAGGTATTTGCCAGGACCATGACTAAAACTTTCAATCATTGGGTCAAGAGTAAGAAAGTCACAAGCTACAACGATCTGAAGGAGTTGGTCCTGTTAGAAAATTTCCTATGGAAAATTGATTCTTCTGTATCCTATCATTTAAAGGGGAAAAAGGTAGATTGTCTTGCCGACGCCGCTGACATGGCTGACACATACGTGCTCAACAACAAATTTCGTGGGAAGAAGCCCTACGATAATTCTAGTTCTAATTTTAAGTATCCCAATCACAAATCTGACAGGCCCAGTCACAAGCCTGTAACGTCTTCCCCAGCTAGCAAAAATAGAATTGAAAATAGAACTAAAAATGCGACTCAGGGCAATGGTAACAGAGGTGGGGCCCAAAGTAATAGTAATGCTCAGAGAGGGAACGTTCCTGTATCCCCAAAAGTATGTACTTTTTGTGGCATGAGAGGCCACCTAGCTTATCAGTGCTGGGCCAAGGAGAAAACCGAGAGATCGGGGCAGACAGTTGCCGCCGTATCTCAAATTCCAGATGTACCTTTAATGCAGGACTCCCGACAGAAGGAGTACCTAGCCCCAATAGTTCCTTTAATGCAGGACTCCCGACAGAAGGAGTACCTAGCCCCAATAGTTCCTTTAATGCAGGACTCTCGACAGAAGGAGTACCTAGTACCAAAAGTTCCTTTAATACAGGACTCCCGACAGGAGTACCTAGCAGCTAACGTAAACCATCTAGACAGGGGTGTAGTAGCATGCGTGGTGCAACCCACTAGGGTTAAGCAAATAATAATTTCACCATCAGTGCAGGACAGTTACCGTCCCTTTATTTCATCTGGCAATGTGAGATTAAATGGTTGTATGTATGAGGTAAACATTCTGAGAGACACAGGTTCTACTAGCACCCTCATGGTGAATCCTTACACTGAGTGCCCACCTGGCGAACTAGTTGTAATGAGAGGTGCCGGAGGCCAATTTTATGCATACTTGGTAAAAGGCGAAATTAAATGTGAGTTACTACAGGGTGAGGCCACCAGAGCTTTGTGTAGGTCCCAAGATATCCCTATGACCGGGGTAACACTCCTTTTGGGGAATGATGTAGCAGGTGAGAAGGTCCGACCAGACCCCATTTTGTCACTTTCCCCTGTTAACGAGCCACTAACCGGTGAGCTCGAAAAGGAGATGCCAACTGTTTTCCCTGTGTGTGCTGTCACACGTTCAATGTCTCAAGTAGCAGTTCCCTCAGACCGAAATGTACCGAATGTAAGAGTTGATGAAAGGGATGATGAGAGTGTGAATGACGCTCCAACTGTGCCTGATGATGTGACTGAGGTGGATTTATCTGACACCTTTATGGCTCATCTTGACCCTAATGATGACCATGAAACCCCTCCAAATTGTCCTAGTGGCCTGGTAGAGCTACAGAGATATGATAGTCAATGCAAGGAGTTAGCTGCCAGGGCCGTGAGTGAAGAGGAATGTGAGAAGGAGGGTGTTGAATGTTTCTACCTCAAAGGAGGAGTATTGTGGCGTAGATGGAGACAGCCACACAGACCAATCGATGATGGGGCCTGGGACGTCCATAAAGTAGTAGTCCCCAAACCTTGTCTTAGAGATATCTTGGAAATGGTACATTGTATACCATTGGCAGGAAAACTAGGTGTGAGAAAAACTCTAGACAGAATCAGAGCCCACTTTCACTGGCCATGAATGCGTGCAGATGTAGTGGAGTTTTGTAGAGTGTGTCACACTTGCCAGATGACAGGAAAACCCAATCAGAAGGTGCCTGTACATTCTCTGGTGCCCTTGCCCGCCTTCGAGAATCCTTTTACTCGGGTGGTAGTGGACATTTTAGGCCCATTGCCTAAGACTTCCCAAGGTAACATTTATTTATTAACAATTATGGACATGTAATGGCAACTCGCTACCCAGAAGCTATACCCTTAAGGACTACCTCTGCTCCAACTGTCATCAAGGAACTACTCAAATTCTTCACCAGAATGGGTTTCCCCTATGAGGTGCAAAGTGATCAAGGAACTAATTTTACCTCTAACATTTTCCAGCAGTCCCTGAAGGATTTGGGTATCGAGCATGTTAAGTCTAGCACCTACCACCCAGAGAGTCAAGGGGTTCTCGAACGATATCATCAGACATTAAAAGGAAAGTTGCGTAAATATTGTACAGAGACCGGAGTTGAGGGGGATAAGGGGGTACCTTTTCTTTTATTTGCTACTCGTGAGGTTCCAACTGAATCCCTGGGTTTTTCCCCTAATGAGCTAGTTTTCGGTCACCAGGTAAGAGGTCCTTTGCAACTATTTCAGGATAGCCTAGTTGGCCAGGAGGGGAACCAAAACCTCCTCAAGTATGTTTCAGATTTCAAAACCCGGCTGAGATCCTCATGTGAGTTTGCCGCTCAAAACTTGACAGTGGCTAAAAGCTCCATGAAGAACTGGTATGACAGAAAAGCCCGTGAGAGGGAGTTTCAGCCCGGTGATGAGGTTTTGGTCTTGCTCCCCCTTTTTGGCCAACCTTTATCTGCCAAGTTCAGGGGCTCATATAAGATCATTCAGAGGGTGAGCATTACCGATTATCTAGTAACTACCCAAGACAGGAGAAATCCCACGCAAGTATTCCATATAAATATGTTGAAACCCTACCATAGGTCCCCTGATTCCTCTCCTCCAGATTCTCCCACTGTGGCAGTGAATGTCAGGACCTGTGGACAGCCTGGTGCGGACGAAGTCTTCAGTTCTCTTACTGACCCGCAACAGACTGTTCCAGAGCCTGAAGGTATCCATGCAGACTTTGACTTGTCATGTAGCCTATCCAACTTTCAGTATAACTCAGTAGCTTGGGGGGGGAATTACCATCTAAACTATGTCATCTTCCCTCTGATCAAGCGAACCAACTAATCTCTGTTTTATCTCAGTCTTCCAGTGTGTTCCGTGATACTCCTGGGCTCACTTCTTTGGCCGTGCACGACATCGATGTAGGGGATGCAACTCCCATTAAACTATCCCCCTACCGTGTCTCACCACAACGCAGGAGTATACTGCAGGTCGAGCTTGACTTTATGTTATCAGACGAGCTGATCACAAGGGCCTTAAGCCAGTGGAGTAGTCCGGTCATACTTGTGCCAAAGCCAGACGGGAGCCATAGGTTATGTATGGACTATAGGCAACTTAATGCTGTCACAAAGAACGATACCTACCCACTGCCACGGATCAAAGATTACATTTACCGGGTTGGCCTCATACAGCAGTAAGATAAACTTAATGAGAGGATTTTGGCAATTAGCTCTCCCTTGTAGCGAGGTAAATATCATGCTTTAGTAGTGCGTTTTCAAGCCTTCAGCTGTGAGATGCCTTGCAGTTCGAATAGCGCTCCAGCTACGTTCCGGCTATGTTCTGATGTGGTACCTGGAGACGTTGCCTACTTTGGGTGATATCCTTATTATATCCTCATTATAATCTTGCTGTTGCCAATCTGGTGGTGAATCTATGTATGTCTTATGTTTAATATTATGTACTATACTCCTTAAACTCTTTTCTAGGGGGGAGGTCTGACATACGGAGCCCTGTATGTTATTTAAGAGTTAGAATTAAGAGTTGAAGGAGTGCCAAACTACCCAGGCGGCGAAGCAGACCAGCGAGCGAACCAGCGAGTGGGAAACCAGCTCGTCCGCATACCAGCAAACAAGCCTTCACACCTGCGTGCGTCATAGGGGACCCTGCAAACTATTTCGATGACCCGACGCTATGACGTATGATCGACGCCAGGAGACTCCATTGGACCACGCACCTGCTACGCAACTCGAGGAGCTGTGATTGGGGCGCGCACTACCCGCCGCCTCCTGATTCGTTCCTACACAATCATTGTTTAGTATATAAGACCCGAGTAGTGGGCATTCAAATCAGTCTCATTTGGAGTTGGGAAGGTGAATTTGCAGCTGGAGGAAGACGGGGTGAAGTATTATAATGGAACTGTGACTGTCAGTCAGATTATATACGTGTGTGTTAAGTGTGTTCGGTGTAAACACTTACGTTATGTTGGTTAGTGAGATATGTGATTGGGAATTAACGTTAACGCTACTATTATGTACTTAACTATTTTGATTGGGAATTAACGTTAACGCTACTATTATGTACTTAAGTATTTGATTGGGTATTAACATTAACGCTACTATTATGTACTTAACTATTTGATTGGGAATTAACGTTAACGCTACTATTATGTACTTAACTATTTGATTGGGAATTAACGTTAACGCTACTATTATGTACTTAACTATTTGATTGGGAATTAACGTTAACGCTACTATTATGTACTTAACTATTTGATTGGGAATTAACGTTAACGCTACTATTATGAACTTAACTATTTGATTGGGAATTAACGTTAACGCTACTATTATGTACTTAACTATTTGATTGGGAATTAACGTTAACGCTACTATTATGTACTTAACTATTTGATTGGGAATTAACGTTAACGCTACTATTATGTACTTAACTATTTTAGTTGACTGACTTGTGGACTAAAGCAACTCTTTAAGTAATTGGGTTATGATGAAAGTAATACTATTGTTTTTATATTAATACTTACGAGTTCTTTCATTTTCTTTTAATTAAGCTTACATTGCTTAATGGTACTTAGTACGGTGATACTATTGTTTCATATTAGTAATATCGCCTTAGACTAACATGGCTGTTTTAATGTTACTTCTAGTGATTTCCTAAGCTGAAGAAAATTCTTTTAGCTTCAAAATATTATTTTGCTTTTCATATTATTTGAGTGAAACCTGAATCGAATCTATGAAGCGATCCTGTAACTTAATTTACTAATAATCAAACCTCAATGTTACGTGGTAAAGAAATACATTTAACTAATTATTAAATATATATCTAACTTTTTATGTGACTTTGATATTAATCCTGATGATAATACTACTATAATACTATTAACGTAAGACAAGAACCAAGAATAATTACATTAAATATAAATAAAAGGACATATAAGAAAACTAGCTATTAATTTCAAAAATGGTAAGAGACAGAAATATTCCCACCTTAATATTTATCTTTCAAGACTTTTTATAGAATTAATAGTCCTTCTTTAGATAAAACTTATTCGGTTCATAACCATAGCCTACTAAGCTTCGGTTAAATAATAATTCTTTATAAATACTACATGACTTTAATTAGTTTCAGTATGTTTTCATAATTAAAGAGTATCAGTCAATAAAGGATACCAAGTCCTAACATCCCAAAAGGAAAGGAAGCAACAACAGGAAATAATGTTATTAGATTTTACTTTTGTTTTGCCTTCAGCTGACTGATACCTTAATATATATCTCTGTGCTATCTAGATTCATCAAGTTAACCACTTGAGGATCAAGATACGTAACAATATATATATATATACAGTATATATATATATATATATATATATTAATTAATCGTATGGGAAACTTAGATGCAGTACGATATGTTTTCCTGGCTGGCGCAAGTCAGGCAGCAAGCTCCGGGAGACCTCAGAGCTATCGCACACCTCGCCCTAATCAACATATATTCTGTTTCATTTGATTATGCTATTGTGCCTATAATAACAGCAAACAGACAGCAATACTTACACATACACTTCGAAAACGCTCTCATCGACGCCATGACTGACAGCTAAGCAAATCTATTCATGTCCATTACCATATCATAATAATTTATTTATTTCTTGAGCTGAGCTATTGTGCTAGCATTGTCCTACCCGCCATCCGCCATCTTGACTGGCACTTTTCCCTGCCTCATTGCCACATGGGAATGTTGGTGAGTTGAATCCCGGTGTACAATTAACCCTATTGATATTATTTAAATATAATTATATGTGAGTGACCTTTGGATGTAATTTAGTTTGGATTCAGATTAAGTTCAATTTAGTTCAGAGTAAATTTGACTTGGATTTGATTTGTATTTGGATTATAGCCTATATACAGTATATATATAATTAACCCCTGGGAAGAGGATGTGTAGATCAGATTTTTACCCTGAATTGTGTTGTGGAGAAGTATCTGGAGAAGTGATGAGTGATAATGAATGGGAGTTGCAGGGTCTGGTAAATGAGTTTGGAACAGTGTGCGAAAAACGGAATTTGAAGGTAAATACGGGGAAGAGCAAGTTATGGTCTTCGAAAGGGGTGAAGTCACAGAGTGTGAGGTGAAGCTGAACGGTCAGGCTATGGAGATCGTCAACTCTTTTAAGTATCTGGGCAGTGTGTTGAGTAAAGATGGGACTATGGATGAAGAGGTGCGGGAGAGGGTACAACAGGGGAAGAGGGTTGTAGGAACGCTTATAATTAACTTCATCTAACATTCTACCACATTGGTGACAGACCCGGGATTAGCTACTAATAAGGGATTTTTTTTTAAAGGCAATGAGCAAAAGGTTAGCACGGGGATGCAGGAGCAAGGACCCAGGAGGAGTAGGGCTAGGATATAATCCGGAAACTCTTGCGCCGGTACTTGATAGGATTGCCGCATTCGGACATTCGTATGTCACTAGGCTCAGGGTGGCTGAGCGAGGACCTGTGGGTTACAGGGCGTCGGAGGGGGAACGTTATTTCGAGGTCTCCTTCTTCGGGGTGCCAGGGGCCACGATCGATACCCTTAGAGCCTCAGAGGAGTAGGGAAGATTGGTCTGGTTCAGGCCTCTTTTCACCTATTTGTTTATTGGGGGCAATAACATCGGCCCCGGTACAGTGTCCCGTGAACTGGCCAATATTATAAAAGAGGTGGCGTTGGATCTCGATAGAGAGACCGGGGGGAGCTGCAAGATCGTGGCCATCGAAAACCGGACAAGGGTCCGAGGTTTCCGACATGAAGATTACCAGGCGGTCCGAAACTCCGTAAACCGCATCCTGAGGTGCCGGTTGACGGAAACGCGGCACCGATTTCTATCGATCACCCTAAATATATGGGATCTCGATCGAGACGGCATCCACCTTGACATAGACACCAACCAACAGCTCTATGATAAAATAGTATGTCTAACAAAGCGTTGGTTGGAGTGGGATGCCGGGGTCTTGTCATTGCGCCTCCCGAAATCCTGCATCCCACCCATCATCTTCCCCCAATAATTTGTCTCATTTATTTTCAGACTTCCTATGACACTTGACCTGACATAACATTTCCTTGTTCACTATGGCCCTTTAAAGTATTGCCGAAATTTATTGTACTATTTTTTCTTCACAAGTAAAATAAGTCTGCCGTTCTGCATCTCTTAAACTGGGCTACTAATTTGTTGTGTTAATGATATAATATTGTACCATAGTAAGGTATAGATAGCCTATAGGTTTACTAAACGATGAGGAAACCAAAGGAGATACTGTCGGGGTTGGTGCTAAGTAAAGCTCCAAAAAATCAGAGGGCTGGACTTCGAGGAGTTCTGAATAGAATAATAGTCGATGTCAATACTTTAATCATTACTGCTGACCTCCAGGACTTGGAGGCTAGGCTAGAGAATGTTCAAGCTACACATAGCCGTATTGTTTCTTTAACCCCTTACCGACGGGGATGTTTGTAACTTCTACTACCTGCCTGGCGGGTATATTTACCCTAAACAAGCTTCATCCCATGCTCTTGTTCATGCCTAAACAAGAGCCAGAGCATAATACAATTATGTATCTGTGAAAGGGCGATAATAGAGCTTTCCAATGACACCTGAATCATCATTGTACGACCACAGGTTATCCTGTAGCGATCGCGCAACGAGAGGTGAAAAACTCTAAATTAATGTAATTTCCCCAGTTTTTTCCTGGTTTCGCAAGTTCGTGGGTGTGGAATGTTGTAGTGGGGAGCTCAGTCGCGGCTCTGTGGTCATGCCGAACGGTCAGAGCCCGCCTATCGTCCTCCCAACGCGTGGATTCTCTCTCAGAGCCGATAATGTGCTCAAAATCCTGCCCGACTATTGTCGGGCACCGGACAATAGTCCATTATTCTCTTGCCTGACATATGTCGGGCGCCACGGCTTGAGTGATACGTGAGGTGATTGTAGCAAATTCGGCGAAGGATGAAGAGATAGTAACAGAGTTGTGAAAATCGCATTTTATAGGACGAAACAGTCTTCAAAGCGAAGCATTTGTTACAGCGCGCTATCATGTCCAAGAAGGGAGGCGAAAACGCCGCCGCCAGACGGGCAGAGCCACGACACACTGTGCACCTCCCAAAGCTCAATCTACCTACATTTGGGGGTAACTTGACAGAGTGGTTAGCCTTTTGGGATGTGTTTAGATCTACCATACATGGATCTACTTTGGATAATGTCCGGAAGTTTCATTACCTGAAAGGGCAAATGGAAGAAGAGGCTTTGCATCTAATTGAGGGTTTCTCAGTAGTATTTTATGGTTATAATGAGGCAATACAATTGTTGCAGTCAACATATGGGGATTGGGAACAACTTCAGATGGCCCATGTCGTCGCCTTGTTAAATCTGACAGAACCAAAATACAAGGTTGATGAGGTGACCAAATTTAGGGCAGACAGGGAATGTCATATGCGATCACTAAACACCTTAGGGCTGACCTCACAGGAAATTATAGTTATTATACTAAGACAGACGCTTCCTATGGCAAACTCGACAAGGTCAGATCATTTGATGTGGGTGAGTTTAAAACCTTGTTCAGTAAAGAAATTAGTAATTTGCAGTTGAACAATGGAAGAATGAGTGTGTCAGGAGGGGGTGGGAATGTAGAAATGAGGGGGACTGTAGGTATGACAGTGGGGACCAAGTTAAAGAAAGAGGGATCGTACAAGAAACCCGCACAGACTATATGTAAACTTTGTAATAATAACAAGCATAAATGGAGTTTCTGTGTGAAATACCCAACACATGAGTTAAAAATAGCACAGGCAAAAAGGTTGTCTGGATAGAGAACATGGTAAGCAAGGGCAATGTACTGCCACATACTTAAGGCCGTGTCATCACTGTAAAGTACATCACTTCGACAAGTTGTATCCTACAGTTGACAAAGGCAAAGATGACAAACCAGAGGGTACTACAACTTTTACATTAGGTAGTACGAAAGACACCACTATATTGCCCACCATCAAGATTCCCATGGAAGGTAATGACAGTAACAAAGTTTGTCGGGTGCTTCTCGATCAGGGGTCTCAGCGGTCCTTTATAAAGAGGTCCATACTAATGGGGATTAAGCACCGAATCGTAGGGGCTGAGACTCTTCAATTGCATGGCTTTACGGGGGTTACTGCCAAACAGGACTACGAAAGAGCAGAGGTTTCCTATTTTTACCATAAACAAAGGTACTTTATGACATGTATTGTAGTAGACACCCTACCAGAATATATATCTGTGGGAGTGAAGAAGGTGGAACACGCATTACGTAGCAAGGGGGTTAACCTGTCAGATCCCATGGGAGTCAAAGTGAGATGTATATTCTACTTGGTGTTGATCACTATTACAATGTATTTTTTTTTTTTTTTTTTTTTAAGAGACAATGAACAGAGGAAGGAAAAACACAGATAAAACAAAAAGGTCCATGTGCCTAAAGGCATCCTCCATTCATAAAATGTTTGTAACAACTGGATTTAAACATTTGTAGATTGTAAGTTTGTGGAAAGCAATTCGAGGGAAGTGAATTCCAAAGAGTAGTAGCTCTGGGGATAAATGAATTCTGATAAGCAGAAGTTCTGCATTGTGGAGGAGAAAGTGTAAATTCAGGGGCGCCCTAGCTGCCCTAGTTCTACGGGGAAAGATGTGGTTGTATACCATGGATTTAAAAATATGTGTGGTGTAATTCTAATCCCCACTAAATTTGGCATTTGCATGAGCGGAAAGGTACATACCACACAGTCAAACATCCTGGTTAACACGGTTTCTATATTAAGGCTGAATGTAACCGCGACAGAGGAGTTGGTAAGTGAAGAATGCCAACCTAGTGACCCTAAAATGACTGCCGAGTTCGACCTGGAAAGACTGTGGAAATTAGATCACATAGGCATTAATCCTGTGGAGACTGATTATGACTCAGAAATTGTGATACAAAAGATTGAGGAGTCTGTGAGCTATTGTGCCACAGAAAAACAGTACAAGGTTAGTCTACCCTGGAAAGATAGTGAGATAAGCCTGCCAAAAAAATATTGTTTGGCATTGGATCGCTTGCGCGCATTACAGCGTAAATTAACACATGAACCGAGTGCGTGCCAGGCGTATGATGACGTATTTCGGAACTACTTAGACCAAGGTTTCATAGAACGAGTTGATGTGAAAGAACCAACTAGGAACGGTAGGGGTCATTATCTAGCCCATCATGGGGTGAACAAAGACAGTGCCACCACGCCAATACGGGTGGTGTATGACTGCTTGGCCCACCAAGGTCAACAGCCCAGTGTAAATGACTGCCTCCTGACTGGTCCGTCTATGGTATCGGATTTGTCTCAACATATATTGCGGTTTAGACTAGGGCAATATGCTTTCACTAGTGACATCGAGAGAGCTTTTTTGATGGTGATATTACAAGAAGAGGATCGAGATGTCACCCGCTTTCTTTGGTTCGAAGACTATGGCGACTCTGGAAGTCCGGTCGTGATCTACCAATTTAGGGTCGTACTCTTTGGTGCTGTATGTTCGCAGTTTTTATTCAATGCCACCATTAAAAAACATCTGTCAGACACTCATGAGGATACTAATAAACTATCTTGTGGCTTGTATATAGACAATTTACAGGGTTCTAGCGATAGTCAGGATGATTTATTACATACTTACTGGCAAACTATTAGGTTATTCACAGAAGTCCATCTATTTCTCTGCGAGTGGGTTACTAATAGTAAAAATCTTCAGAGTCGAATTCAAATGGACTGTACGGCATCTCATAACCAGGAACAAACCAGACATTTGGGGATGATCTGGCAACCAGAACAAGACACTCTAACTTTTCAAACAAAATCTTTTACTCAGCAGACGGGAACGCACTCGAAGAGGAATCTCTTGAGCAAGGTTTCGCAATTTTTTTTATCCTTTGGGTCTAGCATTACCCGTTACCATAAGAGCTAGGATTCTGATGCAGGAAATTTGGAGACATAACGTAGGGGGGGATGACAGTTTGCCCGAAAACTTAAATTATCAAGGGATACTACTGTTGGAAGAGTATGACATCCTATGTACTAAACAGCTACCTCATAAAGTGACGGCATTTGGCAATGTTACATTACATACGTTTTGCGATTCTAGTGCCACAGCATAATTATGGTGTAGCCATTTATGTTGTTACTTCATTTGGGGCGCATTTAGTTACAGCCTGGGCCAAGGTAGCACCGGTCAAGAAAGTAACTATCCCTAAAATGGAATTGACTGCCATGCTGATATTAGGACGTCTGGTGCAACACGTACACGCAGCATACGAGAGGGAACTGAATATTTATGCCGTTCACGTATGGTGCGATAATCAAGTAGCACACAACTGGGTACATAGCAAGAAGTCTCTGCCAGTTTATGTGCGAAATAGGGTAGATGAGATTAGGGCCCTATTACCAGACGTCGCATATCACTATGTTAATACAAAAGATGACCCTAGTGATCTCATAACTAAGGGTATAACGTCTAACCAGTTAATAAAGTCCGAATTGTGGTGGCATGGCCCAAATTGGCTGCTCCATGAGAATAAATGGACGATATGGAAAGCTGTTGGTGAGGGACTTCTTCCATTGGAAAAAGTGACAGTTAATACCCAACCAAATGAGCCACCGCGCCCAGTAATAGAGTGGGCAAGATTCGGTGACTATAATAAATTCGTCAGAGTTGTAGCCTGGGTGTTGAGATTTATATCCAACATCAAGGTTAAAGTAATGGGCCAACTCTGCAACAAGGGTCACATCATTAATGCTCGTGAATATAAAGCAGCTGAAGTAACTTTGATTAAATGGGTTTAAGCAGAAACCTTTTCCAATGAATTAGAATCTTTGCAAAGCTCTGATAAGTTAATAATGCCTAACTTAGTGCGTCAATTGAGGTTGCACCTAGATAATGACCTCATCAGGTGTTAGGGACACCTGAAGTGGTCGGGTGTAACGGATGGCACAAATCGTCCTATACTTATGCCAGCAAAACATCACGTCACTGACCTATTGGACAAACTGTTACGCTGGCCAGCTTGCCAGAATGTACTCGTGACTCGCTAGCACTCGCCACGGCAGTGAAATGGGCTATAATAATCGTAGAACTATATTCTTTCTTTCTTAGTATTCGTGTTGTCACAGACAGATCAGTGTTTGCCTTTATTCTTGTCTGTGACACTTAGAAGTATTTTATATCCATAGTAGTGATTATAACATGCAGAGCGTGAGAGAGAGAGTTTAAGAGCGAGGAGGCAGTGTGTGTGCGTATGTACGTGTGCATTCCTCACTCGGTGGGCCCACCTGCTCGCTATTGGTCAGCGTGCCTAGCGTGGTCTATAATAATAATAATAATAATAGTTCTTAAAGCTAGCGCATGCTAAGCTAGCTAAGGATAGCTCAATAAGGCCGATTAGGCGTATTTCCATTGGGGTCCTGTACTACTACCCCATCCCTTTGCTCATGAGGGATGGTAACGACTCAGTGCTTGTGAAAAATCTTTAATGCGCCGAGCGTGGGCGCGAACCCGGGCATTCTGGGTGGAAGTCCGAGACGCTAGTCACTACACCAAGCGAGCCGCTTGGCGTCTGCTTTTCTGGTGACGTAGTGGCCTGTGGTTGGTCGCCGCCCTCCTTTGCCCAGTGGTGGGGCTCCTACCCTCTCCTCTCCTCAGAGCATGGCATTGTGTGCTTGGTCCTAGACGTCCCTCGCATTCTGTCTCACATCTAACTACCTTTACTGCTTTGCCTCTCTCTGAACTCCTTCTTTCCAATACTTCCTATCTTTATTCAATTACCCATCCCTTCTGGTTCTCGCATACGACTTCCATAGTCGGCCAGTCGTATTACCAGCGCCTGTTCTCACATATATGTTTTGCACTAGCTTTAGAGGTTATTAGAATCATAGTCACATGGATTCATATTGTTGGGTGCTTCTAATTATTTGGTTGTTCTTTAGTACTATTTAATGCTAGACAGTGGAGGGTATCTTTGGTCGTTGTCTGTGTTATGTATATGGCAAGTCAGAGCCTGTACGACTTCGACGGAGCTAGGTAGCCTGTAGTACACCCTTGTGCATATTTTCCTTTGCGAGCTTAGCAGTATACAAGCGAAGGGCTTTTGCCTACTCTTGCTTGGATACTTGCTAACTCATTTTGTTGACCTTTGAGGAGCGCCAGGGTAAGACTAGATACTTGAGATCTGGACTTACCAAGAGAGCCTCCTAGTCACTTAACGTAAGATAAGGGAAATCTGTTCAGGGGAGACAGTAGGCTGCGAGCATGCTTGAGCTCTGCCTAGGCTCCCTGTACCTTTTTGCTGCTGGTAGACTTTATTAGTAATAAAGACAGACTTTTTGTTTATTAACTTTAACCGCGTGTTTTAGCAATTATTCACGTATTGTTTTAGCCTAGGTTGATGCATAGTGCACAACCCAGAATGGCTGTTACTTTGGCTAAGGAAGTACTGTTTTTGAGTTGCTGTTGTTAGTGCTGTCACAGAGTTGTTGCACTCTCTTGTTTTCATATATATGTATCCTACTTTTTTGGGTGTATTTAAGATACATGCTTTGGTGTCCTGCCCCTGCATTACTTCTGTTCTATATTCGACGAGCATCTTAGAGCATCAAACGTTTTCAGAAGATTCCATATCTGTTATCTGTAGGACTAGACTTCAAGTGTTTTAATAGAGCATTGAAGAGTTTTAGTGTTGAGTCCAGACTCACACTAAAGTTAACGTAAGCATATAACCTTTTATTAAATCGTGTCATAGTTTATTTAAGCATTGTTATTACTTGAGAGCTTTTTATTAACGTAATTACTCTTGTTGTGAGTAGGCTTTGCCGTCACTGGAAAGCCTTTGTAGAAGTAAACTTAACCCAGTTAATTGATACCCCGTTATCCAGTAGATTAACTCTGGAGGGTTTAGGTGTTTTGTTCACCGGCTTAATAGTTCGAGGGTTTAGAATTAGCGTACCGTTGTTGCAGATCTAGCCTATCTTATAGTCCAATATTAAGTGCCCTTGTGTATTTCGTTGTGCCGGTCGTAACAAATGGCGACCTTAGTCCAGTATATAGTGAACTGAGTTTTGCAGGATTTTTTGGGGGAGCAATCTTATTCGCCATTTTTGGGTTCGATTTATTTCTCGCAGTGTTGGCAGTGGACTTTGTTTTTGAGGATATATGGAACTTGTTGGAGTTTATTGGTGACCTAGTATTGCACTTAAAAAAACATCTTCGAATATTTTTTGTGAATAAAGCTACGCGAGAGTTTGGCTACTTTTGTCTTGACTGGGATTTGTTTTTGTTGACTCCATCATGTCGTCACTGGACGGGTTTGAGGATAGTGAGGGCACAGTGCGAGAGACAGGCGAGAAGGTGGAGAAGGTGGAGTTGTCTGACGGCGTTCGGGTGGTGAACGGTGAGGAGGATGCTCGGAGGTTTTTGGAGGAGCCTGTGTCGGCGGACCGGGTGTCGGGGCAGGACCGGTACGGACTGCAGTGTATAGCCACGGTCTTAGGGTTTTCTTGCACTAGCAGTTTGTCAAGAAGTGAGCTGGTTGCCTGTGTGCTGGGTTGGGTGCATGAGGCTTCGGGTGGAGCGGGAGCTGGGGCACCTTCGTCCCAGCCCCCATTCCACTCAACTCCTATCATGGCGCCCCCTCGGGTTCCGGAGCCGAGTACGTTCCCGCAGGCCGATGTCCGCTAGCGGTTGGGTAAGCCTCTAGGTGACTCACTGGGTGGGTCCCCGGTAGTAGCACTCCCTCCTCAGGGTTTGTCTTCCGAGATGTTGTTTCAGCTCGAGCTCGCCAAACTTAACCTAACAAGTGCGCATGGGGGTAATTGGAAACGTCCCCCTGTGCTGACGTATTTGAGGTGTTTCCGTCACTAAAATATTCATTGTACCATTAATAGCATTAACACCTTACGAGCGGCCTATGCGGTTTATTTATATGTACCGCACAGCGGGGTGTTTTTAGCCAAAATAGGGCTGTTTACGTGATCATTTTCATGCCTAAATAAGACCCAGAACGTAAAACAAGTACCTATCCCTGAAAGGGCATAAACAGAGCTTTCGAATGACACCATAACGATCCTTGTATGATGGATAGTTTTCTTGCAATAACCGTGCAACGCGAGTGCAAAAAGCAGGTAATTCGGTAGTTTCGGTACATAATTGAGTATGTAGCGAGTGAGAGAGGGAGGAGGAGCTGAGATTTGTGTCAGTAGGTTCGCCGCGGTGGTCTGGAGCAGTCATACGCTCGCTAGTCTCCTGCCACCACTTGTCTCTCTCTCTCAGCCACATTACGTGCTGAAATTGCCACTCGACCTATGTCGAGCGCCGCCACATAGTCCAGCTTTATTTAACTCGACTTATGTTGCTCGCCGCTAATTAAGGGTTAATACTTATCCATATGCACCTATTATGGGTTGATTATAAAGGTATTAACCTGAAACAACAATAAAACGAGTGAAAACAGCATTTGGATGGTCAAAATCGGAGATATAGCCCGCGAGTTGTATAATGTATGGGTGAGGCAAGCTGCTTTCCCGCCAATTTCCCCCAAGGCCACTGAGACACAGTCGATCGATACTCTCTCTCTCTCTTGCACTCGCTTGCCATCAGTGATGACAACACCCTGCTTGCAACTCGCTAATGTTAGCACGAAAATATACCTCAGAATAAGGGAATAACAGGGAAAATAGGTGATAACTGAAGGAGAGGAGGAAAGTGGGGAAGGAGGGGAGGTAGAGGACTGAGATTTTGAATGGCCCAGGGGCCAAAAAAAAATAAAAAAATAAAAAAATAAAAATAAACAAAATATTTTTTTTTCGATGTCAAAAGTTGATTTTTTTTTTTCACTCACTCTTAAGAGTCTCCCAGCAGTCCGCCAGGGGAACTCTTAAGAGTCTCCCAGCAGTTCCCGGGTTAAGCAGCAGGAGCGACAGGCCGAGCTCGAGCAGCGAAAGCTTGAGGTTGAGCTCGAGCAGCGAAAGCATGAGGCTGAGCTCAAGTGCCGAGAGCGAGAGCGAGAGGCTGAGCTCAAGTATGAGTCTGCAAGGTATTGTGCCGATGTTGATCTAGAGAAAACTTGTATAGAGGTGACGGGGAACCGTTTCGTCCAGGGGGGTCGACCCCATGACCAGTCCCTGTCGCATCTACTAAAGTTGGTTCCTGTGTTTGATGAGTCAGGAGTTACAGAATTCTTTCTCCGTTTTCAGAAAAAGTGCCGGGAGCACCAATGGCCCGAGGAGAAGTGGGCAGCCCTTGTTTCTTCACGATTGACGGGGAAAGCACTCAAGGCGTACGATGCTTTGCCCCTAGATTCCTGTGTGAATTATGAGTTGTTGAAAGAGGCTGTCCTGAGGGCGTATGAGTTGCAGCTAGAGACCTATAGGCTGAAGTTTAGGGCTGTTCCTAAGAGAAAGGAGAGTACTTTCCAGGAACACGCTAGAGAGCTGTCAGATGTATTTGAGAATTGGTTGAGGTCAGAGAAAGCAACAACTTTTGATGCGGTAAAGCAATTAGTGTTGTTAGAACAATTTGTTAAATGCACTGGCAGTGACTTGACTCTTAACCTGAAAGAAAAGCAACCTAAAACTCTGCAGGAGGCAGCTGAGTTGGCTGACCTCAGGTTGTCATTAATTCGTGGGTGCGGGTCTGCCCAGAGAGCTGAGGCAGGTAACAAGGGGCGTACCACCCCACCCCCCCGAACTAATGATACAACAAATTATCCTACTAAGAGCACTGTTGCCAATTTTGAACCCAAGTCGAAATCCTTCTCGTTAAAGAAAGGCCAGGGCCCTTCCCCACCCCAGGGGAAGTCAATGAGTGAGGTGGAGTGTTTTAAGTGCCATAATAAGGGGCATATTGTGCGCTCTTGTCCGAGCACACAGTCTACAGCGGTGGTGTCTCTAGTGAGCAACATCGGGGTGTCTTTGAGGTCTTCCGCGTTTGCCCAGGGTAAATCGTCGGTTGCGAAGTCACAGTTGGTGAAGAAGCATGAGGAGGGCTCGATACCCGTCCGAGATGCTTTTTGTGGTCATAGGGGACATGGCACTGGCCATGTAAGGTGGGCTGGTGTGGAACATAGGCTTGAGTTGTTGCGTGATACGGGTGCCTCCCAGACATTACTTAAGAACTTCACTGGTAAGCCTATTAACGCAGCTCGGGTTGTAGTGGTTCAAGGCATCAATGATGTGCGGTCTTACCCGCTGGTGAGAGTGGAGCTTGTGGTGGATGGTGTGACACGGGAGTTGGATGTGGGGATTGTAGAGAAATTGCCAGTTGAGGGGATCGACCTCCTTCTCGTTAACGACTTTGCGGTGCCTACTTCCGAGGTTCCACCCTTAGTCGTTGCCGAGAGGGCGGCCGACACGAGTAGGGAGGGGCAAGAGTGGCTCGAGAGGTGCCAGACGCAGCAGATGGCGTGTACTGACACCAGATCTCAGTCCGCTCAGGTGTCACAGCCTAGTACCCAGGTTTCAGACCAGCGGAGGAAGGGTCGGAAGGAGAAAGTCGAGGCTGGTGGTCAGGTTAAGAGTTTGGACCCAGCGACACTCCTTGGTGACTCGGTATTTGCACCCCTTTTGAGGTCCGGAGTGGCCCCAGAACCTGTCCCCCCTAGTGACATGGTAGGGCGTGATAGCACTCCGCGACAGAAATTTTCCCAGGTGAAACAGACTAGGTTTGAGCAACCCAGTATCGGGGGTGGCCACAAGTTGCTCCAGGAGCCCTTGGACAGGTTGACACCCTCTGATATACGACGGATGCAACTAGAAGATCCTAGTCTTGAGAGTTGTGGGAACGGGGCTATTGAACTAGATGAGGACGGGGAAGCATGTCATGTGAACCTATAGAAGGAGTTTGTGAGGCGCCCACCTGAGCAGCCTACTGTCCCTGTGTTGGTCTGCAGCGGCCAAGGTGGAGAAGGAGAGGGGGGCAGTGAGGCACAGGTGGAGGAAAGTTGGGATTGTCATGTCTCGGCGGATCAGTGGGCGGGGAACACGAGTCAGGTGGCTGTGGAAGCGCTTGAGCACCTGCCTGAGCAACAGTGTGCAGCGATCCAGT
Organism: Paralithodes platypus; assembly: GCA_032716605.1. Taxonomy (NCBI): domain Eukaryota; kingdom Metazoa; phylum Arthropoda; class Malacostraca; order Decapoda; family Lithodidae; genus Paralithodes; species Paralithodes platypus. The sequence continues at coordinate 24,929,146 of CM064531.1, read as the reverse complement.
ACCTGTCCGGTTTATACCTCACTGTTTTTGCCGAGCACCCAGGCCTCACAACTCATGCGGTGCACGATGTTCTGCTGCCAGGTCACTTGGGTGTGAGTAAAACGTTGGCCTCGTTGTCTAAGTTGTTCAAGGTGGGCGACAAGGCTTTGGCATGGTTGTCATTTCAGGGTCGACCCATGGCGGCTAAGGGTGGTGGTCAGTATCAGGACATTAACCCTCCCGCATCTTTAGGATGCGATCGCGTCCTAACGCCACCCCTCGAAGAGTGCTCGTATGATGCAATCGCGTCATAATGCCACCTGTAAGTTAGAAATATTTGCCAAAAATAAGTTTATGACTCGATTTTGACGCAATTTGGACTGGTAAGTTAGGCATTAGTAAGTTACAAAAGGAAGTATCTAGCAACCCCATAGCATCCCTCTCTGAGGAGCCCGAGCCTTTGTAAAGTCAGTAGTTTCCCGGCCCCCAGGGTGTGAGGCAGGGTCCCGGCCCTTTAAATTCTGGGCTCTCTCCCTCTGGCCCACCATGCCTAGCTATAGGCAGGCAATTATGGATTATTTCATCTACCCAGTGAATGTGTTTAGTGAATAATTCGAACTATATATGTATATAAGATGTTACTTGTGACTTTTGGTGACTGAGGGGAGTGAATCTTGGTTAACCCCTTGAGTATTGATGCAGTTTTGTCTAGGTATCATTGATGACTTTACACTATTTTTTGCTTGAAGGACAAATATATTTAATTTTATCAATAAATACTGCCTACGAAATAGATACATTATAATCACGAAGATGTCACAGGAATGCTTACAGGAAGTATGGTAAGTACTCTATGGAATTTTAGTTATATTACAGTATATTATATTATATATATATATTATATATAATATATAGCCTATATACAGTATATAACAAGCCCAAGGCCCATAATCGAGTATTTATATTATTATTATATTTTGTATTTTATTTAAATATTGATTTATTTGATTTATTATTGTTTTTATTTATTTTATTTTATTTGTTTCATTTTATTTATGTTTATTTTATTTATTTTATATATACGGTATATACTGTATATACCGTATATATTTGTTTTGTTATTCCTGTTCCCCAGGGTGTCTAGCGGATCAGCCCCAAGGTCCCGAGCAAGCCCAAGGCCCATAATCGAGTATTTATATTTTTTTTATATTTTTGATTTTATTTATTTTATATACCAGTATATAATTATAATTATATATATGTATATATATATATATATTTTTTTTTTTATTCCTGTTCCCCAGGGTGTCTAGCGGATCAGCCCCAAGGTCCCGAGCAAGCCCAAGGCCCATAATCGAGTATTTATATTATTATTACATTTTTATTTTATTTATATATTTATTTATTTGATTTGATTTATTTCATTTTATTTATATTTGTATTTAATTTATTTTATAATACAGTATATATACCGTATATATATATATATATATATATATATATATATATATATATATATATATATATATATATATATATATATATATATATACTGTATAATTATATATATATATATATTTTTTTTTTATTCCTGTTGCCCAGGGTATCTAGCGGATCAGCCCAAAGGTCCCGAGCAAGCCCAAGGCCCATAATCGAGTATTTATATTATTATTATAGTTTTATTTTATTTATATATTTATTTATTTTATTTATTACTGTTGTTATTTATTTCATTTTATTTATTTTATTTTATTTATATTTATATTTTATTTATTTTATATATATATATACCACATTAATATATATATATATATTTATGACACCTTGTATGATGTATACTGTATATATATATATATATATATATATATATATATATATATATATATATATATTTATATAAGTGTTGTACAGTTTGCCGCACAAGTCGTGCTTTCACCATCTCAGTGAAATCGTAATTTGGCAGTGTCGGACACACCTCCCCAACCCCCCTCCCTCACTCCACCTCTTTCCTTCCGCCCCACCTTTCCTCCCTCTCTTCCACTGTCCGGCTCATATCTCACGGTTTTGAAGTACGGTAGGTGTATTGCAAATCACCTAAACTACTTACTTTAATTGCATTATATTGATACCATAGCTGTAAATAATATATAAACAAGGTTCTTAACCCCTTCTGTACCCTCAATATCCTTTGTATTTTCTTCTGGCTACTACTATTTGATTGTATTCAGTTTAGAAAGGATCTGTAGTAATTATAAGGCTTCAAACTATCTCATTTAACGTTTTTAACTACAACATCTTCCTAAGCTGCATAAAATCGTCTAAATATGGATAGAATAAAATATAACAGACGTCGCTGGTACAGAAAGGGTTAACAAAGTCATGGCGAGTTATACATTTGTATTTATATTTCATAAAACAATGCCTGGATAAGTTTCGCATGAAGCATATTTCAAACAACTAAGAAAGGGAGAGAGAAAGATGATCGTAATTCAACATCTATGACGTTTGGCAAGAGATAGATAGATAGACCTTAAGTATTCCCAATTAAGTTGTGAATCGGGATATTATACATACTATACAGTATATGCATGAATATTAATATAGTTCTTTCCTAAAACCTTATTTACAATGATATGGTATTATTGTCAGAATCATAAACACCAAAGAGAAGTGTAGTAATGATCGAGTTTTAATGCATCAATAGAGGAGCAGACCAAATACCGGTATTAATGCTTACAATAATAAGCGTGGTGATGAAGTGATAAGATAGGCTGTATAACTCATGGCACTGTAAATGTTGTCAAAAGAAATGTGTTGGGTTATGTATAATCCTGAATAATATTGCCGTATTAGTTACTATAAGAGAGGAATGACAAAATAAAGTAAGTAATTCTAAAATATGTTGAATACTGAATATTATACTAAAAGACAAACTGACAACTAAATATTCACAAATAAATACACACAAACATAACCGAGTATAAATAAAAACAAAAAATAATACAAAAACGAATATATGAGGATACATTTCAGGACACACACACTCTCTCTCTCTCTCTCTCTCTCTCTCTCTCTCTCTCTCTCTCTCTCTCTCATTGTATGTAAAATGCTAGAAACACTCATAAGAGACAGACTCGTAAATCACTTAGAGGCAAATAACATACTTAAAGATACTCAACGGGGCTTTCGAAACAAACGCTCCTGCTTAACAAATCTCTTAGACTTCTTTCACGATATCCTCAACCTCTATGATGAGAGTAAAGCTGTAGATATTATATACCTTGATTTTCAAAAGGCATTTGACAAAGTTCCCCACAAACATTTACTGCTAAACCTAAAAGCGCATGGAATACAAGACGGTGTGTTGAAATGGATAGAAAATTGGCTCAGCAACAGAAAGCAAAGAGTAGTAATAAACGGTAAGGCATCTAAATGGACCAATGTATGTAGTGGGGTACCCCAGGGATAGGTACTAGCTCCAATTCTCATTCTAATTTACAGTAACGACTTAGATGAGGGTCTCACCTGTACAATCTCAAAGTTTGCTGAGGATACAAAAATTGCAAATAGCGTACTCTCAAAAGAACAAGTTGACGATATGCAACACAATCTAGATAAGTTGTCATGTTGGGCGCAAATTTGGCAAATGAGTTTCAATGCAGATAAATGTAAAGTACTACATATCGGATACCAAAATGAGAAAGCAAACTATTCGATGAATAGCACTGAGCTTAAAAGTGTAGACAGAGGAACCGATCTGGGAGTAACAATATCGAGTAACCTAAAACCGAGTCAACAATGTTCAGAAGTTGTTAAGAAGGCAAACAAAATAATTGGCTTTATAGGCAGGTCATTTGAGCATAAATCCAAAGAAGTTATCCTAACTCTTTACAATTCCTTAGTCCGCCCTCTTCTGGAATACTGCGTTCAATCCTGGTGCCCTTATTACCAAAAAGATATAGACAAGCTAGAACTAGTTCAACGTAGAGTTACCAAAACGATACCTAGCCTAAAGAACAAACCATACGAGGAGCGTCTTAGAGAAGTAAATCTAGTTCTATTAACCCAACGCAGATTAAGGGGCGACTTAATTCAAGTGATCAAAATCATCACAGGTATCGACAATATGAACTGTAGTAAGTACTTCACAATCGACCAATCTAATTATACGCGGGGAAACGGTTGCAAAATTATTAGTAAAACTTTTAACTCTACTGAATCTAAGAACTTCTTCTTCAATCGAGTTGTCAACTTGTGGAATGAGATTCCCCGAGACGTTATAGACTGCAGCACCGTTGATTCTTTTAAACTTCTCATAGACAAATATCTTGCATCAAACCCGCGACTGACTGCGTTTGTAAATTAATAACTTTATTTTATCCCCCCCTCAGTTACTACCCCATCTGTCCCCTACTAACTTACTAATCCTGCCATGGACATTAGTTCCAGGGCAGTATTTCCCTTTCCAATGTTCCCTTACCCACTCTAAACCACTGTTTGGACACTTGATCCTCAGTGTTTTGGAGGACAAGCAGCCTAGAAGAGTCACTAGACCTGTTGTTGCTTGATTTCCTTTGTACTCCTTTGTACTCATTGTTAGACCCCATCTTGTATATGGCGTTCAGTTCAGGCCCTCGTATCTCAAGAAAAACATTAAAACACTCGAATGTGTGCAGCGTAGAGCAACTGAAAACAAGCCATATTATGAAAGATAAAAACAAAAATGTGTTCTCGCTAAAGAAAAGGTAGTTGCGAGGCCAATTTCTCGAGTGTGTTAAGAAACTTAAAGGATTTGACAAAGTAGATATCAGTGCACTGTTCACGATTAATACCAATGCTGCAACCCGAGGTAATGGAATGAAATTAATTAGTGAAAGGCATCCTTAGATGTGACACAATTTGTTTTGTTCACATAATAGTGTGACTATAGAGTGAATACAAGGGAGGTGGTCGACAGTAATTAAGTCAATTGATAAGTTTAAGAACAGACTGGACGATCATCTGAGAGAGATTGGATAAATGTGAATTTATCAGTAGGCATGTGTAATTTCCCTTTCAAACTAATTTATTTCTATACTCTATACAAACTTTCCTTGTGGGCAATTCCTGACCCATAACGTTACACTTAATCCTATTTTCCGGTACGGCTTTTTAGCCGGAGGGTGGGGAGAGAGCCTTCTACTTGACTGTCCTATTCTTCCACTATAAACTGTACCTGTCTAGTAGTATTAAGGCCGGACCACCTAGTTGGCAGCACAAGGTCTGTGTGGTTTGAATATATGTGTAACTCTGTGTAACTCTCTCTCACTCACTAAGGATAAATTACATTGGACAACGCTCTTTGAACTGTATTTAGTGTATGCCATTGAACAACGTTAGCGAAACGGTATATTAATTTACGGCTCGGTATAAATATAATTAAATGAAAGCAAGTGGTTTAAGTGATTCACAACACACCTACTTCATAACCGTGAGATACTATTAGTCGAATTCTGATCTAAATACTATTTCCAATTGGGGCAGAGAAAACCTTGTTAACTTTAATGCTTCCAAAACCCAATTTCTCCATCTATCTACCCGTCAGGATCTCCCAGCGGACTATCCCTTATTCTTCAACAATACAAAAATCAACCCTTCATCTTCTCTCAATATTCTTGGTGTCTCTTTTTCTTCTGCTCTCATTTGGAAGGACCATATTACCAGTCTTGCTAAGGCAGCCTCCCAGAAGCTGGGTGTGCTCAACCGCCTTAGGGGGTTCTTTTCCCCTGCACAGCTTCTTGCTCTGTACAGGGGCATAGTGCGCCCTTGTATTGAGTATTGTTCACATGTGGGGAGGTTCCTCTCACACCGCTCTCCTAGACAAAGTTGAAAGGAAGGCCTTTCGTATCATTAACTCCCGTCCACTCACCAACTCTCTGCAATCTCTCTCTCTCCGCCGCAATGTTGCATCTCTCTCGCTATTCTATCGCTACTATAATAATCAGTGTTCCTCAGAGCTATCCCAGTGCATACCACCTCCTTTACGTAGGACACGTGGTACCCGTCTTGCAACTCAATCCCACCCCTACTCTGTGCAACTCTCCAACCCAAGAGTGAAACGTTACTCTCAAACTTTCTTCTACTCAACATCTGAGCTCTGGAACTCTCTCCCAGAATCAGTCTTTCCCTCTTCCTATGACTTAAATTGCTTCAAACTCCGTGTGTCCAGGCATTTTGACTCGAACGTCCCTTGATTTTGGCCCTGTCACTCTTTCAACTATGGGGGAGGCACTCGCTATAGGCAGTTATGCCTTTTGCCTCCCTCAATCACATAGAAAAAAAAAAAAAAAAAAAGTGGAAGAGAGGGAGGAAAGCTAGGGTGGAAGGAAGGAGGTAGAGTGAGGCAGGGGGGTTTGGGAGGTGTGTCTGACGCTGCCAAAATACGATTTCACAGGACTTGTACGGCAAACTGTACATTGTGGCAAAGATATACAACTGTATAAACATTCTCATATATTTACATAACAATAACAATGCATGGAAACAATTGCGCATAGCTCGCTAACCAATTACGCTATATATTTTTTGTTTTCACCATTAGAAAGAGCATAATTGTCCGATGACTGTGATATAAACAGTTATATACGTATCCGAGCAAATAAACCAACGCCGAGGTGGGGAACAGCTCGGAACCCGGCTAGCATCGGCAGAACAGAGACGGGCGAAGCGTAAATATTCGCATTTTGGCTCTTCATTTCAAATATTCATAGCGGAAAAAGTATTTGTCGTAGGAACTTCTAGTTTGTTTTATACTCATCAGCATTATTTGCCGTATTCATACAGCCTAAATTTAAAATCATACACTTCGTAGCAACGAAATAAATCGAAAATGTTATAAACCATATCAATCAAAATCATTTTCTTTTTTTCGGTCACTGCTTGAGAACTATTGAAGATAAACAATTTCTGTTTTCAGATTTGGAAAGAGGAGAAAAAATACTATTGTTTGAGCAAACAAAATATATGGTCATCACTCACAATTTAAATATAAGACGGTGTGAAGACAATTGCATGGAAATAATTGTATGCCGGACTCATTTACACTTTCATATTTCAATTTATTTACATTTATTTTTGTTTTATGATGTACTATAAATATTCTTCTTTCTATTGACATATGATACATCAGAATAAACAGCATTCTGGTGGATGAAAATACAGAAAAACACAAGGCTTCCAAAACTCGCCCAGCCTGATATTTCATGGCAAATTAGAGAAGGTCTTACCTTAAGTTACATATTTAAGTTACCGAATGTGGGAGGGTTAAGCAGATTGGTGAGGTTAACTATGGAATAGATACGCCTGACCGTCGCATAGCCTCCCAATGCTGCCCTAGTAAAATGCAACAGCCCTACCATAGACCGACTGTATCTGGCCGTGGCGCTGAAGGCGGTGATGCTTCGCAGGCAGGTTTAGTCGCAAGGAATGCGGGGGTACGCATGTACGGTATCGGCGGGGAAGCCTTAGCACTTATGAACTATGGGAGTGATTGCACAGGTGGTACAGATTGTCCCTCTCATGACCTGGCTGTTTTAGGGACAGAGGTGGAGAAGGAGGGAGACTATAGTTTAGAAACTGCGGTCCCGGCTGGGTTGTGGGAGGGCAATGAGCATGTTGTTCTTCGAGATATGTTGCAACCTCTTGTTCCTAAGCGCCAAGAGAAGTTGTTTACTAGGCTGTGGCAGTACGTCCACATGTTTGTTGATTCTCCAGGCCTGATGTCTGGGGGGGCACCCAACATAGAGGCTGGAGACAGTGCAAAGCTCAAATTGGCTCCCTACCGTATAAATCCTGCTCAACAGCCTGTCGTGAAAGCAGAGCTGGACGACATGTTGAAAAAGGGTCTGAGGGATAAGGGATATCGTGAGTGGTCGTTGCCAGTGACTTTGCAACCTGAGTTGAGTGGCAAGATCCGTGTTTGTGTTGATTGCAAGAGTGTTGGTGCATCATCCCTGACAGACGCCTATACATTACCCAGAGTTGACGACCCCATAGGCCGCATCGGGGCTGCCTCGTTTATCACTAAGGTGGAAATAGTAAAAGGTGATTGGGAGGTCCTGTTGCCGGCGAGAACGAAGAGAAGCGCCAGTCTTGTGATGGACTGGGCAGTTTATCAGTGTCAGGTGTTGTTTTGCTGCCGAAACACAAATTGGATGTGTGGCATGTTAAGGGCACTGATAAAGTTCTGGCTGATTGTTTGTCACGGGAGGCAATGTTTTAAGGAGAACCCTCGCCGTTCAGTCGTGTTGGTTTGAGTTTGGAGAAAAATTAGGCTTACCCCTGTAGTGCAAAGCCGCCAAAAACACTATTAAAATAATACAAAAACCTCACATAAAAACTCTTTCTTTTGATAGTATAATTATAAGTGCAGTATGTTACAGCAAGAATCGAAGACATTCTGAGTTTTTGTTCTTAGTAGGCTAGCCTTGGTGAAGCTTGCTCGTTGAGCGTAATATTGTTAAGTGATACTATTTTTTTGGGGAAGTGTTGTGTAGATTTTTTTTATATAACGAAGTGTTTTTACGTTTGTGATTATGCCTTGTTACAACTTGGGGAGTAGCTGGGTGATGCGGGGTTTGTGGGCATTCTGTCTGGTCAGATGTGGCGTTTACCTGAGGTTAAAACGTCCCACATCTTGGGCAGGGTGTTACGCTGGCCAGCTTGCCAGAATGTACTCGTGACTCGCTAGCACTCGCCACGGCAGTGAAATGGGCTATAATAATCGTAGAACAATATTCTTTCTTTATTAGTATTCGTGTTGTCACAGACATATCAGTGTTTGCCTTTATTCTTGTCTGTGACACTTAGAAGTATTTTATATCCATAGTAGTGATTATAACATGCAGCGCGTGAGAGAGAGTTTGAAAGCGAGGAGGCAGTGTGTGTGCGTATGTACGTGTGCATTCCTCGCTCGGTGGGCCCACCCGCTCGCTATTGGTCGGCGTGCCTAGCGTGGTCTATGACGTCTGCTTTTCTGGTGACGTAGTGGCCTGTGGTTGGTCGCCGCCCTCCTTTGCCCAGTGGTGGGGCTCCTACCCTCTCCTCTCCTCAGAGCATGGCATTGTGCACTTGGTCCTTGACGTCCCTCGCATTCTGTCTCGCATCTAACCCCCTTTACTGTTTTGCCTCTCTCTGAACTCCTTCTTTCCAATACTTCCTATCTTTATTCAATTACCCATCCCTTCTGGTTCTCGCATACGACTTCCATAGTCGGCCAGTCGTATTACCAGCGCCTGTTCTCACATATATGTTTTGCACTAGCTTTAGAGGTTATTAGAATCATAGTCACATGGATTCATATTGTTGGGTGCTTCTAATTATTTGGTTGTTCTTTAGTACTATTTAATGCTAGAGAGTGGAGGGTATCTTTGGTTGTTGTCTGTGTTATGTATATGGCAAGTCAGAGCTTGTACGACTTCAACGGAGCTAGGTAGCCTGTAGTACACCCTTGTGCATATTTTCCTTTGCGAGCTTAGCAGTATACAAGCGAATGGTTTTTGCCTACTCTTGCTTGGATACTTGCTAACTCATTTTGTTGACCTTTGAGGAGCGCCAGGGTAAGACTAGATACTTGAGATCTGGACTTACCAAGAGAGCCTCCTAGTCACTTAACGTAAGATAAGGGAAATCTGTTCGGGGGAGACAGTAGGCTGCGAGCATGCTTGAGCTCTGCCTAGGCTCCCTGTACCTTTATGCTGCTGCTAGACTTTATTAGTAATAAAGACAGACTTTTTGTTTATTAACTTTAACCGCATATGTTTTAGCAATTATTCACGTATTGTTTTAGCCTAGGTTGATGCATAGTGCACAACCCAGAATGGCTGTTACTTTGGCTAAGGAAGTACTGTTTTTGAGTTGCTGTTGTTAGTGCTGTCACAGAGTTGTTGCACTCTCTTGTTTCCATATAATATATGGAAACAAGAGAGTGCAAATACACCCAAAAATGTAGGATACATATTATATGTATCCTACATTTTTGGGTGTATTTAAGATACACGCTTTGGTGTCCTGCCCCTGCATTACTTCTGTTCTATATTCGACGAGCATCTTAGAGCATCAGACGTTTTCAGAAGATTCCATATCTGTGTGCTGTAGGACTAGACTTCAAGTGTTTTCATAGAGCATTGAAGAGTTTTAGTGTTGAGTCCAGACTCACACTAAAGTTCACGTAAGCTTATAACCTTTTATTAAATCGTGTCATAGTTTATTTAAGCATTGTTATTACTTAAGAGCTTTTTATTAACGTAATTACTCTTGTTGTGAGTAGGCTTTGCTGTCACCGGAAAGCCTTTTTTTTTTTTTTTTTTTTAAGAGACAATGAACGGAGGAAGGAAAAACACAGATTAAACAAAAAGGTCCATGTGCCTAAAGGCATCCTCCATTCATAAAATGTTTGTAACAACTGGATTTAAACATTTGTAGATTGTAAGTTTGTGGAAAGCAATTCGAGGGAAGTGAATTCCAAAGAGTAGTAGCTCTGGGGATAAATGAATTCTGATAAGCAGAAGTTCTGCATTGTGGAGGAGAAAGTGTAAATTCATGGGCGCTCTAAGCTGCCCTAGTTCTACGGGGAAAGATGTGGAGAGGCGGCACAATTGAAGCAAGTTCCTCGGAACAATTGCTGTGAAAATATCTGTAGAATAATGCAAGGGATGCAACGTTTCTTCGTATGGATAATGTAGGAAGGTCCTGTGTGATTGCAGGGTTATTGATTAATCTAATAGCTTTATTTTGAATTTTGTCCAACTGCCTCAATGCAACCACTCTACTTCCACCCCACAGAGGTGAACAGTAATCCATCTGAGAACGCACATGACTTTTATAGATCACGGCCAACTGCTCGTCAGTGAAGAATTCTCGAACTCTGTACAGGAGTCCCAGTTTTTTTAGAGGCATTCTTAGCAATGCTTCTAACATAATGTGTCCAGCTCAAGTTAGTAGTTAATGTTACACCGAGAATGTCAATACTAGGGGAAGTGGGAATATTTACATCATTAAAAAATACATGGGAGTCAGTGAGATTCTGTCGGTTAGAAAATTTAATGTACTTGGTTTTCTGGGCATTAAAGGAAACTCGATTCTTTTGTCCCCATCCATTAATTCTAGAAAGGTCCTGGTTCAGAGAAATTGCAGTGTTTATTTTTGAATTTATAAGATCGGGTTGGGTGAAAGAATTGGTAAATGTGAAGGAACTGTGGAGTGATGAGTCATCTGCGTAGGAATGTATTGGATTATGAGTGGTAGATATGAGATCATTGATATGAATGAGGAACAAAATTGGGGCCAAAACTGATCCCTGGGGAACACCAGCATTTATTGAGTGATATTGAGAATAAAGGCCATCTACCATTACACGTATTTTTCTGTTATGAAGATAAGAAGAAATTAGTGGAACTAATGATGCAAGGCCGTAGTGTGACATCTTCGACAATAAGGATTGATGCCAGACTCTATCAAATGCCTTTGATATATCCAGTGCTATTGTATGTGTTTCACCATGTTGGTCTGTAGCTTGGTTGATTTGATGCGTAAGAAGGCAAAGCATGTCTGCAGTTGATCGACATCGTCTAAAACCATATTGCCTATCACTGATTAATTTATTATTCTCAAGATGCTTAATTATGTGATTATTTAATATAATTTCAAAGACTTTACCAAGAGTGGAAGTTATAGCTATTGGCCTGTAGTTTGATGGATCTGAAGAGGCACCTTTTTTAGGAACTGGATGGATGTTTGCTTCTTTCCAGGGTACTGGGAAGCATGAGGTATGAGTACACAGACGGAAAAAAATTGCCAATACAGGAGCGAGCACCAAGGTGCAATTCTTAAGTACTATTGGAGGAATTTCATCTGGACCAGGAGCCTTATCTTTCGAGAGATTCTGCAAAATAGTTTTGACATGTATGGTGTGGATCTTAAGTGAGGGAATTTCAGGCGAATTAAAATTAAGTACAGGGACATCTTGATTTATTTCATCTAAGGTTGAGTTGGTGGAGAAAATATCCGCAAGAACGTTAGCTTTACCTCGTGGGTCACTTACAAGATTGCCAGTCGGAGATTTTAATGGTGGAATGGATGAAGCAGTAGTGAAATTGGATTTAAATGAGTTAAGAGTAGACCAAAATATTTTGTTATCATTTGGATTATTTAGAAGTTTATTTGCCTGCTTGTGGAGAAAGTTTGATTTAGTTAGGTTTAATACAGTTTTGGCATGATTTCTGATGTTTCTAAAGTAATTAAAGGCTTCATGTGTTTTTGATCTTGTGTATGCATTGTTGGCTATTGTTTTTTGTTCAGTTACTCTAGCACAATTATGGTCAAACCATTTAGGTGAATTAGATCTTTTACTGTACTTTTGATGAGGAATAAAAGTTTCCATTCCAATTTTTACAAAATCTTGTATGTGGCTCAAGGTGGAGTGTGCATCATTAGAACAGAATGAGGTCCAGGGAATATCAATAAAGAAACCTTGAAGACCCTCCCAGTCTGCCCTATCGTAATGCCATTTAGTCACCAAAACAGGTTCAGAGTGGGAAGGTGTGGTAGGTGATAGACAGGTGGCCTGTATCAGACAGTGATCAGAAGATCCAAGCGGGGACCTCACTGTAACATCATAATTTTCTGAATTAGTTGTTAAAAATAAGTCCAGTAGGTGGGAATTATGATTAGGATTATCTGGTACACGGGTGGGTTGGTTGACTAGTTGAGTGAGATTAAATGAGTCTGCAAATAGCTCACATTCAAGACCAGCATCATCAGTCCTGGCTGAATGAGTGAGCCATTCAACATTATGGACATTAACACCTTACGAGCGGCCTATGCGGTTTATTTATATGTACCGCACAGCGGGGTGTTTTTAGCCAAAATAGGGCTGTTTACGTGATCATTTTCATGCCTAAATAAGACCCAGAACGTAAAACAAGTACCTATCCCTGAAAGGGCATTAACAGAGCTTTCGAATGACACCATAACGATCCTTGTATGATGGATAGTTTTCTTGCAATAACCGTGCAACGCGAGTGCAAAAAGCAGGTAATTCGGTACTTTCGGTACATAATTGAGTATGTAGCGAGTGAGAGAGGGAGGAGGGAGCTGAGATTTGTGTCAGTAGGTTCGCCGCGGTGGTCTGGAGCAGTCATACGCTCGCTAGTCTCCTGCCACCACTTGTCTCTCTCTCTCAGCCACATTACGTGCTGAAATTGCCACTCGAGTTATGTCGAGCGCCGCCACATAGTCCAGCTTTTTTTAACTCGACTTATGTTGCTCGCCGCTAATTAAGGGTTAAAATCACCCAACACAGTGATTTCAGAAGAAGCATTTAAGTTGAGGACACTGAGTTGTGAGGACAGAGAATCAAAAAGACTTTGCTCTGGAGGAGTATTTGGGGAAAGGTAGATGCAACATATGTATTTAAATTTACCAGCAGAAATTAATTTGTATATAGAATAATCAAAATAGGGACAATTGAAACTAGTAACCTCCTCCAGGGCAATTTCAGATTTTGCGAAGCAACATACACCTCCTTTAGGTCTGAAATTTTGGAGCAGTTGATAACCTGGAAAATTAAATCTAGACGTGTCAGATGTGGATGTTACTTGAGTCTCTGTCAAAAAAAGGAGAGTAGGGGATTCTGCTTGAAGAAATTGGTGTACAGAATTGATGTTAGAGTGAAGTCCCCTTATATTGCTAAAGAAAAAGCTGCACCGACGAGCAGCTTTGGGACGTTGCAATGCTCTTGACACAGTCGCATGATGACGACCGGGAGGGCCCTGTGTCAATGACCCAACCCTGCCGGGGATATCCGAGGGACCACCAGGTTTGCTCTTACCAATTGTACTGCCATATTTATTGGGTAAGGTGTATGGTGTTACATGTATGATATGTAGTGGGAAGAGTAGTGTTTTATGGATAGAGGATAGCAATGTAGGGCAATGTCGTGAAGTTGGATGTGTATGTTATATAAAGAGGGTTTTCCTGATACCCCTGATGTGTGAGGCAGAAAGATATGTATCCAGCTACCAAGGCCTGGGAGAGAAAATGGAATTCAGGCTATTCCCTGAGACTCCCGAAACCTGGGTGGTAGTACTTCCCTGGGCGGGGCTGCCTACCCCTACTACCTACAAAACTTACTTTGTAGAAGTACACTTAACCCAGTTAATTGATACCCCGTTATCCAGTAGATTAACACAGGAGGGTTTAGGTGTTTTGTTCACCGGCTTAATAGTTCGAGGGTTTGGAATTAGCGTACCGTTGTTGCAGATCTAGACTATCTTATAGTCCAATATTAAGTGCCCTTGTTTATTTCGTTGTGCCGGTCGTAACAATACGTGCACATAAAGATGTAAAACACTACGGTGTCTATCACAGTATATAAAATTTGCGTCTCATATGGAGGATACCCAGAGTTCGACAAGTAGCTCGACGCGTAGTAAGGAAATGTGTAATATGCCAGAGCTTAAATGGTAAACCTTATGTGACTGGACCAGCTCCGCCTTTACCTGAATACCGTGTAAAACATATCGAACCTTTCCAAGCTGTAGGGTTAGATTACACCAGTGCATTGAAGACGAGAGAGCAAGATAAGGTCTACATATTATTGTTGACCTGTGCGACGTCTCTCGCGGTACACTTAGAATTATGTGACAATATGACTAGTGAAGAATTTATGCTGGCATTTAGGCGGTTTTGTGCGCGTCGTTCGTTCCCTCAACTAGTACTTAGTGACAATGCTCCTACTTTTATCCAGGCATCTAGATACCTCAAGGATATGAGCAGTGATCCTACAATCATTGCTTTTATGGGAGAAAAGAAATGCGAATGGAGGTTCATCCCAGTTAAGGCACCTTGGTTCGGTGGAATGTGGGAACAATGTGTCAGCATAGTTAAATCAGGACTAAGAGCAGTAGTAGGACGTGCTCTGTTGAAGAAGAGTGAGTTGATGACAGTCCTCACTGAAATAGAGGCGGTATAATGGTAGGCTAGGGTTTAGAATTACTTTGAATAAATAACTCTCAGAAGCTGCCACCATTATCCAACTCATACAGACATTAATTAATAATTCAATTTATATTAATTAGTATCAGGTAACTGAAACTTGAGAATAATTCACAATAGTTTTAATGAAATTATATTTTAAGACTTATTCAGAAGTACACTAATATATTGAATGGTTAAGTATTAAGTAAAATTAATCCAAGTATGGAGAGGTCTGGTTTCACAAACACGAACTGGCCTCTTGTCCCCGTTATATTATACAAGTGAGGGGGAACTCCGTTCTCCCCTCTATGTCCAGAAATCCACTCTATATAACATCGGGTTACGCCCTCTGCATGACGTAAAACTAATACACCATAGGATGTATGACCATCTCGACCAATACCTATCGAGAATTATATATCTAGGTGTGGTTTAAAACTCTCCGACACTTCTTGGATACATCTTGACCACACCTCCATCATACGCTATACATGCCCCTTTCATTTAATGTTGTGTGACTAATGGTTTGATGACATCAGTCCTGACATAATGAATCCATGACCTGCGAGTCAAAGGTATACATCCTGGTGCCCTTTGATCTGCACCTGCGGATCAAAGGTATACATCCTGGTGCCCTTCGTTCTGCTTGAGTTGTATTTGATACAAGGAAGTATAATGTTTAGTCCATAAGATTAACATACATGTACCCCTGTACATAAGTAGGTAAAGAGTAATAGTTGGTTAAGTAAGTGTAAAATGTGAGTATATAACAGCGGTCGTGAATGATCGTCCGCTCACGTATGTATACACCGACTTGCAAGAACCAATGGCATTAACGCCACTCACTTACTCTACGGTAAACGGTAAACCATTGACTGCGTTTCCTTCCGATTTTCAGTCAATTGTAGAATTAGAGGATACTTCATTGTACTCTGAAGCAGCGGTATCAAAGCGGTACTAGTGTATATCGAAAGTTATCGAGGATTTCAGAAAAAGGTGAATTTATGAATATTTACTAGCCTTGAGGGAGAGAAGACGAAGCGTCTATCATCTTATCGGAAAATAGTTGCCGATTTGCTTTCAAGTCATTTTATTATCATACATTTTTCATATGAATTTTAGACAAATTCTAGAAAAAGTTATCTTTAGGACCGACAGTAGTCCCATCGATATTTGTGCCTAATAAGTCTGTAATAGCATATACCTTCTTGCTATACATGTCATTAACCCGGGAGCTGCGGGAAGACTCTTAAGACGTTCTACTGGGCGAATGTGGCAAGGCTCTTAACCCTTGTCTAGTGGGGGGTTTTGGGCTTATTTGGGCATATTCAGGCCCTCTTGAATGATAAATCAAGTATCTGCATGAAAAGAAATGTATTCAGCAAAAAAATAGGCGCTAATAGCTTCACAATGAGACCAGAACGAGCTACGTAGCACTCGTGGTTCTCATACAGTGGTAGCAGTAACATGGGAGTTTAGCGTATAGCGGCATATTTTTCCCAGCTATGCTCACTACTGGCTACACTGCCGGCCTCTCGAGAACACAGGGAACATGAGTTAATGGGCGGCGGTAAGCCCTGGGAATCGGCTGTCTGGCCCGCTGCGCTCCCGGCCATTTGCACTCGATTTTAACCCTTTAAAAGCCTTAATAATGCTCCTAACTTGCTGCAAATTGGAGGCGGACTTAAGTCCGCCTCTTTACCCAAAGCCTTAACCTTGGTTATATATATATAACTACTAGAAGGTCCCTTCTGAAACCAGAGTGGCCTATTCAGGAACCAGGAATGTGTTAAGGCCTTGGGTAAAGAGTTCCTTAGTAATGAAATTAAGTCCTTAAGTCCGCCCCCGATCTTTAAGGGTTAAGATCCAAGGCCTAAAAAAAA
Organism: Paralithodes platypus; assembly: GCA_032716605.1. Taxonomy (NCBI): domain Eukaryota; kingdom Metazoa; phylum Arthropoda; class Malacostraca; order Decapoda; family Lithodidae; genus Paralithodes; species Paralithodes platypus. The sequence goes on along the minus strand of CM064531.1, from coordinate 24,912,269 downwards.
TAACTTTTAAAACACACCAGTGGCACTCGAAACAAAGCAATTTGTGTTTAGGTGAGATTATTTTCCTCCATTACTTGCTCCTAAAGGTAACCTTTAGCCAAACTATCAGAAACGGCTATCTCTGTTGATAGCTATATTTGCATATTGTTTGGTTTCTGTGAATAACAATTTTTTTTAAATTTAGTCCTCGTAATTTACCTAAAAAAATAAAATTCACGCTCATTAAAAATGTGTCATCAAAATATAATAATCATCAAAAGTTATTTGTATATGAATAAAATACAAATCGGTACCTAGCGAAGAAAATTATGCATTTAGAGACACCCTTCACGAATATGCGAATAGTGGTTCCAAGCATGAGAAGTTTGATAACGAAACCAAAGCAAAACAATGCAATGATTTATTTTATTTCAGATGCATTAACACCTTACGAGCGGCCTATGCGGTTTATTTATGTGTACCGCACAGCGGGGTGTTTTTAGCCAAAATAGGGCTGTTTACGTGATCATTTTCATGCCTAAATAAGACCCAGAACGTAAAACAAGTACCTATCCCTGAAAGGGCATAAACAGAGCTTTCGAATGACACCATAACGATCCTTGTATGATTGATAGTTTTCTTGCAATAACCGTGCAACGCGAGTGCAAAAAGCAGGTAATTCGGTACTTTCAGTACATAATTGAGTATGTAGCGAGTGAGAGAGGGAGGAGGGAGCTGAGATTTGTGTCAGTAGGTTCGCCGCGGTGGTCTGGAGCAGTCATACGCTCGCTAGTCTCCTGCCACCACTTGTCTCTCTCTCTCAGCCACATTACGTGCTGAAATTGCCACTCGAGTTATGTCGAGCGCCGCCACATAGTCCAGCTTTATTTAACTCGACTTATGTTGCTCGCCGCTAAATAAGGGTTAAAAGCTTGGCTGTAAAGGTTTAAAGTTACAAATGTGTAGTATTATTATGGTTTATAACTGTGTGCTTACCTGGTTGGAATGGCCAGAGTTTTGACCTGGTGTTGTGTCCAGTTGGCCCGGGTGAGAGCATCCACCCGGCACCAGTAGTCTGGGGTGTAGCCAATGAACTGATACGTTAAGCCGCTGAACGCTGGCATGAAACCAGCTGAAGAACACCATGGAAAATAATTAACTGGTGAATATAAGGCCGGTATCACACAAGAGCTTTTATAGTCAACATTGGTCAATCAACATTTTTCTGGCAACATTTCTGGAATATTTTTCACGGGTATCGAAAACTAGACTGATAATAAATTAATTTACGTAACCGAAATATTGAAAATGTTTACCTCCTCATAAGCTACCTGACCAATGTTGAGCATAAATGTTTGAGGGAAAAAGCGCTTGTGTGATAACGGCTTAACCCCTTCTATACCAGTGAAGTCTTTTTAATTATATTTTAGCTATATTAAGACGATGTTGTGCAGTTTAAGAAGAATCTGAGGTAGTTAATAGTGTTACATGAGATAATCTGTAGCCGTTTGATTGCTAGAGGTCCTTCCTAAGCTGAGCAAAATCGTCTAGTAATTGCCATAATATTAATGAAAATTACATCATCGGTACAAAAGGGGTTAATGCTACAGGTATGAACAGTTGAAAGCACCCTAATGATAAAAACAAGACGTAATTCATTAAATCTGAAGGGACACATGGGAAGGACCCATCCCACATACAGTATGCATTATGCTGTTAAAATAAGCGGGATTGATAGTATGGTTATTCTCCCTACCAAGGTATGCCCACAGTTGCCGCCTCACACAAGTTATTTTATATTAATGATAATGTCCAACAGATTGGGAGAGAGGTATCTTGACCATGATTCGAACCCACTCACTCTAGATATTTGTGTGAGTTAGGCACCATATCCACTCCGCTCACGGTCGAGTGGATATGATGCCCAACTTTCACAAAAATATCTGGAGTGGGTTGTTTTGTACTGTAAGCGACCTGGCCTTTGAGAAGACGATATCTCGTAGCTCATCCCTTTCGATCAATATATATATTTTTTTTATTATTAGCTGCATGTCATAATTTTTGTAGCTGACATATCTTATAGTTATTGCATAGTGCATTATTCTAAAGTAACACATATTTATAAAACAAATAATATTACAAAGGGAGGAGGCATTTTCGCGACTTTTTGTTAGAATGATTAATCAGCCTTCCAATTATGCATATATTCATTATTAGCTGCATATGGAAATTCCCACGTTTATATATGCACTTAAGGTAGTCATTAGTATAGTCGTCCACTATATAATACAAACATGCATAATAAGAAATCTCAATAAACTGTGTTAATCCTAGGTGTTGAGTATTGTTGATGTCGACAGTCGTAGCTCTGGCGCTAGTTCAGATGCGCCCCCAACTTAAATTAAATGAGATCAGGTCCCTTTGTGTTATCGTGCTCACAATAGATGGCGCGCAAAGAAACAATTTTATATCATTCTGTTTAACCTCATAATAATTGTGTCAGCTATAAAGTGTTATACACGAAAACAAAGAGGAAAGCCCATACTACAATATGAATTAATTAATCATGGAAAAAAATCGACATTTCATACTGAAATTTTTTCAATATTAAAAATAAAGTAGACATGCCGTTCAAAAAAAAAAAAAAACGGCATACTCATTTCTGGGATGGGTTACCATCATCACAAGTATTACCATCATCAATCATACAATCACCATCATCACTACTACTGCCATCCTCACTAAAACTGCACCATCATCACTACTACTGTCATCATCACCATTACTATGATCATCACTACTACTATTACAATCATCACTATTACTCTCACCATCATCACTACTACTGTCACCATTGTCACTACCATCATCATTGTTACTACAACTTTCACCATCATCACTACTACTATCACCATAATCTTACAATCATCCTTACTAGTGTTAACATCATCACTACTACTGTCACCATCATCACAATTGTCGTCAGTATCAATACAACTATCACCATCATCACTATTATCACCATCATTACTACTATCACCAGTATCCCTACTACTACTACCATAATTTCTACTGTCAACTAAACTAACGTAACCTAACTTAAGGGGACTTAACCTAACCTATCCAAACTGGGGCAAGTTCCTCATACACATGAGAGGTGGGTTGTTTTGGGGGCGTTATCTCCAGTAACCATCACTAATACTTTCACCATCATCACTACAACTATCCCCACTATCTACTTCCATCATCACTGCTACTATCACAACTACTTTCACAATCATGACTGCCCTCACTACCATAATAACCATCATCATCACTACTGGCAATATCATAACTGCTACAATAATCACCACAACTATCACTACTACACTCAGACACAATATAATCACCACTATAGATCTATCAACCCCATGACAAATACTATCACAATCACTAACATCATCATTACTAGTACCATAATCACCATTATCATCACTTTTGTGATGTGTGGCATCCTGTGATGGTCATTATTGCTGCCACATAAGAGTGTGTGTGCCCCTGCGGGGCACACTCACACAAGCATACAGACACAGTGATTTCATCACTACAACTACAACCATCATCCTACTATTATCACCATCATCACTACTATTACCATCATCCCAACTATTACTACCATCACTTCTAATGGGGTGAAGGGGGGGGGGGGGGATAAAACCATATTTTGTATCTAAAATCATAACTATTGCACAAATTCAAAAAATCTTATTTTGACTGACGTTCACATTCACCCAACAAAATAATGTTTGTGTGAAATTTGGTGAAAATCCGTCCAATGGTCTATGAGTTCCAGGACAGACGGACGACGACGACGACGACAACGCCACTTTTTCCGGTGGTACCCACTATACGGGGAGGGGCGGCCCCGGGCGATACCAAACTCTGCTTACGCAGAGTTGATAATCATCGTTCTTCAGCATTCAACTCGTCATAATTGCGTTGTATGCTGAGCAATAATTATATTTTATATGAAATAAACACTTTTCACTGGCTCTCCAACGGAGTCATCAGAATTTGTTTAACCCTTTCAATATCGGTGACATATTTGTTATTGGAGATCAGCTACATTATGATGATTATATAAAGCTTAGGAAATAATTATATATGGTAACTAAAAGGATTAATTGAGAGAATCTGAAAGTTTTTAATGGGTAGGTATCATTGCTAACCTGACTAAAATTGTCTAATAGTTGCCAGAATATAATGAAGGACGTCCCCGCTACTGAGAGGGTTAACATTTATAGTTTATTTATATGAATATAATCGCAAACGTGTTCACTCATGATTTTGAGTAAGGCTGCCAAATACAAAATGTTAACTCGTGAACGATTTTCACCCACAATAATTGTGTCTACTACAATCTATTATATCTCAAAACATAAAGGAAAGGCTAATCTAAAATATAACTAGAAAATCACACAAAACCTAGAACAATCATACATAATATTACTCCAACTAAAAATATTCATTGCTTTTACACAGTCTTGAGTGACGACACTAGGTTTTCATATAATATACTGTATATAAAGTAATGTTCATGCTCTTACAAAGAGCGTCATCATAATTTGTTTATCATCAATCCTTTTTTTCATATAAACATAGTGAGAAAAGGTACACATGAGCGGAAAACGGATTTACTATTTTGTTATGAAGTTTATAGATATGTATTATAGTTATATGTATAGCTTATTGTATAAAAAGATAATTAAATAACAACACACTTTCTAGGCATAATAGTTATTTTTCTTCGAAAATGTATACATACCCGGTAATGTATTCATAATATACCAGTAACACTCTTGTAACAGCTTCAAAATTCATATTACTTACAAAGGCTTACAGAATACACTCTTAGTACGAGTACTTCAAGTGTATCACTCCCAAGACTGGAACGAGACTTCATTGTATTGAACGGTTGAAAGTACAGGCTCTCAGCCTATGCCCGAGAGGGAGTAAAGTTGGAATATATAACAAAAATAAAAAAATTAACTATATATACGAAAAACTAATCACTTGAATACTGCACAATAGGTACATACTATACCACTCACGGGAGGGTGGGAGAGGCACGAATCATCCATCTTTATAGTTAGCGGCAAAACAGTGTCCTCCAGTAGGCCTATTGAGTTCATTGTTACATAGCGTTATCAATAGCTTGCCTATTTTCTCAAAATCGATCGATCGTTATTCGTAGCGGAAATTTTACTTGGATCGAATTGTTTGCTGCTTTTGCCACCAAATTTCTGAAGGATTGCCCTGGCTGCAGAACGAGATTTGAGTGTTTGTGCACTTTAATAAACATCTTCAAACCACTTGAATAGCAGTTCTGAGCGTCAAGGGGTTGATTCCTTGGCACGCAGAACCATGAATTGAGTGGCTAGGAGGTTTTTCCTAAATTGTACTCAAATCGAGTTCCTAAGTCAAGGCAAGCCTTCAGAAACTCGGTATCAAAAAGCATATAACTTGATTCGCATTAAATTTCTGTTACAAATAGTGATCAATGTGCGTGCGTGAAGCTGGCAACATCGCGGTCCTAAGATTTAAAGATGGTTGTATCCAGTCCCTCGATGACTCGTTCCAACTCGAAAGTGTGTTTATAATATATTATACTATTCTTGTGTATATATATATATATATATATATATATATATATATATATATATATATATATATATATATTATACTATATACACTGTAGTATGCTTTTGAACAAAACCGATTTTTTTTTAGGATCGACTGTAGAGTTGAAAATAATATCATGTTCTTCTAAACCATTTGTACTATAATAACCTAATGAAGGAGATGGGCGTCAATTAGAAAATGTAGCACACAAATGTTTTTAGAAGTAAGCTAGACACTGAACGTCTGATATTATGGTTACGCTGTGAAATCAAACATATTAGTAGAATCAGGTATACTTAATCAAAAGATCTGAATGATGTCAAGTAATAATTATGTAAAGCTATGTTACTGATATAATGTGTTAGTCATTAAAATTACAACTGCCTTAACGATTGCAGTCATAGATATGTTCAAACATTTGCTACTCTGTTCACAGAATGCAATGTTGAAGATAAAGCCTGTGCCACATGTCTGAAGTTCCGAACACTACAGGCCGTTGCAGCCGCGAAAAGTGTTTGGTTATAGAGCATAGTGGGCGGTGCTGTTCTTGTGACGGTTGTTTTTCGTTTAAGTACGAATATGTACAAATAAACACATACACAATTAACTCCTTTACTGCGGTGACGTAATAGCTTATCGTGTAGGCCCAGGCGAGCATATTATGTTAATTTGGGGTTTATATAATTCTATCTACGCGGCGAATATCAATCAGATCAACGTAAAACAGTGCTCAACGTGTTGAGCTGGTCTAATTCTCCCCATAGAAGTCAACCTGAGTGTTGTGAGAGCAAGTGAGGGTTCACAGGGAGGGAGGAAAGTGGGGGGGGTTTACGCGGGAAAATCTTCCCTCTCTCGCCCAAATGGGCGTTCGGACTCGTTTAGTCTGCCATGACTTCGCGCTCATCCATAATTTCTTTCGCTTTGCCTATCACTTTATTTCCTCACATATTATCTACCACACATATATATATATATATATATATATATATATATATATATATATATATATATATATATATTTGTTTTACCTATAATATAATGTATTTCCTCGCATATATCTGCCGTAAAATATTTCTTCTCTCTCTCTCTTTCTTTCTCTCCCCCCCATGGTGTTAACACAGGAGTGTTGCCATATGCGGGGGCTCTGAATTGTTTTTTCTCTCCTTTCTCTTCCTCTCTCTCTCTCTCTCTCTCTCTCTCTCTCTCATTTATCGCTCTTACTGACATACTCGCTCTCATTTATCGATCTTACTCACATGAATGTTTACGGCATGTACTATATTTCCGTACATTGCGAAATGTACTCTCTGTACAGGGTGGGAGTGTTGCCATAAGTGTCACTAAATTTACCTTCCTTCCTCCCCCTCCTCTCTCTCTCTCTCTGGGAGTGGGAGTGTTGCCATAAGAGTATGTCACTAAATTTAACTCCCTCCCTCCTCGTCCTTTCCCCCCCCCCCCCCCCCTCCCTCCCTTTCCCTCTCCCCCTCTCTCTCTCTCTCTCTCTCTCTCTCTCTCTCTCTCTCTCTCTCTCTCTCTCTCTCTCTCTCTCTCTCTCTCTCTCTCTCTCTCTCTCTCTCTCTCTCTCTCTCTCTCTCTCGTCCCTATGCGTATCCTAATTCTATCTTGAAGCTCTATTATTTATTATCACAATATATCACTCGGTAGCCTATTCCACATATTTACAACTCTGTTACCAAACAAAGGCAGATCCCTTACATAGCCAATCTCTCCTCTCTCTCTCGCTCTTGTTTGCACACTGGTAATAATAAGAGAGATTACTTACAACACATGCAACCAAAGTAAAAGTTTGGAGTCTGGAGAGAGCCAAGAGGCCCACACAAGGCAGATCCCTTATACATCCAACCCATCCCATAAACATTATATGTTACTTACTTACATCAAATGCAACCATTTTATAATTGTAAGAGATAAGAATATAGGAGAAAGATAGCCAAGTGGCCTACACAAGCCAGACCCCTTATACATCCAACCCATCTAATAAAAGGTGTGTTACTTACACTAAACGTGCACCCAAAATACAATTGTAAGAACTATGAACATAAGAAAAAGAGAAGCCAAGTGGCCCATGCAAAGCAGATCCCCTTCACATCCAACCCACCTAATAAACAGTATGTTACTTACACTAAACGTGCACCCAATACAATTATTGTAAGAACTATGAACATAAGAGAAAGAGAACCAAGTGGCCCATGCAAGGCAGATCCCTTTCACATCCAACCCATCTAATAAACGGTGTGTTACTTACACTAAGCGTGCATCCAAGATGCAATTGTAAGAACTATGAACATAAGAGGAGAGCCAAGTGGCCCATGCATGGCAGATCCCTTTCACATCCAACTCATCTAATAAACGGTGTTACACTACACGTGCACCCAAGATACAATAATTGTAAGAACTATGAACATAAGAGAAAGAGAGCCAAGTGGCCCATGCAATCCATCTAATAAACGATATTATTTACACTATAGGGTAAGACGGGGTAATTTCGCCGAAAATCGCGTATTTTGACGAATAGAAACTGCCACAAAAGGAATTTTTAAATTTTAATTTGTTTACCTATACATTCAGCCTTTCTGCTATAGATGCCCATAAAATGAAAACAAAATATAATGTTTTGGTCATGCTGCCGAATTTTTGAAAAAAGTCACTCTCGCGGCGAAATTACCCCGCCCGGCGGGGTAATTTTTCCGCGACCTATTTTACGCATCATCTAGCTAGTAAACTAGATAACATTATATGAGTAATGGCCAGACAAAACACTAGCGCGCAGGTAAAAGCAATGAAAACATTCACAAACCCAAACTGACACTAAACATGCCAATAGAAAAACATTGCACGCACAACACACAACTGAACAGGGCGGGCAGAGATGCAGGTGTGTCACATGTCTAGGCCTAGGCGCCACTGTGTCTAGTACGGGTGTGGACGTGTCTAGTGCGGGTGTGGAGTTGTGGAGATGTAGTGCGGGTGTGGACGTGTCTTGTGCGGTTATGGACGTATTTATTAGGCCTACGGATGTGGAAGTATTTAGTGCGGGTGTCGACGTGTCTCGTGTGGGTGCGGCGTGTAGGTTGCTAGTACAAAGTACCAGGCAGCAGCTGACGGCTACTGCCAACACTGTGTCACACACAAACATACAAACAAACACACATACAAACCACCCACAAACACGCTCACACACACCCGACCATACCGTCAGACGCGCCGCTAGCCCCGGCTCCAGGCCCCGCGAAACTGCAACTAAACCTAAGCAACCTAGATCTACAACCTAAGCCAAACTAGCTATACAACCTAAGCCAAACTTGCTCTACAACCTAAACCAAAACTGCTCTACAACCTAAGCCAAACTGCAGCCGAATCCATGCAATAGTTTTGGAGATATCGGCGTTTGAATGCAAATTATTAGCGCCGCGGCGAAATTACCCAGCAGCGAAATTACCCTGTCTTACCCTAATGAGAAACATATATTCATTATATTTACAATCAACTAAATATGACTATAAATCAAGAATATATTGAAGCTACAGGTCAGACATTACATAGAAGTCGGAAAGAGCATGAGGACAACACGTATTAATTTAAAATGAGTCAGAAACCTGGATTGAATGGCAAAATAACAGAGAATAGGAGGAAACCTGTAACTTTAAACTACAAGGTAAACACATAATAAATTGAGTAAGACTTACTAAATGCACACATGACGAAGATGAGCAGATTCCATCGGCCACTGGTTCCAACCACTTCAATCAGCGCCTCAAAAGTTGTAATATCTGTTGTGGTTCCCCCATTTCGTTCCTCAGACGTCCCATCATCAGCAAAATCACTAGCACCAGATGAATGTTCAGCGTAATTTACTACATCATCTACCAGGAAAGTGTTTCCAATCTTTTCTCCATCATATTTCCTGTATGATTGTTTCTTGCTTGCATCATCATCAAGGAAAGTCTTCATGTCCTCATTGTCAACATCAGAGCAGTCCATAACCTGTGATGATTGTCGTTCATGACTGGTTTCATCATGATCTAAGATAGCCTTTATATTATCATTATTAGTTGAACTTCTAGATGACTGTTTGTTGGCTTCATCAGATGGTTCCATATTGTTTGTGGTTTCACCATAAACCAACAGAGGTTTCATAGCTATAGTCTTTACAGCAGGATTCTCCATCATTGCGGTCTTCGACACATTGGCTACGAGACGTCCTTGATTTCACCCAGTGATACCTGTAATACAAATATTGATGACTGGTATATTTGAATAACATATTTTGGACGTTATAAATAGTTAATTTTTTTCTAATAAAGCCAACCAATAACTGTTACATACAGGAAAACGTTCCTAATAATACTAGTCATATTTAAGTTACAGTATCGCCAGCCTGACGGCCTCTTCTACCAACGATATCGCAAAAAGCAAGCTGGGATTTTGTATAAGGTGATATATTGCACATTTGTTATCATAATACAGCGTTCTAATGTGTTCAGGCTACATTAATACATAAAGAATTTACTCGATATACCACCAGCAAGCTGTATATAAAATATGAATAGCTAAACTATAGTTTTGCAATACTGTAGTTTCATGGGCAGAATTTCAAGTAACATTGAATACTGAGGCAGTAATGACAGGTAACCACAGTTCCACAAAAGTTGTGTAATTAGCCTACCCTTAAGGGATAGAGGAAAACATCAGAGTGGTATCGCCCTCCTCCCTTTGTCATAGTGGTGACCATATTGTGTCTGAGTGTAGTAATAATAGTTTTGGTGATTATAAGAACACACAAGAAAAATGTAAATCTGCAGAAGGCCTATTGGCCAATACGATTATGGTAGCAGTTATGATATTGCCAGTAGTGATGATGATGGTTATTATGGTAGTGAGGGTAGTCGTGATTGTGAAAGTAGTTGTGATAGTGGTGGTTATAGTAGCAGTGATGATGGTAGTAGATGATGGGGATAGTAGTAGTGATGATGGTGAAAGTATTGGTGATGTTGGTGATGGTTACTGGAGATGATGCCCCAAAAACAACTCGCCCCGCATTTGTTAGGTTAAGTTAGGTTAAGTTAGTTTAGTTGACATTAGAAGTGATGGTAGTAATAATGGGGATGATGGTGATAGTAGTGATGATGGTGATAATAGTAGTGATGATGGTTGAAGCTGTGCAATAATGATGAGCAACCTGAAGTTAGTTCGATATTCGATGTTCGATATTCGATATTCGAAATTTCGGTCATTTTATTAATATTTTCATGTTATTGTTAGTAACAGTACATTTTCGGTATGTCTGTGTCACACACCAATTTCTATGAGGAAGATCGATATAAATTTAAATTATATTATAAATACACAAAATATGGAAAAATCAAAGTCCTGAACTTTGGATATTCATTTCAATACCACAAAATTCAAGGTCCATATCACATATCTTGTACTGATATTGTTGTGTTTCATACCAATTTTAAGGAGGAAGATCGATATCAATTTGTTTTATGTAATAGGAAAAATATTATGGAAAAATCGAAGTCCTGAACTTTGGATATTCATATAAATATCACAAGATACTGGGTCTATATTACATATTTTGTACTGATATGGTTGTGTTACATACCAATTTTAAGGAGGAAGATCGATATCAATATTGATTATAATATAAATACAAAAATATTATGGACAATGTTTTCCTTAAATAGTAGAAGATAATTGTGATATAGGCCCAGTATCTTGTGGTATTGATATAAATATCCAAAGTTCAGGACTTCGATTTTACCATAATAGCTGTCCTATTATATAAAAATCAATATTGATATCGATCTTCCTCCTTAAAATTGATATGTAACACAACCATATCAGTGCAACATATATGATATAGACCCAGTATCTTGTGGTATAGATATGAATATCAAAAGTTCAGGACTTCGATTTTTTCATAATATTTTTGTATTTATATTATAATCAATATTGATATTGATCTTCCACCTTAAAGTTGGTATGTAACTCAACCATATCAGTACAACATATATGATATAGACCCAATATCTAGTGGTATTGATATGAATATCCAAAGTTCAGGACTTCGATTTTTCCCTACTATTTTTGTATGTATATTTTAATCAATATTGATATCGATCTGTATCCTTAAAATTGGTATGTTAGTACGAGCTATTTAATATAGGTCCAGTATCTTGTGGTATGATATGAATATCCAAAGTTCAGGACTTCGATTTTTCCATAATATTTTTCCTATTATATAAGAATAAATATTGATATCGATCTTCCTCCTTAAAATTGGTATGTAGCACGACCATATCAGTACAACATAATATGATATAGACACATTATCTAGTGGTATTGATATGAAGATCCATAGTTCAGGACTTCGATTTTTCTATAATATTTTTGTATTTATATTATAATCAATAATGATATCGATCTTCCACCTTAAACCAGGAATAATCTCTAAACCGGGAATAATCTCTAAAGAGATTACCGCATGTCCTTCAATCGCCGGATCCCTACCCACCTCGTGAGGTTTGTGACTCCGTCCCTGTAATTCCGTGGTTTGTAACTATGTGATATCTGAGGGGAGCGTTGGTAAGGGGAAACCACTAAGAGAACTCCTTGTCTGGTGCCGTTCTTTACATCGGGGAGTGTGGAACTCCTCTTTTTGAGGTAGTCCTCAGGAGCCGAGCAGAGAGAGCGCCGGTGGGTCCTTCATTGCCATTCTCAGCCATGAATGTAAATGTAGATCCGACCAGAACCAAAAATTCGATGAAAGAACGTTCTGCGAGTTCTAAAACCGCAACTTTAAAGGTTTTCTATGCAAACGCTCGTAGCATACGCAATAAATTTTCAGATTTAGAGGAACTAGTGTTTACAGAAAATTATGATGTGATTGGCATAACAGAATCTTTGCTCAATACAGAAGATAGAGACTTTTTAGCAGAGTATTCACTTCCCGGTTATGTAATGTTTGAGAACAGCCGAATAAATAAAAATGGAGGTGGTGTTTTATTTTATATCAAAGAAAGTCTTAACCCGACCCTCGTGTCAAAACCTCAAATTGTGAATGTCGACACATCTTTTGTGCTAATAAAGAATAATAAAGGTACAAAAATAATACTTGCGTTAATATACAGACCTCCAGCTCAATCAGTGCAAACTGACCGAGAAATTTACGAACTAATTGCAGTTGTAAGTAACTCACAAGATACCGTAATTTTTGGCGACTTTAATTTACCTGTGACCAAGTGGGGCGATACTCTTACTTCACACTCCGGACATGACTTGTATACGAACTTGCAAGAGAGTTCGCTTTATCAATTTGTTCGAACGCCGACCCGTGGAAATAACGTTCTTGACATTGTACTTGCAACAAAAGAAGAATTGATTGAGAATTTGAATGTTGGTGATGAATTCAGTAACAGCGACCATCGTACGATAACTTTCACTTTAAACTTTACTAGTAACGAACCAAATAGTAGCATCGAAAAACTCCCTAATTTCAAGAAAGCAAACTTCCATAAACTTAGAGCTATGTTTAAAGAAACTGACTGGAGCTTTTTAATTAACAATAACAACATAAATACATCTTGGAAGTTATTCGAAACCACTTACCTAAAAGCAGTGCAAGACTACATACCATCGAAAATACGGCGTCCAGGCCATAATAATAAGCCCAAATGGTGGAATAAAGATATTTCAAACTGCCTGCTTGCTAAAAAATTTGCTAATGATAGATTAAAATCCTCACAAAATGACAAAGAACGGGTGAAATTTGTAGAGCTACGACGCAAAGCCAAAAAGTTAATTAAGCAAAGTAAAAAGACCTTAGAGTTACATATTGCGAATCAAAGTAAAACAAACCCGAAAGAATTCTATAGTTATATCAGAAAGAAAAAAGTAGTTACTTCAACTGTTGGACCGTTAGTCGATGAAAATGGAGAATACACCAAAGACGAAGTACAAATGAGTAATGCCCTCAATACCTTCTTTGCATCAGTTTTTACAACAGAAGACCTCAGTGATATCCCTACACCATCGCCGATTCAGATTGATAATTCAGATGTTCTAAGCAATATCATCGTTACAGAGAGAGAAGTATTGAATTGTTTAGATAAACTCAAGGTAAATAAAACGCCAGGACCTGATACAATCTCGCCTAGAGTTCTAAAGGAAGCTAAGGATGAGCTCTCCAAACCACCGACATTACTATTCAATAAATCCTTGCAGTCTGGAACTATGCCTGATCAGTGGAAGCTAGCCAACATAACACCGATATTAAAAAAAGGCAGCAAATCCCTACCCAGTAACTATCGTCCAATTAGCTTAACCTCAGTTGTATGTAAAATGCTAGAAACGGTCATACGAGACAGACTCGTAAATCACTTAGAGGAAAATAACATACTTAAAGATACTCAACACGGCTTTCGTAAAAAACGTTCCTGTTTAACAAACCTCTTAGACTTCTTCCACGATATCCTCAACCTCTACGATGAGAGTAAAGCTGTAGATATTATATACCTTGATTTTCCAAAGGGCTTTGACAAAGTTCCCCACAAACGTTTACTGCTAAAACTAAAAGCGCATGGAATACAAGACGGTGTGTTGAAATGGGTAGAAAATTGGCTCAGCAACAGAAAGCAAAGGGTAGTCATAAACGGGAAGGCATCTAAATGGACCAATGTAAGTAGCGGGGTACCCCAGGGATCGGTACTAGGACCAATTCTCTTTCTAATTTACATCAACGACATAAATGAGGGTCTCACCTGTACAATCTCAAAATTTGCTGACGATACAAAAATTGCAAATACCGTACTCTCAAAAGAACAAGTTGACGATATGCAACACAATCTAGATAAATTGTCATGTTGGGCCCAAATTTGGCAAATGAGTTTCAATGCGGATAAATGTAAAGTACTACATGTCGGATACCTAAATGAGAAAGCAAACTATTCGATGAATGGCACTCAGCTTAAGAATGTAAACAGAGAAACCGATCTGGGAGTAACAATATCGAGTAACCTAAAACCGAGTCAACAATGTTCAGAAGTTGTTAAGAAGGCAAACAAAATAATTGGCTTTATAGGCAGGTCATTTGAGCATAAATCCAAAGAAGTTATCCTAACCCTTTACAATTCCTTAGTCCGCCCTCTTCTGGAATACTGCGTTCAATCCTGGTGCCCTTATTACCAAAAAGATATAAACAAGCTAGAAAGAGTTCAACGTAGAGTTACCAAAATGATACCTAGCCTAAAGAACAAACCATACGAAGAGCGTCTTAGAGAATTAAATCTATTTCCTTTAACCCAGCGCAGATTAAGAGGTGACTTAATTCAAGTGTTCAAAATCATCAAAGGCATCGACAATATGAACTGTAGTAAGTACTTCTCTATCGACCAATCTAATTACACGCGGGGAAACGGTTGCAAAATTATTGGAAAATCTTTTAACTCGCAAGAATCTAAGAATTTCTTCTTCAATCGAGTTGTCAACTTGTGGAATGGGCTTCCCCGAAACGTTATAGACTGCATCACCGTTGATTCATTTAAACTCCGCCTAGACAAATATCTCTCATCAAACCCGCGACTGACTGCGTTTCTAAATTAATAACTTTATTTTATCCCCCCCTCAGTTACTAACCCCTCTATCCTCTACTAACTTCCTAATCCTGCCATGGACATTAGTTCCAGGGCAGTAATTCCCTTTCCAATGTTCCCTTACCCACTCTAAACCACTGTTTGGACACTTGATCCTCAGTGTTTTGGAGGACAAGCAACCTAGAAGGGTCACTATATCTGTTGTTGCTTGATTTCCTTTGTACTCCTTTGTACTCCTCCCCTTGCGGGTGAGCAAATTCCATGGAACTTCTATGGAGGTAGGGAGAGTGTCTGTTAGGTGTCAAAAGATACTCCGTTGTCGGGATATGTCGTTGGGGGACGTATGACCCGTGTTTGGAATAAAAAAAAGGAACACAACTTCTATAGTTATATCTCAAAACAGTTTTCCTAAGCCTTGACAAACAGACTGAGAGACCCCGCTGACCTTCTGCGTGTTATAGCATAGAACCGACAAGTGTCTCCATTACCCCTTAACCCCGCCGTGAAGGCATGAAGGAAAAAACAAATGGTTGGGAGGCCGTGACTGATAATAACTACACTTGGTTAAGAAGCTTCCCTTTCCAGCCTAAACCCTGCAGGTTCTGGTTAGAAAACAAACCCTCGACTTAGTGTCCTGGAAAGAGATTATGTCTACCTTTACTGTAGGTGGGAGGAGGTATTCGTGAGTGCAACTTTTCCCACCTGACCAACAGTTTGTAATTCACGGCGGAGAATTTATAATTCACGGCGGAATCGCCGCCTTAGTTGGTCAAGATGCTACTCTGCCTTGTTGACCTTGAAACCTAGGTACGGTGGCAGAAAAAGAATTGCAATTGACATGGAAATTATATCTGACTCCTTAACTTATGCCACCAATAGCCAGTCGTCTAAGTTTCACCACTCTTAAGTTTGAACATTTCTTCTCATAGTATGAAATTGGGCCGGACTAAGGTCTTGTGGAGCTTTATTTATGGTGTCTCTCTCCCCAGTGGGTGGACTAACCAGAATGTAACTTTCTTGTCTGGACCTGCCGCACCGGAAAGGGTTATTTAGAAACCCTTGTGTGCCGGGCCTTATGTGCGTCGCTGCCCAACCGAGACCACCATTCTGGCGGCGGAGGTGTGGGGCTCCTTACTTTCACAGTGTCCATCCTGACGGATGAATTGTGATGAATTGAAGCACGGTATTGTTACTGTTGTGGACGGGCGCTGGTCCTAACTGTGACGAAGACAGTTTGGACTCCAGAACAGGGCACAGTGGGATTAACAAGACCCTGTTATGTGGAGAGTCCCGAGCTGAGGGACTCCGCCTCGAAAAGTTAAAAAGTTACTAGGGCGTGATGAGGTAGCCGGAGCCCCCCGACGCCCGCTGTTTGCCCGTTTTCCACTATACCCTTGTTCTCCGGGACTAGGCCCGAACCTGCCTGACCTGACCAGTTTAACTGGTTTCATCCGGTAGGACTACCCTCGTATCCACTCGCCTGAGATGGGCCCCGAGAGAGAAAGAGTTGTGAAACAATGACTAGAATTTATTGGGATGGTTAAACGACTGACAGTTGTTGGCCGACTTTACCCCCTAACTGAAATGTCCTGATCTAAATGAGCTTACTTTGTCAGATTTTAATGTGGTGGCTGCAAGTTGTTACGCTAGTAGTACAGAGCCTGTCTGGTCTCAGGACTTAGTACTGAAGCAGTCAGCACCGGAGATATGAGGACCCGGCGGCAAACGCCGGCCGGTAAGCCTCTTACCATAAACATTCCCAGGTGCTAACATGCTCGTACCACCTCCAATAATGCTCTCCGTATATCACCTAAAGATCATACAGGATGTGGTAGAACCATGCGCTGAAATAAGTCTATTGTCTCATCGATCATCTGAGTGGCCTTAGAGTCTACAGGTCTCGAGATGGCCTGGGCTGTTTGGCGGTTCAGCAAAAATTGAGCAAACAATCTACAAGCATTATTTCGCAATTTAAAATCTCTGTCGAGATCGGCTAAAGGGGGAATATTGAAGTGGTCCTGGAAGTCTTTTTGTGATAACTGAGGGGACGTCAGGAATTCAAAAATGGAAGGTGGGACACCCCCTGCTTGATGATACATCAGAGTGAACTCAACTTGGCTTGATTGAGGAACTGGATGGGAGGGTTGTGAAATTACTGTTAAAGCAAATTGCTACGCCTCTACGTCCCAGGTCACCCATGGACTAAAACTAACCTGCCCCCAAAATTACACCTGGACTGTTAGACAGTTGTCGCGCCGGGGTTGTATTCAACTCCGGTTCTTGCTTAACGTGGGATTGATTACCGTGTAAGCCATGAGGCCGGGCACAATCGAGACAGCACCGTGCAGATGGGGGAGGTGGTACTGACATTGAAGGCATATATAGAAAGTACTCATAATAACACACATCCAGTATAGCTTTGATCTGAACCTGTAACACATTACCCTGTTCATCTTTAGCTCTAAATTATTTACTCCTGTTGACCTCAATTACCCACTCACCAGGGACCGGAATCTCCTCCGACAAGGTCATGCGTGCTGCGCTTTGGAATTTAGCTTGACCTGGAGACCAGTTCTCCGGCTCCGGCACTTTTGTTACTGAGGCAATGGTCTGTAACTGCTGGTCGAGAGAGGGGGTTATAAAGCTTGTAGAGCCACCACAAACATTAGGAGATGGAAAAGAGGCGGGCACTGGTGTGCCACTCGCCGGATGACCCGTGTATGTGATATATTTAGGGGAACAGAGCGCTTTCGGCAAGACTAGTGTAGAGGGCCTTAACGGTCGTACAACCAAGCTTGTCGGGTTAGCTTCCGGCGTAGCTATGGGAGTAACTCGAGACTTCTTAGGTACATGACAGTGTTTTAACATCCTATGAAATATATCATCTAGATCTTTGATTGTGATATCTTTATTGTGTGATTTTTTCATAGACTTAGGTTTCATCGCTGACCTCCTCTGGTTGTTACTTGGAGGTACCTCGATTATGTCTCTTCCCTCCGGGGTTTCCGGACTCGCCAATGACTCTGACTTCGGTCTGAGTTTGTGCCTCGGGACTTTATATTGTCTTTCCCTTCTAGGTTCTACCTGGTGACCATCTAAAGTCCGTCGTTTGGGGGAATTTGCTGTGGTTCACCATCTAAAGTCCGTCGTTTGGGGAAACTTTGCTGTGGGTGTGTCTGAGAAACTGGTAGTTGTCGACTTACCTGAGAACCCCCTACTGTGTCATGGTCATTCGCCGCTTGAACATGGTCAGAAAGTTCTAACACCTTAGGGGACAGTGTCACTTTATGACTAGGTAAATTGAGAGAGGCTTTAGGAAAGACTAATTAAACCTTTGCGTGGCCTCTACCTAAACCTTCTGAACCGATGTCAGGAGGCGAATCCTTCCCCATAGTCCCCGTCCCAGAACCACCTGCCTCAGGGACCGGCGCTTCAGAGACGGACCGCCGGAAGAGGATGCGACCCTGGTGTTAGCCAGTGCCGCAATTCCGCCTCCGTGTCGGCACTCACATGAATCTCTGCCGTGACACAGTGGGTGGTACTCGCGTTAATTTAGTTTCTCTTCGGAGAACTAGTAGGTTGCTTGGAAGACTGTGGGGGGACTGTTGCTTAGGAAATCTGGATCTCTTCTGGCCCTTGGCGAAGCAGAACGAGTCCTCTTCTGGTAGCCCGGGGGGGGGGGGGGTTCCTCCTTAGACTCATCACTGCTACTCCATACTAACTTTTACGAAAGAAGTCGGGATAACTTAGTATCTAGTTGATCTGACTTAGAGGATGTACAAATAAGAGGGGTTGAATAAAGTAGAATTTGTTGCCAAGGGTTTGAGTCATCACAGACTAAATTTGTATTCGCCGCGCCCCTATCATTGGCGGCAAAGCTGTTTTTTATATCGACCAGTGCCACTAGGCACACCGGGGCTTTCTTACTGAACCAATCGGCACATAGATCCGAACAAACTGGGCACTTCTGGGAGGTACAGAGGAACTTTGGCTTGTCTAGACACTCCACACACCTAATACAGAATCTATGTGCAATGACCGGGATCAGGAAGCAAGTGTGAGTAGCACAAAAGTTAGCGTGAGGCATGACTCCGTCGCCTGCCGCCTTGCGCTGCGTCTGATGTGCCGGGATCTGGAAATAAAAATGTCCAGGAATCAATGCTCATAAAGATAAACCGAGAGGTAACACATCAAATCCCTCAAATACACCGGAAGAGCAGCTGTAGCCCAACTGCTACTCTGATCTTCCGCCGCACCTGAATGAAAACCAACCTTCAAGGTGTCTTCATCACCAGAACTGCTTACCTGTGACCGTGTCACCGGCCTCTTTAACCCGCAGAGTGCCAGACAATTATTGACCCTATGCATCTGCCAGTGCCAGAGGATTTTTTTTTTTTTTTTTTGCTAAATCTATCAAGTTGGGTGAGAAAGGAAGGATAATGGTAAAAAAAACACTCCCCTTGTCCATTTTCGCCAGAAATCAGGTCCCCGATGGTCCCAAATGTAGCTGAAATTTTCAGAGTAAATCATCGACTTTTATGGTATCGGAAGATATAGGTAGGAGGGTGGTTTGGGTGATGGTGGGGGGAAGGTAGAAGCATAATTGACTCTGTTACAAATATGAAGCCGATTGGTGAGGTAGTTTCGCCACCACGGATTTTCCTTTTTTTCCTTTTCTTCTTACGGATACGCTGGAAGTGGGTGGTGGGAGGCGGTTGGGGGTATGGTGGGGGGAAGGCAGAAGGGTAAGGGACTTGTCACACAAATATGGAACTGATTGGAGCAGTCGTTTCGCCGCCACAGATTTTCCTTTTTTTACCTTCTGAGGCGACCGATAGTCAGCGAGTGGGTGGGGGGAGGGGGTTGTGTTGGTGGTGGCAAGAAGCCAGAAGGGTATGGTACATGTGGTAGAAATATGAAAGCCATAGGTGCAGTCGTTTCGCTGCTACAATTATTTTTCGGCGAGTCCGTATATATACGGACCTGGCACTGGGCGTGTCAAGACCCTAGTCCGTATATATACGGACCTGACACTCAGTTGGTTAAACCTTGTTAATTGACTATCGTATCACCGAGAACAGCCCTGAGGGATAGTTAATTCTCACTGGACTGTGTCCCTGGGTGCTAAAAGTCAATACAGGTTGCGTGAGGAACAACGTTTTTTTGGGCGAGTTCGTTCGGCCGGGCCGAAATCACTTCCGAGGAATTCGCATTTCCGCCGGAAGTGTCGTGAACTGCAGACCACTGTGGGACAAGTTTGTTAAAAGCAAGGCGAGGGTCTGGCGTCGATACACAGAAAGATCGCCAGGAGGGAAAACCAACCGAATTTGAGGATACGGACGTATGTGGGAAAATCTGAATCCCCAAAACTCCACAACAGTCAGGACGTCTCCCGACACCCAGTAGAGTAGTAGACATGTAAAACACTACATGAAAACAAGGATAACATCTTAGGGCTAAAATAATATAATCATAATCAACAAAATAATACTCCAAGCCAACTAAGACAAACCCCTATTGAGGCTGGCCACGAGGCTCATAGAAAACATCTTTACCACTTCAGACTCATATGACGCAGAGGTTGCCAGATTAGCAATAAGAAATAGAGTTCTCTCACTCTAATAATTACCTGTCCAAAATTAGTTTTCTGCCCACAGCTAACTCAAAGACAACTGCAGAGGTTGAAGTAACTAAACTAAAGGTTTCTAAATACCCCTGATGGTAACAAAGGTTTCAAAGTATCCCTAATAGGCTCAAAATCGCGTCATATGTCGGAGAGGGTTAATGAATCTATTACTCTTACCTCTGAAGAAAAACAGCAGCTAGTGGCGACAACACCCCCGGAAATGGGACAAGCGGACACGGACTCTGGAAAGTTCCACACCACGTGTGACAACTCTTAGACCAGAGCGTCTGCTAAAAAGCTAAGTAAATGCAACTGCCTCATAGCGATGGCCTGAAGCATTATCCTGCGGAAAAGGTAGCCTTCTATCAGTTAAGTAGCAAAAACTAAGGCGCAGAAATAAATAAAAAAAAACATAACATGAGGTGCGGGCCCAATTGGGGGCTACAAGGCGCCTGTACAATAGTACCCTATTTGAACACTCTCCTGTGGGCAAACCAATGGGGCTGCCTTTTCTAGCTAGTCTAAACCTATTCTACTACAACTCGGATAAATACAAATGAGCAAAAGACTCACTAGAGTTGAGAGAACGAAGAATAAAGCCGAGCATGGGCAGACACGTCTGGACACGGTGGACGCAGGGAGAGGAAGGAGGTATGGAGATGCTTGGTTCACCGTCTGGGCTAGGATCCACATAAGACATCCACGATCTGGAAAGCCTTAATATAACTATATTTAAGTTAATTTTATTTATTTTATTTTTTACAAAGTGTTTTCGTAGTGAGTACCCAATCATAAAGACGATTCCATAAGAGAATTAGTGCTACACATATGATGAGGACTCTTTCTCCCTGCGGCGGAGTTTTCAAACACGCTGACCGCTGGTGCTTGAAAGAGGACTATTATACTAATAAGCATATCGTCAATAATGGACGGGCCACTAATAAATATATGTTTACATGTTTACAAAAAATGTGCAATTATACAAAGTTAAGGTATATCCATGATAAGGAGTATTTGATGCCATGAGGCATATATGTCCTCATATAACCATATGCATATCAAGTGTAACAAGACAATAAGAGAAAGAAATGAACACAAGTGCAATAAAAAAGATTACAGAAATAAAAATATAATGATATACATATACTCATTTTACATTCAAAGACACATTCACTGTTCACAATAGACAACACATAATTAACAAGCAAAACAATTCCCAGAATTAAGAGCAAAATTTAACTATCCATTAAATATAATTTCAATCGCTTCTTATATAATGAACAACTGCAATTATCATCAACATTTACAATGAGGTTATTCCATATTTTAACTCCCTTATGATGAAATGTTGTTGTCACCAATGATTTTCTGCAAACTGGTACACGTAACCTGTTTCTCTGTCTGGTTAAGTGATCATGTATTGTATAATTAGCAGGAAACATTTCACTAATAACTCCAGGAATATTACCATGTTTAACTTTGAACATTCATTTTCCTATTCAGTATAATGTATGCATCATTAAACTTAAGTATATTTAAGGATTTAAAGAGTGGTCCTGGATGTTCTCTGTATGGTGGTAATTTTATCTATCTATCTATCTATTGCCGGACGCCTTCCTCCCCTTACAAGGGTGGCCATACACAGAATGCCCCCAAGCGGACCTATTCCCTGTGAGAGGGACAACCCGAGCCAGTTTAGTGAAGGACTTACAGGATTGACCAATCAATTTGGGATCCGTCCGACTCCGAGGCCCTCTGTGTATCTTGTTAGCACTATTTTTCTACAGTGGTGTTCGGCTAATCCATTCACTAACCTGCCTTACCCTTAGGTAAGCAGTACGGATTTGTATCAGGTTTACTCAGGTTTATTTGATGATCCTAACAAATATCAACATATGAATAGGACAAAATATACAGTCCTCGTATTCATATTTCCATTGATCACAACATAATAACCCATGCGGTTAACCTAACCGGTTAACCGATTGTGTCCATTTTATTTTATGGTGACATCCTGTTGCTCATGAATCAACTGGAACATTCAATTTACTTTCATTATGGTCGGTGGCCGGGGGAGTGCTGGTGACCTTGGTGACCCTGGTCTTTGGGTCTTCTGGATTATTATTTTTTTTTCGATGTGAATGAGGGAGACAATAGGCATATCTGCCTGCAGCAAGTGCCTCCCCCAGAGTTGAAAGAGTGACAGTGCCAAAATCAAGGGACGTTCAAGCTAAAATGTCTGGACACACGGAGTTTGAAGCAATTTAAGTCATAGGAAGAGGGAAAGACTGATTCTGGGAGAGAGTTCCAGAGCTCAGCCGTTGAATAGAAGAAAGTCTGAGAATAGCATTTCACTCTTGGGTTGGAGAGTTGCACAGAGTAGGGGTGGGATTGTGTTGCAAGGCGGGTACTACGTACCCTACGTACAGGAGGTGGGATACACTGGGAAAGCTCCGAGGAACACTGATTATTGTAGTAGCGATAGAATAGCGAGAGAGATGCAACATTGCGGCGAAGAGAGAGAGATTGCAGAGAGTTGGTGAGTGGACTGGATTTAATGATACGAAAGGCTTTCCTTTCTACTTTGTCTAAGAGTACAGTGTGAGAGGATCCTCCCCACACATGTCAACAATACTCAATACAAGGACGCACTGTGCCCCTGTACAGAGCAAGAAGCTGCACATGGGTAAAGAACCCCTTGAGGCGGTTGAGCACACCCAGCTTCTGGGAGGCTGCATTAGAAAGACTGGTAATATGGTCCTTCCAAGTGAGAGCAGAAGAAAAAGAGACACCAAGAACCTTGAGAGAAGATGAAGGGTTGATTTTTGTATTGTTGAAGAATAAGGGATAGTCCTCTGGAGGTTCCTGACGGGTAGTAAGATGGATAATTTGAGTTTTGGAATCATTAAATCTAACAAGGTTTTCTCTACCCCAATTGGAAATAGTAGCTAAATAAGAAGATAAGTGTTTTATGGCTTCATTACGTTTGCTTTTGAGGGACTACTGGCTTGGGCGTTCTGGAAAACTAATTGAGTGGTGTAAAGTAGAGTCGTCAGCATATGAATGGATGGGACTGGATGTACAGTTGAGAAGATCATTTATAAAAATTAGAAAGATAATAGGAGGTAGGACAGAACCCTGAGGAACACCAGAGTTGATAGGATGAGGAAAAGAGCGATGGCCGTCCACAACCGCAGCTATGGAACGGCCGGAAAGGAAATTAGAGACAAAGGCACAGATGGAAGGACAGAAACCGAAGGAGGGCAGTTTGGAAATTAAATATTTGTGCCAGACTTTATCGAAGGCCTTCGATATGTCTAGTGCAGCAGAAAAAGTTTCACCGAAGTTCCGAAAGTTGGATGACCAAGAGTTAGTAAGATCACCAGTAGAGCGACCCTTAACCCGTCAAGTGCCGGGAGACTGTTATGAGTTTTACTGGGCCACTGCGGGAAGACTCTTATGATCCTAGGTCTAAACAAATAAAACATGTAAAACACCCCAGTAGCAATTGATTTTTTTTTTTTTTTTTTTTTTTTTTTTGGCCATGCCAAATATCACTCCTCCACATCCCCTCCTGTCCCCCCCCCCCCCCCCCCCTTTAATTATCACCTATTTTCCCTGGTATTCCCTTATTCTTAGGTATATTTTCGTGCTAACATTAGTGAGTTGCTAGCAGGGCGTGGTCATAATTATGTGTTGCCAAGCGTGGGAAAGAGCGAGAGATAAGGAGAGAGGCGTCAGTGTCTCTTCAGGCATCGTGAGGGGTGGATGTTGGCCAGGCTGGCTCACACCTATGTAACTCTTGCTCTCATTTCGCGATTTTGACCAGCCAAACACTGTTTCCACTTGTTTTTTGTTGTAACAGGTTAATATCTTCATATTAAACGTAAAATAGCGCATATGGATAAGTATTAATGATATTTATGGTAAGAAAACAATTTTAGTGAATGGAAACAGTGAAATAGGTCTGCACAGGGCTATGGTGTAATTCCTCCCCCCCCCCCTGCGCACTTCTTAGGTTAAGGAAGCCATACTAACGATCTGAGAGCAGATTATGAAAAGAGAAATGCTTAAGAAATTTGGAAACAAGAATAGTTTCAAAAACTTTAGAGATACAAGAGATGAGAGCAATTGGACGATAGTTGGAGGGTTGAGAGCGGTCACCCTTCTTTGGGACAGGTTGAATGAGACCAAACTTCCAGCAAGAAGGGAAGACGTTAGAGGAGAGACAGAGACGAAAGAGTTTGCCTAGGCAGGGGGTCAGCACGGAAGCACAATTTTTAAGTACAACAGGAGGAACACCGTCCGGACCGTACGCCTTCTTAGTATTAAGCCCAGAGAGGGTAGAAAGTACATCTTTAGAAGACATTAGGATATTAGGCATAAGTAGGAGAGCATAGGAATAGCACCGGAATCATCCAAGGTAGAGTTTCTAGCAAAAGTTTGAGCGAAGAGTTTAGCTTTGTCAGAGGAAGAAGTGATGGTTGTGCCATCAGAGTGGAAAAGGGGAGGGAAAGACGAGGAAGAAAAGTTTTTGGAGAGGTTTTTGGCTAGATGCCAGAAAGCTTGGGAAGAGCTAGAGTTAAACAGTTCAGCTCATCTACCATTGATGAAAGAGTGCTTGGCAAGTCGAAGAACAGACTTGGCTTGATTCCGGGCAGAAACATAGGAAGAATGAGATTCTTGAGTTTTAAGGCGTCTGTATCATTTGAATGCTTCCTCCTTGTTTTGGACAGCAGTAGAACAAGCGTGAGCAAACCAAGACTTTTGTGTACCAGACTTAGAGAAAGAAAATGGAATGTACGCTTCCATGCCCGAGAGGACCACCTCAGTAATGCGTTCATCACTCTCCGAGGGTCCTCGGCCACGGAATCAGAAGTCATTCCATGGGAAATCAAAGAAGTACTGCCGGAGAGCCTCCCAGTCGGCAGCGCCAAAGTGCCACAAGCGGTGCCGGCTGGGAGGATTAGATGGCCGTATTGAAGAGATAGGACAGGTGACGGAGATAAGTTTATGGTCGGAGGAGCCCAAAGGAGAGAAAAGATTGACAGTATAAGAAGAAGGGTTAGAAGTCAGAAATAAGTCAAGAATGTTGGGCTGACATCTGTAGCGATCCAGGATACGGGTAGGTTGCTGGACCAGCTGTTCTAGGTCATTTATGATAGAAAAGACGTAGGCTTGTTCACCAGGAGGGTCAGTAGTGTGAGAGGAGAGCCATTGGCGGTGGTGAACGTTGAAATCTCCTAAGATGAAGATTTCAGAGAAGGGAGAGATGGATAGCATGTATTCCACTTTAGAGTTAGATAGTCGAAGAATTTGGGAAAGTCGGTATAGTTAGGGGAAAGATAGACAGCACAGAAATATTTAGTATGAGAATGACAGGATAGTTTGAGCCATAAAGTTGAGAATTCAGGGAGTCGAAATCGGGAACACGAGAGCAAGTGAGTTTGCTGTGCACGTATGCACAACATCCGCCTTTGGCTTTGAAACTAGGATAGAGAAAGTAGGAGGATACAGAGAATGGGCTGCTGGATATTGTCTCAGATACCTGGGTTTTGGTGAGGAAAAGAAGATCAGGTTTGGACTAGGATGACCTAGATGTGTGTGAATCTGTATTTTGTTTTGTGTGTTCATTGTTTTCTGTTGTGTAGTCCCTAATCTGGCTCTGTCTTGGGTCGGCTAGCACCACCCCCCCAAAAAAAAAAAAACACACAAAAAAACCCCACACACAAATAAGAGTACGACAAATAGGAAGGACAAAAGAAAAGAAGCAAAAATAGGAAAAGTAGGGAGTGGGCCTGAGTATATAGATAGATAGAGAGAATGATATTTAACTTGCAGCGGGATGTGTTTCGCGTATGTGGTTTTGGCTCTCACTTGGCACTGGACCTTTGGTGGACAATAGCTAACAACAATCCAAATTTCAGTGCAAATAAACGAAATCAAAAGTGTGTTATCCACCCACCACTTCGGATCCCCAACAAGAACAACACCAATAAGAACAAATACGATCCTTTATAGACCTCCGGCGTTCCGGTGCAAGTATAAAGGGCAAAAGTCTCCAACGCTCTATAAAACAACACATTAGATTAGAGGTGTTTGGTGAAGTAAATAAAAAATATATTATCAGTAGGTTCAGGGATATTTCGTAGCGAGGCCGGTCTATATGATCTGTGCCCCATGAATATTCTTTCCTCTCACTTACACATTAGGCTACCATGGTGCGGTGGGAGTATGAACATGATTAGATTAATATCCAGTATTCGAAAA
The DNA here is from genome assembly GCA_032716605.1 of Paralithodes platypus. Taxonomy (NCBI): domain Eukaryota; kingdom Metazoa; phylum Arthropoda; class Malacostraca; order Decapoda; family Lithodidae; genus Paralithodes; species Paralithodes platypus. The sequence goes on along the minus strand of CM064531.1, from coordinate 24,885,116 downwards.
TGGATAATAAGTCGTAGGCAGGTGCATAAACTTTTAACCGTCTTGGTGGTGTAATGGTTAAGGTGTCAAAAATCTGTGTGTGATAACACGGGTTCGAATACTGGTGGATCGCACATTTGTTTTCATTAATTTCATTGGAGGTGTTTGGTGTTGTGGTGAAGTTAATAAAAAAATAGATTCGCTTATGTCATAATAGTTTTCTATATTGATCCCTTGAGAATTATGACACGTTTTAGTAGTTTAGCTTAGCTAGCATTAAACGATTTGTATTCAGCTTGGAAAGGGTCTGTGGGAATCGAATGCATAATTCAATTGGTTTTGATCTCTTAGATTCCTAGAGGTCCTTTCTAACCTGCGTAAAATCGTCTAATGATAGCCAAAATAAACTGGTAAAGCGCGTCGTAATCCTCAAAGGGCTAAGCTATTAAGCATTCCTCTTTACGAAACAATACTTAGCAAGTTTGGGAGGACAACATGCATGGATCTATCATGCTCTTAATATTTTGGAATGAGTGAAATAAACCCTTGGAAATGCGAATATAATACGTTATGAATGTGTTATTATATGTTGGTCACAGCCGACTGTGCTTGTAGCGAGTGATAATATGCATACATAAATATTTTGGTAATTGACATAATATACAACTTTATCATGTACTATAAAATGTGTATAATGTTGAAACTTGTTAATTTGTTAGCGGTTTTTTTCCCTGGCGCTTCCTAGCGGAAGAGCAAACAGGCAGCATATTAAACAATGACGACAACATCAAACAGCTAGTCCATGATTGTGAGCCATGCACTGAACTACACACAGGGAAGTACACTCTGATACCATAGTCTCTAGCCCACTCTTAAGAATTCGTGGACCTCACCTATTTCTAATTATGGAAGTATTACTCTGGACACAAATGTATTGATATAATGTTCTATGCATCAACTAAAAAACTATAAATACTATTTATTGAAAAGCAGTTCTATGCAATTAACAGTCCCGATAGATATAATTGAATAAGCAAAAACATAGGGGTTCCACTAATTTGAACGAGTGGGCTAGAGACTATGGTATCCGAGTGTGCAAATAACATTTATAGTGTATGTAAATGTACAATGATAATTATCAAAATGTTGATAAGATGTTATATTTATTCTGTATTACTTTAGATAATTTATGTATGATTGGACAGGACCAATTGGAGTCAAAATGGAAATAACTCGCTAATTTTCAAAGCAGAAATAAATAAAAAACTCATCATACTGAAAGAGTTAGTTTAAAAACTAGAATGTTAGGACGAACTTACCTCTGTGTCTGATGGGCAACAAGTGAGGAGGTAAAGTGTGCGGAGTGGTTTAGTCAGATGTGTATGTGTGTGTGTGTGTGTGTGTGTGTGCGTGTGTGTGTATGTATGTATGTAGCCCAATGTAAGATGTACGTTAACCCACTGTGTACCAGTGACGTCATTTTCATTATTGTATGTAAACTATTAACCAATTTCTTCGGGTTTTGAAGGATCTGTGGTAACTAAAATGGATAATTGAGATACTGTACTAATTGAGAGGGTATGGTTAATTTAGATAAAGTGGACTGTATATATTTAATTTGGAATAAGATTAACACATATAGAATATTTGATAATATTCAAGACCTCTTTCGCAGCGCTATTAGAAATAATTTATTAGGGAAAATAGGGACCAATAGACTCTCCATATTTTTCTCATTATAGTCCGCATGGAGGAATTTCGTTATCGACACTTGAAAAAACCCGATTACACCGAAAAATAACACGAAAATAATGTCCCGAACGTAAACAAAGCATTGCACCCAATGAATCCTTCGACCTGGGTCCTCTTCTTCTTGTTTTGAAAGATGCGGTGAGTGCGATTCACCCAATAAATGGCTTGAACGTTACTCACAAAAACGATACTATATTATATTATATTATATTATATTAGGGTTAGGTTAGGTTACGGTAATCTAATCTAATATAATATTTGTACATTTTGGAAGCGTGCATGGCCTCCCTACAATTTTCCTTACCTACTGTAAAAGCGCGATTCACCCAATAAATAGCGCCATTTGACGGAGTATCTTCAGATTAATGAATAATGGGTAAGTTAATACAAATCCTCCACTCAGACCATGAAAAACAACAATTAGGCCTAAACACTATATTCCTTGGAAAAAATATAAAGAAACTTGGTAAATAAGGCGGCTCTAGCTGCCTTGAATGTTACCGAATATTTATTTACCTTTTATGATGAACTCAGCTGGTGATTGAAAGATGGCGGAAGATAGGCTAGTTGTCTTAAGTGGTTAGTAGGATAGAGCAGCGTATGGAAAGAGGCTAGACTAGGCTAGGAGAGGCTAGATATTTACGTTATATTTCATGATAACTAACAAAAGATGATTATGTAGTTACTATATGAATATGAGATGAAAGTGAAGCAAAAACACCTAATATATGTAACTATGAAGAAGGCTTAGCGTGTGTTGCTGGGACGGAGGTTGGTTGGAGAGTGAGGGCGAGCGCGTTGTGTTTGTTTCTGTCGTGACCTGCGCACGCGCATAACATATGGAAAATGTATCCCATCTTTTTTACAATGAGATACTGATGAACAATATTCTATCTATCTATCTATCTATATGCTCAGGCCCAATCCCCATTTTGGGGGTATCTTAAATAATACAAATATATATATATATAATTATATGGGAATTATAATCCTACAATACTTTCCCATATACAACTACAGAATAATATATTCTACCCAATCATGGAACGTTCGACCAAGGTTATGGAAGCGTTCAACTTAAGACTACGGAAGCGTTCAACTTAAGACTACGGAAAGATACGTAACGGTACATCAACCCAGATTACGTAACATCGAGACTGTTCATACTAGATAGATAGAGTATACTAAGTATGGACATAAGTGTATAGCCTTTTAATGGACAGAGGTTCATCCTAAACTTAATCAAATAATCAAATAATTGCCAGAATATGATGAAAAGGACGTCACCGGTACAGCATGGGTTAATTATTTACATATAAAGGAAGTCTCACGTGTGCCTTCAGTTAGTCTTTCATATTTATTTTGTTTTCCTTGAGCTTTATTAATTTTGTTTTCCTTGAGCAGAGCAGTACACAGGGGAGGCCACATAGGCATAAAGCCGTTGACCTTGTTTACCTTGATTTCCAGAAATCCTTCGATAAAGTCACCCACAAACATCTCTTGATAATATTAACCTCTGGACTGCGGGAAGACTCTTAACCCATTGAGACCCAGCGTCGCACGTGATGCGTCGGCAGTTTGTTATCACCAACTCCAAGCGACGCACCACGTGCGTCCGGCATATTAAAATCATTTACGTGGCTCGTAAGGTAGGAAATGGCGGGAGAATAGGAGGGAGAGGTACCGTAGTGTGTGTGGGAGCCGGGCCGGTAGGTGTGAGCGGGCCAAGACAGCCGCGCGGCCGGTGGTGGTGGGCTTAGTGGGGATACTTTACACCCTTAGTTCACCGCCACTTTGAACATTCATTACTCCGGTCGTATGGGAGCTAGAGGCTTGAGATTTATGTGAAACACTCCTTAGGATGTATGCCGTACAATGCCATACTCAGTTTTCACCCTAGTGCTCCCGGGCGGGTGGTCATGCAGGGGAGACGAACTTTCGACCCCCCCCCCCCCCCGCCCCCCAAATGACCGAGGTGAGTTTTTGTTTATTTTTTTCTTCATTTCTCACCATTCTCTTCCATTTTGGCTCAACACATTTTTTTGAGGCTCCCCCCCCCCTCCCCCCCAAAAATAATATCCAAGGTGATTTTTTTTTTTTTTTTTTTTTTCATTTCTCATCCTTGTCTTCCATTTTAGCAAACAAAAAAAAGAAGTGAAAATGGCTTGGGACTGGGGTGAACAAAATATAACTAGCCGGGGCTCAACGGGTTAAGATCCATGGCCTAAAAAAAAACTTTTATAGCACCCCAGTGGTGTGTTATAAAACACCACAACACCACAACACCAGTGGTGTTGTGTTTAGGTGAGATAATTTCCCTCTATTAATTTCTACAACTCCTACACATGTGTCCCCCCCCCCCCCTTTCCTGTCTCCCCTATTTTCTATTATCAGGTATTTTCTCTATTATTCCCGATATTTATCAAGTATTTTCATGCGAGAACGGATGGAAGAGAGAGGGGTGGTGGAGGAGTGTATCTCCGACCCTCCAAGCCAGTCTGAAAGCTCCCCACATCTCTCAGTACCATCCGAGACAAGAGAGAGAGGGGTGTTTGTCTCGCACCGCTCTAGGTCAGATTACAACCGCTGTGCTAAAATATACAATTTTCACCAGCCAATTGCTGTTACCACTTGTTTTATTGCTTTCCCATGTTCATATTAAAAGTAAAATAGGCGAATATGGATAAGTATTAATTATATTATGGTAAATTAACGATTTTAGTGAAGAATAAATCAGGATACCTTCGCATGACGGCCACTTTCAAATACTATAGCTGCGCATTTTAGAGGCTAAAAGCTAACGACATAGAAGGGTTTGTACTTCGATGGATTGGAAATTGGCTAGACGGGCGTAAGAAGCGAGTAGTAATAAATGGTAATGCCTCAGACTGGAAAAATGTCCCAAGTGGCGTGCCTCGTGGCTCATTACTCTGACCTGTTCTTGTCTTGATTTACATAAATTACATCGATGATGATCTTTCATGTACAATCTTAAAATTTGCAGATGAAACCATAATTGCAAACATAGTATTATCTCCCTTCAACAGATCCAAAATTATTCAAATAAATTGGCAAATTGTTAAAGAAACTGACTTAGGAGTTACAATATCAAGCAATTATAAACCAATCCAACAATGTACCGAGGTAGTGAAGAAAGTAAACAAAATTATTGGCTTCATTGGAAGATCGTTTGACTTAACACCTTACGAGCGGCCTATGCGGTTTATTTATATGTACCGCCCAGCGGGGTGTTTTTAGCCAAAATAGGGCTGTTTACGTGATCATTTTCATGCCTAAATAAGACCCAGAACGTAAAACAAGTACCTATCCCTGAAAGGGCATAAACAGAGCTTTCGAATGACACCATAACGATCCTTTTATGATGGCTAGTTTTCTTGCAATAACCGTGCAACGCGAGTGCAAAAAGCATGTAATTCGGTACTTTCCCCATATAATTCAGTATGTAGCGAGTGAGAGAGGGAGGAGGGAGCTGAGATTCGTGTCAGTAGGTTCGCCGCGGTGGTCTGGAGCAGTCATACGCTCGCTAGTCTCCTGCCACCACTTGTCTCTCTCTCTCAGCAACATTACGTGCTGAAATTGCCACTCGACCTATGTCGAGCGCCGCCACATAGTCCAGCTTTATTTAACTCGACTTATGTGGTGAGCCGCTAATTAAGGGTTAAAATCTGAAAATGTTGTTCTCACTTCATGCAATTATTATTTGGTTCGCCTCCATCTGGTACAATTTTGGTGTCCGTATTTGCAAAAGGACATAGGTAAACTGGAGAGAATACAGTGGCGATTAACAACAATGATTCCTAGACTATAAAAATAAGTCATACGAAGAACGTCTAAAAGAGTTAAATTTATATAGTTTATCAAAGTGCAGGCTATGAGGGGAGCTAATCCAAGTGTCTAGAATTAGTAAAGGTATTGAAAATATGAATGTAAACAAATACCTTACAATAGATAATTCAAAGTAGGCTACACTAGAGGAAATGGTTATAAAATAATTGGAAAGCCTTTTAACTTAAGTGAGGTTAAGCATTTCTTTTTTCAATCGAGTAGTAAATCTATGGAATGGACTACCTAGTAATGTCATTGAATGTAGTACTGTTGAAACTTTAAAAATTTGACTGTGTCTACAAACTGCGTCTACAAATGAACAGCACCACCCATTACTGTGTTACTGTTACCTGTTTTCATATAGGTCTAGGTAGTTTCAGCTGCAAGTGGCCACATAAGGATCAATATATATGTTGTTGCTTGTTTTCCTTTGTACTTTTTCGTATGGCAAACCTGAGCTCTTTTCTCAAGCTTTTGCTATAAACTGAACCTCGATGATTCCGGTGCAATTCCTCCCTCTCTATCCCCTCTCACTTACTTATGACTAAATCTTAGTCTCTGGGTTTGATACTAAGAAGGCATGCGGAATTGATGGATTAAAAAAAAACTGTGCTACCGTGCTGACTCCCAGCCTAGGCAAATTCTTCTGGCTCTGTCTTTCCTTTTTGTTGGAAGTTTGCTCTCATTCAACCTGTCCCAAATAAGGATGACCGCTCTCAATTGCCCTCATGTCATGCACCTCTAAAGTGTTTTAATTATTCTTAATTAAAAATGTCTTAAGCATCTGTCTTCCCATAATGTTCTTAAATATTGCCAGTATGGTGACCTTTCTTAGCCATCCTCCATTTGGGACTTCGATGAGACCTTCTATAGTGTGCTAGACTTATCAAAAGACTTCAATAGAGTCTGGCACAAATCACTTATTTCGAAACTGCCATTCTTGTGTTTTTATCCCTCTATCTGTGCCTTAATTTCTAATTCGCTTTCTGGCCATTCCATAGATGCAGTTGTGGATGGCCATTGCTCAATTTCTCAAGCTATCAACTCCAGTGTTTCCCAGGGTTCTGTCCTATCTCCCGTTCTAATTCTAATATTAGTTAATGATCTTTCCAACTGTACATAAAGTCATATCCACTCATATGCTGATGTACTTATGTACACTATTCAACAAGTTGTATTCAACATTCAACAAATACAATAACTCTAAAAGTCAGGCACGCCTATGTTCTGATCTATCAAATAATTCTGATAAGAACAGAGAACATCTTGTTACTTTTAATGCTTTCAAAACCTAATTTTTCCATTGAAGCGGATACCTACCGCATTCATCTCATCAAATCATCTCTTACTATTTCTCTATAATCTCTCACTATACTCTCTCTCTCACTCTTTTACTGCTATACAATAATCAGTGTTCTTCAGAGCTCTCCCTGTGTAATCCTCCTCCCTTACGGAGAGTGGGTGACACCAGCCTTTCAACACATTCTCACCTCTATTCTGTCCAACTATCTCGTCCACGAGTAAATCGATTTTCCCAGTCCTTCTTGTACTCAATAAGTAAACTCTGGATGTCTCTCCCTCTGTCTGTATTTCACTCATCCCTTAACATTAATTGCTTCAAGCTCCGTGTGTTCAACAGTTTGACTCTAACGAACCTTCAATTATTTGACTCCCTATCACTCTTTTAACTTTGGGGGGAACACTTGTTACGGGTATCCTTGCCTTTTGTCTCCTTTATACACATAGGAGAGGAAAAACAAATATATATACTGTGTATATATATATATATATATATATATATATATATATATATATATATATATATGCAGCATATACTGTATATGTTATTACATGCAACCTCAGACATAATTATGCAATCGAATATACTGTAACACCCATGTGAACCACAGTGGTTCTCAGTTCATTGTTCACTAAATATATATATTTCAATGTTTAATTGTATATAACTATAGTAATTAACGCAGTGATCATGTATGTGTCGCAAAGAAAACCCTCATTATCCAAACACATTTGATTTTTTTTTTACAGTTAATATTGCAGTCCTTATATTTTATAAGGTATTTGAAGCTCATTATAACCATCGGGGCCCCCCCACCCCATATAGTGGGTACCACCGGAAAAAAATTATGTTGTTGTCGTTGTCCGTCGGTCCCGAAACTCCTCCTAGACCGTTGGACGGATTTTCACCAAATTTCACACGAACATTTGTTGCGTGAATGCGAAAGTCAGTCAAAACAGTGTTTTGAATTTGTGCAATAATTATGATTTTAGGTCCAAAATATGGTTTTACCCATAATGTGGTGTTACCCCCTGGACCCCCCCCCCCCCCCCCACACACACACACACACACACACCCAGCAATGAATGCGTTCTGGGGGCGAAAACATCTCAATCCGTATTTGCTAGGTTAAGTTAGTTTAATCAACTCTGCATAAGCAGAGTTTTTATTGCCCCCCGCCCCCGTATAGTGGGTACCACCGGAAAAAAAAATCTGTCGTCGTTGTTGTCGTCGTCGTCCGTCTGTCCCGAAACTCCTCCTAGACCGTTGGATGGATTTTCACCAAATTTCCCACGAACATTTGTTGCGTGAATGCGAACGTCAGTCAAAATAGATTTGTTGAATGTATGCAATAGTTATGATTTTAGGTCCAAAATATGGTTTTACCCAAAATATGGTTTTCCCCCCCCCCCCCCACCACCACACACACACACCCAGCAATGAATGCGTTCTGGGGGCGAAAACATCTCGCTCCGCATTTGCTAGGTTAAGTTAGTTTAATTGACATTAGAAGTGATGGTAGTAATAGTGGGATTGATGATGATAGTAGTGATGATGGTGATAATAGTAGTGATGATGGTTGTATTTGTATTGATGATGATTACAGTAGTGATGATGATGACAGTAGTAGATATGATGGTGACAGTAGTAGATATGGTGACAATACGTTTAGTAGTGATGATGGTCATAGTAGTAGTGATGATGGTGATAAGTAATGATAATAGTTGTAGTGAATAATGACAGTAGTGATGATGGTAGTTACTATGGTGTGAGTATTAGTGATGATGGTGAGTAGTAGTGAGGATGGTGAAAGTTGTAGTGATGATGACAATAGTTGTGATGATGAAGATCATAGTAATAGTGATGATGACAGTAGTAGTGATGATAGTGATAGTAGGATACATGATGGTAATACTTGTGATAGTAGTAATGATGATGGTTATAGTAGTAGGGATGATGTTAACTGTAGTAATGACGGTGGTGATGATAGTAGTAATGATGGTTGATAGGTGTAGTATCAATGATGATAGTAGTGATTAAGATGGCAGTGACAATGGTAACAGTAGTAGTGATGATGGTGAGAGTAGTAGTGATGATTGTAATTGTAGTAGTGATGATGGTCATAGTGATGGTGTTGATGACAGTAGTCGTGATGATTGTGGCAAATGAAGTGATGATGGTGATTGTGATTGATGATGGTATTATTAGTGATGATGGTAACCCATCGCAGAGTTGGGTATGCCGTTTTATTTTTGGGCAAAACGGCACGTCTACTTTGATGTATTGATGATGATTACAGTAATGATGATGATGACAGTAGTAGATATGATGGTGACAGTAGTATATATGATGGTGACTACTAGTAGTAGTGATGATGGTGACAAGTAATGATGATAGTTGTAGTGATGACAGTAGTGATGATGGTAGTGACGATGGTGTGAGTATTAGTGATGATGGTGAATAGTAGTGAGGATGGTGAAAGTTGTAGTGATGATGACAATAGTTGTGATGGTGAAGATCATAGTAATGGTGATGATGGTAATACTTGTGACATTAGTAATGATGATGATTATAGTAGTAGTGATGATGTTAACAGTAGTAATGATGATTTTAAGATGGTGGTGATGATAGTAGTAATGATGGTTGATAGTTGTAGTATTAATGATGATAGTAGTGATAAAGATGGTAGTGACAATGGTGACAGTAGTAGTGATGATGGTGAGAGTAGTAGTGATGATTGTAATTGTAGTAGTGATGATCATAGTAATGGTGATGACAGTAGTTGTAATGATTATGGCAGTTGTAGTGATGATGGCAGTAGTAGTGATGATGGTGATTGTGATTGATGATGGTATTAATAGTGATGATGGTAACCCATCGCAGAGTTGGGTATGCTGTTTTGATTTTGGGCAAAACGGCACGTGTGTGTCACAAAGAAAACCCTCATTATCCAAACACATGTGAAAACAATTTTACAGTTACTATTGCAGTCCTTATATTTGATAAGGTATTTGAAGCTCATTATAACCTTATTACCTTATTATTTAAACTTTGCAGGTGTGCTTGTTTATTTGTGAACTTAGTATGTGATAGATTTAAATGTGTCTATCTGAAGTCCGTTATGCTAGATCCGTTTGGCATGTCAGTCGATGTTCGCCTTCTTAATTTGTTAAAATCAATAGAAGGAATGATGACGTCATAACCACTTACTCACTCACTGAGGACCTACACTCGGCGGTCCATAGCAGTACTCACCCTCAGACTCCATTCCCGAGGGTCTCTCTATGCAAGTTCCGATACCATGGCTTGGTCCATCCTAAGTAGCTCTCGACATGATATTTGTAGTTATCAACTCTGCGTAAGGAGAGTTTAGTATCGTCCCCCCATATAGTGGGTACCACTGGGAAAAAAAATCTGTCGTCGTCGTCGATGTAGTCCGTCTGTCCCGAAACTCCTCCTAGACCATTGAACGGCTTTTCACCAAATTTCACATGAACATTTGTTGGGTGAATGCAAACATCAGCCAAAAATGTTTTTTTGGAATTTGTGCAATAGTTATGATTTTACATCCAAAATATGGTTTCACCGCCCCCTCCCCCCTGGGCCCCCTCCCCGGAAACCTCCCCACCCGGGGGCCCTCCCCCCCTAGAACCCCCCTGAAATGATGGCGTTCTGGGGGCGAAAACATCTCGCCCCTCATTTGTTAGGTTAAGTTAGTTTAACTGACATTAGAAGTGATGGTAGTAATAGTGGGGATGATGGTAACTGTAGTAATAATGGTGATAATAGTAGTGATGATGGTAAGTGTAGTGATAATGGTGATAATAGTAGTGATGATGACAGCAGTAGTGATGATGACGGTAGTAGATATGATGGTGACAGTACTAGTAGTAGTGATGATGATCATAATAGTAGTGATGATGGTGACAAGCAAATTATGATAGTTGTAGTGATAATGATGACAGTAGTGATGATGGTGACAGTATTAGTGATGATGGTGAGTAGTAGTGATTTTGGTGAATGTTGTAATGATGATGACAGTAGTAGTGATCGTGAGAGTAGTAGTGATGATGGTAAGAGTAGTAGAGATGACTATAATTGTAGTAGTGCTGATGATAGTAATGATGATAGTGACTAGTAGTGATGATGGTGACTCATCGCAGAGTTGGGTATGCCGTTTTGATTTTGGGCAAAACGGCACGTCTACTCTATTATTATTATTATTATTATTAGTATTATATTTAGTTTGTCAATGTATAGGAAGGAGAAGAAGGCAATATTGCTTGCAACTGTCACCCTCCCCCCCCCCCCCCTTCCCCTCTCTCCCTCTCTAAGCAAAATGTAAGTGACAACCATATTCAAGGTACGTTTAAGTCAAAATATCTGTATACATGGAGCTTGAAGCAGTTGAATTCATAGGGTGAGGGAAATATTGAATGAGGGAGAGAGTTCCAAAATTAACTTGTTGTGTAGAAGGAAGACTGGGAAACTCAGATACTCTTGGGTTAGAGAATTGGACAAAAAAGGAGTGTGAAAGGGTTGAAAAGCAGGCGCCACCTACTCTCCGAAGAACATTTAGTAATATAATAGAAGAGAGAGAGAGAGAGATATGAAAATTTGTGGCATGTAGAGAGAGGTTGCAGAGAAATAGGAAGGAGGTGAGTTGATGACACAAATGCTTTTGATTCTACTCTTTGGAGACGTGCGGTATGGATGGAACCTTCCCATACATATGAACAGTACTCGATACAAGGACGCACAGTACCTTTGTACAGAGCAAGAAGCTGTGTTATGGAAACCACGGAGACAGTTTAATACATTTTACTTTTGGGGAGCTGTTCTAGCAAGAGTGGAAATATGGACTTTTCAAGAACAAGAATATTGAGAGAGGACGAAGGGTTGATTTATGTGTTGTTGAGCTTTACGGGATAGTCATTTGAAAAATTGTGTTGGGTAGTAGCATTGAAAGTAGCAAGATTCTCTCTGTCCCAATCGGAAATAGTTGATAGATCAGAAAATAGGTGTGCTATCACCTCAACCTGTGAGCTTTGAAATAACTGCATGGAGGATGCCTGTGGAAAGTTAATTGAACAGTGTAAGGTAGAGTTATCGACATAGGAGTGGATAGGACTAGACTACTAGAGGTACAGTTGAGAAGATCATTAATAAACAGGGGCGGATTGACCTGTTATGGGGCCCTAGGCACTGGGGTTATGCGGGGCCCCTACAGCGGGGGGGATTTGGAAAATTTAGTACTTTTAGGGGCATTTTGAGGCCTATGGAGGGAGTGAAATCCTGTAATTTATAATAATAATAATAATAATAATAATAATAATAATAATAATAATAATATTTATTCAGTTAGCAATTTACAGAGTTGGTACCACATAGTATGTTACAAATATGACATGTACCAGCCTTGCATAATTCCAACTAAGCATAGCCTAATAAGGCCGTTAGGCGTATTTCCATTGGGGTCCTTATGGGATTAGGTTAGCTGGGGAAATGGGGAGGATAAAGAAATAGATACTTTAGAGAAAGTATTTCTAGGGGGTTATTTTAAGATACCTTACATCCTAAAGTAAATATCAGTAATCCGTAATCAGTAATCATTTCAGTTTGGTTTGTCTATCTCTTATGTCGTATTTAGTAGTAGACATAAGCTTGGTGCTCCCTTCTCGCAGCTGTCCGGTTCAGGTGTTTCTTCAGGCTACGTCTGAAGGAACACAGTGTTCTCTTTTCACGGACTGACTGGGGTAGGTCGTTCCAGTCTTTGATGGCAGTGAAGAAGAATGTTTGCTTACCCTGTCCTTGGATTCTCGGGACCTTAAAATTAAACATCCTGTTTCTTGTATTATGTCCACTCCTCTTATTTGCTTTATCAAAATCATTCTTTAGATACTCTGGAGCTCTGTCATAGAAAATTTTGAAGGCATTAGTGAGCCTGATTTGTTTGGCCCTGTCAGAGACATTGAGCATACCTAGTGACTGAAGTTGTTCCTGGCCAACATGTGATCTGGGTCCTAGGTTCAGCATGAACCTAACCATTCTATTTTGAGTGACCTGAAGTTTGTGCTGTGCTGATTTAGATGATGCAGAGTACCAGGATGACACAGAATACTCAAAATGACATTGAACAAGCGCTTGGCAGAGGGTCTTTTTGGTCGCCGCGGGCAAGCATCCCACCTGTCTATACAGGTATTTTATACGTGCTCTACACTTACTCAGGATAGATTCCAAAATTGTTTCACCTGACAAACTCGCGTCCAATTTTAGTCCGAGATATTTAACTTGTGACACTGTTGTTATAGGAATATCATTACAGTTGACCGAGAAGCCCACAATGTCTTTCAGTTTGCGTTTTGTTCCACATACGATGTCTTCCGTCTTGCCCAGGTGAAGAGATAGTCTATTGTCCACTAGCCATTCACTACATGATTCTAGTTCTTTGGAAAGTGAAGTGGCAATACTTATTGGGTCTTTTCCTGAAACCAGAAGCACGCTGTCGTCTGCATACAGTAATAATTTACATGAGACGCTCAGTTCCATGTCGTTCACATAACAGAGAAAGAGTAAGGGACCAAGGATGCTTCCCTGCGGGACCCCACAGTTAATTGGCATAGGATCAGATATATTATCATCAATTTTGACTCTTTGGGTTCTACCACTAAGATAAGATTTAAACCAGTTCACAGACCCTATGCCCATTGCATGTAGTTTATTACATAGGATATCATGGTCTACTGTGTCAAACGCTTTTTGTAGATCAAGAAGAACCATACCGGTGTAGTTACCTTTAGAAATTTCTTTACGAATGTGATCCGTTAAGTGGATGAGACAGGAGTCTGTCGAGTACATGCATCTGAAACCTGATTGAAACTTATAGAATAGATCATTTTGTTTGAGGTAGTGTTCAATTTGGGTGTATACCGCTCTTTCAAGGATTTTAGATACAATACATAATATGCTAACTGGTCTGTAGTTGCCAACTTCTAGTTTATTTCCTTTCTTGAATAGAGGGGTTACAATAGCTTCCTTCAGTTCAGCAGGTACAGTGTTGGTGTTAATTGACAAGTTGATGATGTGGGTTAGGGGGCCTGCTACACCAATGGCTCCATCTCGTAGAAATTTGGCAGGAATTTTGTCTGGTCCTGTGCTTTTATGTACATTTAGGTTTGACAGCTCGTCAAAAGTATATTTTGGTGTAACATTTTGCAATCCAAATGTGTTCGGGTGTATGTCTTTATCTCTGTAGAAATTACGAAAGGTGGCCGTTGTTGTCGTGTATTTATTGAGAGGTTGAGGTAGGTTCTGTGCAAGTGTGTTTGCTATGGAAGTGAAGGAGTTGAAGTAGGTTGAAATTTGTCGTTTATCGTGGCAAACCTGATCATTAATGGTGAGAGCAATATTAGTGTTAGACGAATCCCTTGTCTTGTTGCTGTAGCCTGTTGTGTTTAGGTGCCTCCATAGTTTCTTTGGGTTATTCTGATATTCCTCTGCCTTATTGTGAAAATAATTAGTTTTCGCTGATTTTATTTTCCTACTTAGTTTATTCCTGGCCCTGTTGAACTCATGTTTCAGATATTGATCCTGTCTATGTTTCGCTAGCCTTTTTAACAGATTGTCTCTGTGTTCCAGATGGTGTAGTATGTCATTGTTCATCCATGGGTCTGACCTTGCTTTAATTTGTGTCTTTCAGAGGAGCTATTTCGTCTAAGATGTTTGTGATGATGGTTCTGAAGCCAACCCATGCGTCATTAACGTCTGTACTTCCAAACACTGGAGACCAGTCTGTATTCCATAAAATGTCCAGAAATGTTTATTTATTGTAGTTTCTGAGTGACCTTGTTTTGATAACCTTGTGATTCTCTAGGGTAATTTTTGTGGTTTTCCGTGTGCAATATGTGACGAAGTGATCTCTTATCCCAGTCTGTATGACCCCTGATTGGGATATTTTGTCCTCTCTGTTACAGTTTTTGTGGTCTAATATTGTGGCAGTGTTCTCAGAGATACGTGTGGGGGTTGTGATGAGTTGTTTGTGATTGTGCATTGTCAGTATATGCCTATATTCTCGTACAAGCCTATTATTTCGTTGTTTGTAACACAGGTTAAAATCCCCTAGTATGATGGATTCATTCCGAGGGTCTAGCGATGACAAAGTTCGTTCAAATTTGGTCAAGAATTGTGTGTCGTCTGGTGGCCTATAGCATGCCCCAATTGTGATGGGTCTTGTCCTCGGCAGGTGTAGGTCGAGCCACAGAGCTTCGTGATTTTCTACATGGAGGTCGGTCCTAGTTGTGTGTGTGAGGTTGTTTTTTACATACAGACATACTCCTCCCCCATGCCTATTGCGATCATTCCTAACCATATTGAAACCTTGAATGTTTATTTCACCATCGTTTATACTTGAATCCAGCCAGGTTTCTGTGATTGCAATTATTGAAGCTTTGGCCTTATTAGCTAACAAGTTTATGTCTGACAATTTATGGTACATTGATCTGGCGTTAATGTGGATAAGATGGATCCCTTTGTTGGTGAACACTCTGTATTCATCTTTGATTTTGAATGTGTCCTGGCAGGATTCTGAGTTGTTAATACTTGGAACATTTACATTAATATTCGGTAATGAATGCAAGGCACACTTATTGCAAAGGAATTCCCGTTCTTGACTGTTGGTCTTCTTAGAGATGCATTTCATGTGAGCTACATGTTTACACTTTACACAGTTTTGGATCTTCTGACATCGTGTTATGAGTGATTCACAAATAAAACAAATGGTTTCGCGATGTTGTACAGCTGAGTTCCTACATTTAACACGTTTCTACTGTTAACGTAAGTACATCGGTTATGAACAATTTCATTACAACTGTTGCATTGTAAAAGTGAACTCCTATTGTTGAAACCAATATTACAGACTATACATAGTTTTTTCTTACTGTTTATCATACGACTGGAGGTGTGGTTCGGTCCGCGTCGATCAGCTGTTTGTGCGGGAGAGGGCGGGGGATACTCGCGGTCGGGCCGTGTTTGTTTGCTATTGTTGTTGTTGTTTTCATTGTCCGTTGATCAGTGGTGGGCGCGGTCCGGTGGGACCGGTAATGAGGCAGCGCTCCGCGCTCCTCAGACATAAGGTAATGCGGCAGCGCTCACGCGCTCCTTTGGTCAGCCGACCCGATGCGCTTCCCGGTCTGCGCTCCTGCGCTCCGCGCTCCCAAAAATAGGTATATAATAAAAAAAAGTAAAAAACAGCTTCTAGAAGTTATTTAATTATTTACCTAAATTAATACAATCCTTTGTCTTTCACTTCATTAAATTCAAAAAATCAAAAAATTCAAAAACAAATCAAGTCATGGTGTCTTTCTGAAGTTTAAGTTTCTCACTTTCTCAGTTTCTGTAATTCTTTATGTCATATCAATGATATGATTGATATCATATCATGGATGACCCGCTGACCAGCCTTCGACGGTATATATACGGCCGGGACTAGGGTCTTGTCAGTTGTCACGCCCAGTGCCAGGTCCGTATATAATTATATACTGACTCGCCGAAAAAAAATCGTAGCAGCGAAACGACTGCACCTATGGCTTTCATATTTTTAGTATTTTACCACATGTACCTTACCCTTCTGCATACCCACCACCACTACCCCAAACCCCTCCTCCCACCCACTCGCTGACTATCGGTCGCCTCACAAGGAAAAAAAAGGAAAATCTGTGGCGGCGAAACGATTGCACCAATCGGTTCCATATTTGTGTGACAAGTGCCTTACCCTTCTGCCTTCCCTCCACCATACCCCCAACTGCCTCCCACAACCCACTTCCAGCGTAGAAAGGAAAACAAGAACAAACAGGAAAATCCGTGGGGGGGCGAAACTACCTCACCAATCGGCTTCATATCTGTAACACGAGTCAATTAGACAATTATCCTTCTACCTTCCCCCCACCATCCCCCAAACCACCCTCCCACCCATACATTCAAGTAACATTCCGATAGTATCTACTATCGATACCATAAAATGATAAAAGTCTCTGAAGTCTATAGTGTCTTTTGACTCTTTTCAGCTACGTTCGCGACTATCGGGGACCTGATTTCTGGCGAAAATGGACAAGGGGAGTGTTTTTTTTTATCATTATCCTTCCTTTCTCACCCAACTTGATAGATTTAGCCAAAAAAAAACAAAAAAAAAAACTCTGGCACTGGCCAGGTTCTTACCTTTCCAGGGTTTGTAGGTGGCAGTGTCAGTCTGTCACTATCATAGTATCACTGTATCACAGTTCACTAACACCGTGAGTAACACCGTACGATGACTGTACACGATAATGACGTTCTTGAACCTGTTGTTGACAGGAAAAATCGCTTCTGGAGCACCAGAAAGGAGCGCAAAATTCAAGCTGCGCTCCTCGCCTGCACTCCGAGTTCAGATTTTTGCCGCTCCTCGCTCCGCGCTCCTCTATATTGGTAGTGCGCACCAGATGGCAGAGCGTAGAGCGCCAAATCGGCACGCCCACGCCCACCACTGCCGTTGATGCTGCTTCCCTGTTGATGTATTTGCGAGTGCTACCTGTTTTTATTGTTGTTCTAGATGCATGTTGTGCTACTTGGGTCGCCGATATCTGTGTTATTAATGGTAATGCTGCGGGTAATGTAGTGTTGGTGGAGTGGGTAATAGCTAGTTCCCTGCATTTATCGCATTCCACTTCTTTTCTGCTGGTAACATAAGTACATCGATCATGTACTGTTTCATTACAAATACTACATTGTGATGTTGGACTCCTTTTGTTGAATCTAATATCGCATACTGTACATAGCTTCCTTTCATTGTTCGTCGTACGTCTGGCGGTGTGGTGATCAGCTGTGCTGCTAGGGTGTGAGCGCAGGGGTTGGGGACTGTCTGTGGCTATGTCTCCCCCTATGACCCCTCCCAGCCCCACCTGTATTTGCTGTTTGATGATGTTGTCCTTATTCCTGGCTGCTATTGCTGCTCCATTGTTGATGTTGTTGCGACTGATACCTTTCTTCCTAGCTGCTCCGGTTACATGTTGAGCCACCGATAGTGTTGGGTTGTGTTGTGGGTTGAATTGGAGCGTGACGGGAGACTGGGTCGCCGACTGTGTTGGGTTGTGTTGTGGGTTGCATTGGAGCATGACGAGAGGCTAGGGTACCTGGTTTGTAATAAAAACAAAATCTGCTAGGGACTGTTGAAATGACGGTATCTGTCTTACTTGGTTGGTGGTGAGGTTTCTTCAGTGTTGACCTCGGGCCGGGGTTGGTCTCTACATCTCCGCAGCTAATTAGAGTGTAGCACAATAGGTGTTGTAGCGAGGTTGTGCCAGAGTACTTGCCAAGCTGCTGCGTCTTCCCGATATATAAACTTGACCAGGCAGGAATGGTGACAGAAGGTTCACTTATGTGTGATTTCTGTGTGACGAGGTCCCTCAATACTTGTTTAGTGTTGACCTGGTACACTACCAGTCCCCTCTGCACCTTTATATCGGCGTTTATATAGTGGTTTTAATATGACCATAGTGCTTCTCACTCATGTTAATCAAAGTGTTATTTGACACAACATGAGCGACTGAGCCTATTTGTGCTAATTCAATATACATTTTTATTATTTTGGCAATAGCCTAGTGATCACGTTATTTTGTTTAGCTTTGTAACTAGTAAATTGAAATAACAGATGTATACAGGCATACACAATTAACCATATATCTACAGTATGTAAAATAACGATAGCACTGACAATATTAATTGAGTCAGTCTGCTTTGTTAAAAAAAAAAAAAAAAAAATCATATTTTGCAGCTTTTGCTGTATGTAGCTAGGTTATGCCGTTATGGAAATGGATCAGTTGTTGATTTTGCCAAATGAGGCTTTGAACTTCTGTGAAATATAGAAAATAATTAATATTTTACTTTGATAGTTTTCAATGTGAAAATTGTCATTGACATTATGTCATAGAAAATAGAATGAGTTGCTGAAAATGAAGGCATGATCGCATTGCCAATTGTATCTATCTTTAGACTAGCATGATAAAACCACCTTTAAATTGTAACTACTGTCCAAGACTACAAACTATAATTTTATCTTATTACCTTTCTACTTAGCCTAATGCAAGATGGTATTGTAAGTGATTGGAAAATGGGCTAGACCAAATTATTTTTCATAAAATATAGTATAATAGATAATATAGATAAAATATATATTGATATATTATAAGCTATTATACATTTGTAATATAATAAAATCGTCTAAAAGAAGCCATAATTTGATTTAAAAGGATGGCACTGGTAGCCTACTGAATGGGTTAAGTTAATGTAGGCGAACAGGCTAAGGACTAAGGAGATTGATTTAGCATGGGTCTAGATTCCATAGACCTAGGGATACAACATTGCACCTCCACCTACGGGAACTATTACTCCTCTTGAATCTCGTCTGGGCTAGGAAACGAGCGTGTCGAGCCCTGTGCTATAGCGGCGCTTACCCATTAATAATAATTGGTTACGCAACTATACAAGGCATAGGCAGTGCCAGTAACACAATCACTTAATCACAGGTATTTATAAGTGAGGATCGATGAGAGAAATTGAGGAAAGAACCCTAGATTCCCAACAACCAATTATATAATATTAACAAAACATCCATTCCTATCTTCTCAGCCCAGCTGCTCGGTCACCCACGCCAGTAACATTCAAGGCTACGTGAACTTTTGAATTTAATAATTTATAACATGGATATGTTATGTTATATTAATAATAATTTTTAAAAGCTTATTGATTATCATAATCAAATAAACTGACATTATTATACAATATCAGAAACTGTAAGGGGAAATTAAAATATTTGAACAAAATTTTCCGTCATTGAAGAAAACGGACATGACAGTGTACAGAGATAACTAAATGTTTTCTTCTACCAGGTAAACGGATTACGCATTTTACAGTTTTAAAATAAATATAATGCAATCATTATACATTTAATACCCATTATTTTATGATCTAAAAGTCATAATGCCATTAATCCCAATAGTACTGGGCTTGGGGTAATCGCTAAAGCTCGGTTCACACATACACGAATTAACGTACCGTCCGCCCCCGACCTCTTAATTCGCCTGCAAACGGGCAAGGACGCCGGCAAAATCGCCAATGGTCGGTACAGGGACGTGTGGTGTCGCCAGCACACAGGACACGGGGCGGGAGACGGCGAACATTTTGGGCATGCATAAAATGGTCGGCGTGGGCCGGGGCAACTGCCACAAAACGTGTCAGGCCGGGACAACCATGGGACCAGTCGACATCTAGACGCCGACAGACTGCATCTAGACGTCGACTGGCGGCGTCTAGACGCCGACGAACAGGATGAGAACGGCGGCAAAAAACTGTTGGAAGGAGAGTCGGCGATGTGTCACCGTCGCGTCACGTGAGCTGGCAACACCGCATGCCCGTGTACCGACCATAGACAATTTTGCCGGCGTCCTTGCTGGTTTGCAGGCGAATTAAGGGTCAGGGACGGACGGAACGTTAATTTGTGCATGTGTGAACTGAGCAAAAGGGGACGGGGACGGACAGGCCATGGGGCCTCCAGATTGATGCCGTCCTGCCTATTTTTTTGGTCGTGGCCGGATGGGACGTTAATTCGTGCATGTGTGAACCGAGCTTAACAAAAATTAATAACCGAAAATACAAGCTATGAATCAACTTTTCCTTTTTCCTTTTTTTCTTTTTATGTCAAGGTGTGGGCCCCTTGAGGGTGCAGGGCCCTAGGCCATGGCCTACTCGGCCCCCCCCCCTCCCCCCTAAATCTGCCACTGTTAAGAAATAATAGGAATAGAACTGGAGATAGGACAGAACCCTGAGGAACACTGGGTTTAGGAAGTGAGCAATGGCCGTCCACAACCGCAGGAATGGAATGGTCACAACAGAAAATTGCAAATAAAGGCACAGCTATCGGGATAGAAATATAAAGATGACATTTTAAAAGGAAGGGATTTTTGTCAATCGCTATCGAAGGCTCTTAACCCTTGTCTAGCTGGGGGTTTTGGGCTTATTTGGGCATATTCAGGCCCTCCTGAATGATAAATCAAGTATCTGCATGAACAGAAATGTATTCAGCAAAAAACTAGGCGCTAAAAGCTTCAAAATGAGACCAGAACGAGCTACGTAGCACTCGTGGTTCTCATTCAGTGATACCAGTAACATGGGAGTTTAACGTATAGCGGCATATTTTTCCCAGCTATGCTCACTACTGGCTACACTGCCGGCCTCTCGAGAACACAGGGAACATGAGTTAATGGGCGGCGGTAAGCCCTGGGAGTCGGCTGTCTGGCCCGCTGCGCTCCCGGCCATTTGTACTCGATTTTAACCCTTTAAAAGCCTTAATAATGCTCCTAACTTGCTGCAAATTGGAGGCGAACTTAAGTCCGCCCCCGATCTTTAAGGGTTAATATATCTACTATGGGTTTCAGAGGCCGTTACATCGTTTTTCGGGAATAACTTATGAACAAACAGTTGGATCAGTATGATATTTTGCCACAACTTGAATATAAAGATGATCCTAGGGTTGGGTGGTGGCTGATAACTACCGTGTTTGATGGAGGAGCAATAATGGTTTGGTGGTTTCACAGGTACGCCACAGTAGCTTTGTCCGTTTCCTAGTCATTCAGGTGTGACTTTAACCTCATGACACAGGGACAAGTGACTTAATTATCCACTTTTGGTAATGCACAATATTAAAGAAAATTAGGGCACGGTGTGAAACAAGTTGTGGCAAAATATCATACTGATCCAACTGTTTATTCGTAAGTTATTCCCGAAAAACGAAGTTACACGGCCTCTGAAACCCATAGTAGGTCTCACCAAAGTCCTGAAATGAGGATGACCAATAGTTAGCAGAATAAGAAAACAAATCCCCAGTAGAGCGGCGTTTAAGGAAACCATACTGGTGGTCTGAAAGTAGATTATGGGTTGACTAATGTTCAAGAAAATGGGTTAAAAACAAAAAATAATAATTTAGGATTGCAATATTGAGAGCAGTTGGATGATACTTGGAGGTTTGAGAGCGGTGACTCTTCTGTGACACAACATGGAAACATATTATTAGAGGGAAGAGAGGGATAGAAACGTTTACATAGGCAGGTATGCACGGGAGAACAAATTTTAAGTACAACAAGTAGTACACCATCTGGTCCGTATGCCTTCTTGGCATTAAGCCCAGTGAAAGCAGAAAGTGCATCCTTAGAAGAGATTAAGATATTAGGCATATGTAAGAGAGGGAGGAATAATAGTACCATCATTATCAAAGGTAGAGGTTATCGCATAAGTATGAGCGATGAGTTCAGTTTTGTCAGAGGAAAAAGTACAAAGTACAAAGGGTAAAAAGCAACAGCAGACCTAGTGATCCTTACGAAGCTGCTTGTATCCACCTAAAATATATGAAATAGTGAAAGAATAACATAGAATGTGAAATATGTGAAAAATTCCCTATGTAACAAAACAACAAACATGATGACACGATACAGTATGTGTAGATAAATATATAAAAATATAAATAGATAATAACTCTCTCTTATATATTGTATTATATTTGTATATATTTTATTTATATATAATCTCTATTTGGTTAATTTTATATTTAGTTGCATAACTGTCTTGATAGCGTAAAGCATAAGTGCGCGGAATTTCGGTGTGAGTATCCTAGGTTCGAGTCCTTGGAGTGCCACATGTATTTGTTGATTTCATTAATTGAGTTTAGAAGTGAAGTTGGTTGGTGAAAACAATATAATAATATATATATTTGTTTAGGTTAGGTTACTGCGTGTTTCGTTTTTTGTGTTTTTCAGTTAGGCTATCACCACTGGTTGCCTATTTCTGCTTGCTTCACATTTATTGTTTTCAGCTAGGCTATCACCCCTGTGCCTATGTATTCGTATTTAATTTTTTTAAATTTCCAGTTAGACTATCGCTGCATATTAAAAACATAAAAAATAAACAAAATAAACAAAAATATACATTATAAATTGTTTTCGGTTAGGCTATCATCCCTGGTGGTCTATTTCTGCGTATTTCAATTATTTTTTATTTTTTTTGGTTAAGCTATAACCCCTGATGACCTATTTCTGCGTATATCAACATTTTTGTTTTAGTAAGTGAAGTGACCTGAAGTTAGTGAAGTGTTTTAAAGTGAGTTAAGTTTTTTAAAGTGAGTGAAGTGTTTTAACACCTTACGAGCGGCCTAGGCGGTATATTTGACCGTGCCGTGCAGCGTTTTTTTTTTTTTTTTACCATAAATGGGGTTATTTCCATGCTCTTTTTCATGCATAAACAAGATCCAGAGTGTAATACAAGTATGTATCCCTTAAAGGGCGTAAATTGAGCTTTCCAATGACACCCGAACCATCCTTTTACGATCACTGGTTGTCTTGCAACGATCGTGCAACCGAAGGGCAAAATCGCTAAAATACGGTAATTTCTTTATATAATTACGTATGTAGCGAGGGAGTGAGGGTGGATGTAAGTGGAGTAAATCTCAGTAGGTCCACGGCGGCCGTGGCGAGCGGTCATGAGGTAACCCATGCTCCTCCAGTCACTCGTCTCTTTCTCAGAGCCAATATTGCGCCAAAAATTGCACTCAGTCTTAAGGCGGGCCCCGCCACATAGTCCAATTTATTTTATTCGGACTTAGGTCGGGCCCCGATCTTTAAGGGTTAATGTGAGTGAAGTTTTTTAAAGTAAGTGAAATGTTTTTAAGTGAGTGAAGTGATTTGAAGTGAGTAACCGTCACCATGCCTCGCACCTGTACGAACTGCGCCAGTAGGTTTGGTGCTGCCCTGTTCGCCGCTGCTGATCTTCAAATCTGCCGATTCTGCAAGCTCCATGAAAATTTGTCAGCAAAACTGGAGGAAGCTCACAACAAGATCAACTCCCTCACTATGAAGGTTGAATTTCTCCAGGAATTCATAGCACTTAACGCAGGAGTGTCAACAACTGCCGAAATCAGCACTTCGACACAAACTTCCAACAGCCCGACGCCTGCAGCACCGGCCCCAGTGGAACCGCCGGTTGTGGAAGAATCGAATAACAACTCAGCTCGGTAGGAATCAACTAGCAACTTGGCTTCACTATAGACAACTTCCGTGTCGTGAAGAACAAAATTCGACCCACTTCGAGGAAGATCATCCCCATCACCGATTGCCATAACCGTATCAAGATTTTAGAGCACTCAGACGACAAAAAGGAAACGGAAACAATTCGGCTGGTTGGAGACTCAATGGTTCTTAGTCACCTCACAGAGCTCTACGCCAGGGCACCTGGGACCAGGAAGCGCTTCTGTTTCCCGACGTTGTTGCTGCAATCAACGAAGTGTCCAGACTAGCCCCGCCAACCACAGCGTACGTCTTCCACGTTGGATCCCACATAGCCACCATAGCCAACATAGCCACCAGCATTAATCGTTGACTGACTTGTGCAAGGAGGAGGACGTCTGATTCGTCAATACCTGAGATGCCTTCTACCACGAAGATCATCTGTTTTCGAAGGATGGAGTAGCCTACATCTGAACCAGGTGGGAGCAGCAAGGTTTGGCCGCTTGCTAAACGACGCAGTAAAGGATTTTTGGAAAAGAAACAGAGTCAACCGAGGACCACCAGGGATGAGGACCGAGGACAGCCATGAACGTACATATAAATCCGACCAGAACCAAAAATTTGATTAAAGAGCGTTCTGTGAGTTCTAAAACCACAACTTTAAAGGTTTTCTATGCTGACGCTCATATCATACGCAATCAATTTCAGATTTAGAGGAACTAGTGTTTACAGAAAATTATGACGTAATTGGCATAACAGAATCTTAGCTAAATACAGAAGACAGAGACTGTTTAGCAGAGTATTCACTTCCCGGTTATGTAATGTTTGAGAAAAGCCGAATTACTAAAAATGGAGGTGGCGATATATTTGTTATCAAAGAAAGTCATAACCCGATCCTCGTGTCAAAACCCCAAATTGTGAATGTCGACACCTCCTTTGTTCTAATAAATAATAATAAAGGTACAAATATAATACTTGCATTAATATACAGACCTCCAGCTCAATCAGTGCAAACTGACCAAGAAATTTAAGAACAAATTGCAGATATAAGTAACTCACAAGATACCATAATTTTTGGGGACTTTAATTTACCTGTGACCAAGTGGGGCGATACTCTTACTTCACACTCTTTACATGACCTGCATGTGAACTTGCAAGAGAGTTCGCTCTATCAATTTTTTCGTTCGCCGACCCGTGATAATAACGTTTTTGACCTTTTCCTTGCAATAAAAGAACAATTACTAGATAATTTGAATAGATAATTTGGTGATGAATTCAGTAATAGTGACCATCGTACTATCACTTTCCCTATCAAATTCAATAGCAACGAACTCAATACCAGCAAAGAGAAGGTCCCCATTTTCAAGAGAGCAAACATTTGTAAACTTAGAGCAATATTTAATCCGTACAGCCCCAGCGACGCGTCTGACGCGTCGGCGATGTATGTAACGCACAGCCCCAGAGACGCGCCTGACGCGTCACCCTAATTGCGCCGAACGTAACCTCAGGTGTAGCCACTCAAGAGGGCTCAGATTTGTATGGGAACTGTGTACGTATCCCACGCAACCGTGCCGATGGTTGAAAACTCTCAAAGTCCACGGCGTGCGCGCGAGCGCGCAATAACCTGGTTTTTTGGGATAATTGCCTTCAATTTTTTACTCTTGTAAAATCCGTTTTCGGGGGCTCTGTAGGACCATTTTTTAAGCTTTTTGAGCGGTTTTTCGTGGTTTTTCCTTTATTCCTAACCCATTCGCTATTGTTTCTGGAATAAAACCATTTTTTGAAAACCGGCCGGGTTCTGGTGCGCAAACATTACAAAACTAGCCGGGGCTCCACGGGTTAAGGAAATCGACGGGAGTTCTATTTTTATCAATGATGATCTAAACCAATCATGGAGATTTTTCACCTTCACTTACTCGAATGCAGTACATGAGTGTATACCATTAAAAAAAACGAAGGTCAGTACATATTAATAGGCCTAAGTGGTGGAATAAAGACATTGAATAATGTCTGCTTGCTAAAAAGAATGCTCATGATAGATTACAATTATCTGATACCCATGAACATAAAGTAATATCTTAAGATCTACGAGGCAAAGCCAAAAAGTTAATCAAACAAAGTAAGAACACACTAGAATTACATGTTGCAAATAAAAGTAAAACAAACCCGAAAGAATTTTATAGTTACATAAGGAAGTAGAAAGTAGTGACTTCAACGATTGGACCGTTAGTAGATGAGAAAGGAGATTACACTAAAGATGAAGCAAACATGAGTAACGCTCTCAATACTTTCTTTGCATCAGTGTTTACAACAGAAAACCTTAATAATATCCCTACAGCATCGCCGATTCAGATTGATAATTCTGATGTTCTAAGCAATATCACTATTACAGAGAGAGAAGTATTGAAATGTTTAGATAAACTAAAGGTAAATATATCGCCTGGACCTGATACAATGTCACCCAGAGTTATAAAGGAAGCTAAGGATGAGCTCTCTAAACCACTGACATTGCTATTCAATAGATCCTTGCAGTCTGGAACTATGCCTGATCAGTGGAAGCTCGCCAACGTAACCGATATTAAAAAATGGCAGCAAATCCTTACCCAGTAACTATCGTCCAATTACCTTAACCTCAGTTGTATGTAAAATGCTAGAAGCACTCATAAGAAACAGACTCGTAAATCACTTAGAAGAAAATAGCATACTTAAAGATATTCAACACGGCTTTCGTAACAAACGTTCCTTCTTAACAAACCTCTTAGACTTCTTCCACAATATCCTAAAGCTCTATGTTGAAAGTAAATCTGTAGATATTATATAACTTGATTTTTAAAAGGCCTTTGGCAAAGTTCCCCACAAACGTTTACTGCTAAAACTAAAAGCGCATGGAATATAAAACGGTGTGGTGAAATGGATAGATAGATGTTGGCTCAGCAAAGAGTAGTCATAAACGGTAAGGCATCTAAATGGACCAATGTAAGTAGCGGGGTACCTCAGGGATCGGTACTAGAACCAATTCTCTTTCTAATTTACATCAACGACATAGATGAGGGTCTCACCTTTACAATCTCAAAGTTTGCTGACGATACAAAAATTGCAATTAGCGTACTCTCAAAAGAACAAGTTGACGATATGCAACACAATCTAGATAAGTTGTCAAGTTGGGCCTAAATTTGGCAAATGAGTTTCAATGCGGATAAAGTTAAAGTACTACATATCGGAAACCGAAATGTGAAACCAACTAATCGATGAGTGGCATTCAGCTTAAGAGTTTAGAATGAGAAACTGATTTGGGAGTAACAATATCGAGTAACCTAAAACAAAGTCAATTTTGTTCAGAAGTTGTTAACCCTCCCGCATTTTTAGGACGCAATCGCGTCCTAACACCACCCCTCGAAGAGTGGTCGTATGACGCAATCGCGTCATAATGCCACCTGTAAGTTAGAAATATTCGCCAAAAATAAGTTTATGACTCGATTTTGACGCAATTTGGACTGGTAAGTTAGGCATTAGTAAGTTACAAAAGGAAGTATCTAGCAACCCCATAGAGTCCCTCTCTGAGGAGCCGGGGCCTTTGTTAAGTCAGTAGTTTCCCGGCCCCCAGACTGTGAGGCAGGGTCCCGGCCCTTTAAATTCTGGGCTCCCTCCCTCTGGCCCACCATGCCTAGCTATAGGCAGGCAATTATGGATTATTTCATCTACCCAGTGAAAGTGTTTAGTGAATAATTCGAACTATATATTGTTACGACCGGCACTACGAAATAAACAAGGGCACTCAATATTGGACTAGATGATAGGCTATATCTGCAACAACGGTACGCTAATTCCAAACCCTCGAACTATTTTGCCGGCGAACAAAACACTCAAACCCTCCAGAGTTAATCTCCTGGATAACTGGGTATAAATTAACTGGGTTTTAGTGCACTTCTACAAAGGCTTTCCGGTGACGGAAAAGCCTACTCTCAAAAAGGAGTACTTACGTTAATACTAGTGAGCAACTTCTCTTGGCGCTTAGGAACAAGAGTTTGCAACTTATCTTGAAGAATAATGCTCTTAAGTAATAACAATGCTTGAATAAACTATAACAAGATTAAATAAAGAAATATATGCTTACGTTGGCTTTAGTGTGAGTCTGTACTCAACACTAAACTCTACAATGCTCTATGAAAACATTGGAAGTCTAGTCCTACAGCAATCAGATATGGAATCTTCTGAAAAGGTCTGATGCTCTAAGATGCTCGTTAATACAGAACAGAAATAAATGCAGGGGCAGGACACCAAAGCATGTATTTTAAATACACCAATAAGTAGGATACATAATTATATATAACAAGGGAGTGCAACAACTCTGTGACAGCACTAATAATAACCACTCAGGAACAGTACTTCCGTAGCCAACGTAATAGCCAAACTGGGTTGTGCACTATGCATCAACCTTGGCTAAAATAAAGCATGAATAATTCCTAAAGCATACACAATTAAAGTTAATAAGCACAATGCTGTCTTTCTCACTAATAAAGTCTAGCAGTGGCATCAAAGGTACTAAGAAGCTAGGCAGAGCGCAAGCATGCTCGTAGCCTACTGCCTCCCCTTGAACAGATTTCCCTTATGTTACGTTAAGTGACTTGGAGGCTCTCTTGGTAAGTCCAGATCTCTAGTATCTGGTCTTGCCCTGGCGCTCCACAAAGGTCAACAAAATGAGGTAGCAATCATACAGGTAAGAGTAGGCAAAAGCCCTTTACCGGTATACTGCTACACTCGCAAAGGAAAATATGCACAAGGGTTACAGGCTAGCTAGCTTCGTCGATGTTGTACAGGCTCTGACTTGCCACATACATAACTCAGACAACGACCAAAGATACCTTCCACTGTCTAGCATTAAATAATAAGAGAGAACAGCTCAATAATTAGAAGCACCCCAACACTATGGTACCATTTGACTATGACTCTAATAATCCCTAAAACTAGTGTAAACATATATGGAGAGCTGGTGCTGGTAGTACGACTGGCCGACTATGGAAGTCGTATGCAGAACCAGAAGGGATAAGTAATTGAATAAAGAGAGAAGTATGAAACCGAAGAAGTTCAGAGAGAGAGATAGTAGTATAGAGGGTTATATGGGAGACAGATTGCAAGGGACATGTAGGACCAAGCACGCTACGCCAAGCTCTGAAGGAGACACAAGGACAGGAGCCCGCACCACCATCCCAGGACCGCGGCCGCCAATCACAGACGACACGTCATGAAGAGCAACCGTTCTATGACGTAGACAGGCCTGCCGGCCAATCACGGGCGTGGGAGACTCCTCCGAGCGCGGGAGGCAAACGTACATACACACTCACAAACTACCACCATGCTGCCTACCCCGCTCTCTCTCTCCTTAACTTCACACAATGCATCTTATATTCTAGCAATGATATAAAATACTTCCAAGTGTCACAGACATGAATAAAGATCACCACTGATCTGTCTGCGACAACATGAACTTTTTGAAGGAAAGAACATCGTTCTACGATTATTGAAGCCCATTTCACTGCCCTGGCGAGCGCTAGCGAGTTACGAGCGCATTCTGGCAAGCTGGCCAGCGTAACACCCCGCCCAAGATGTGGGACGCTTCAGCCACAGGCGAACCCCACATCTGACCAGACAGAATGCCCATCAAACCCGCATCACCCAGCCACTCTCCCAAGTTGTGAAAACAAGGCACGATCACAAACATAAAACACTGCATTATAAAAAAAATCTGCACAACACTTCCCCCAAAATAATAGCATCATAATAATTATATCACGCTCAGCGAGCAAGCTTCACCAAGCCTAGCCTACTAAGACAACAACTCAGAGTGTCTTAGATTCTTGCTGTGATATACTGCACTTATATACTATCAAAATGAAAGAGTTTTTATGTGAGGTTTTTATATATTTTTAATAGTGTTTTTAGCGGCATTGCACTACAGTGGCAAGCCTAATTTGTCTCCACTCTCAAACATACACTGACTGAACGGCGAGGGTTCTCCTGCAAACATACCCTCCCGTGACAAACAATCAGCCAAAACATTATCAGTGCCCTTAACATGTCACACATCCAACTTGTGTTCCGGCAGCAAAACAACACCTGGCACTGATAAACTACCCAGTTCATCACAAGACTGGCACTTCTCTTCGCTCTTTCCAGCAACGGGGCCTGCCAATAACCTTTCACTAGTTCTACCTTCGTGATGAGCGAGGCAGCCCCTAAGCGGTCTATGGTGTCGTCAACTCTGGGTAATGGATAGGCGTCTGTCAGGGATAATGCTTCCACACTCTTTCAATCTACATACACACAGATCTTGCCACTTAACTCAGGTTGCAAAGTTACTGGCAACGACCACTCACGATATCCTTTATCCCTCAGACCCTTTTTCCACATGTCGTCTAGCTCTGATTTCACAACAGGCTGTCGAGCAGGATTTATACGGTAGGGAATTAACTTGAGCCTTGCACTGTCTCCAGCCTCCATGTCGGATTCTACCCCATACATCAGGCCTGGAGAAGCAACACACATGCGGACGTACTGCCACAGCCTAGTAAACAACTCCTCTTGTTGCTCAGGAACAAGAGGTTGCAACTTATCTCGCAGAACAACATGCCTAGTGCCCTCCCACAACCCAGCCGACACCGCAGCTTCTAAACTATAGTCTCCCTCCTTCTCCACCTTCATCCCTAGAACAGCCAGGTCATGAGAGGGACAATCTGTACCACCTGTGCAGTCACTCCCACCGTACATGCGCACCCCCGCATTCCTTGCAACTACATCTGCCTGCGCAGCATCATCGCCTTCAGCGACATGGCCAGATACAGTCGGTCTTTGGTAGACCTGTTGCATTTTACTAGAGCAGCATTGGGAGGCTATGCGTCGGCTGGGCGCATCCACTCCACAGCCAACCTCGCCAATCTGCTCAATGTCCTGATTTTGACCATCACCCTTACCAGCCATGGGTCGACCCTGACCTGACAACCATGCCAAAGCCTCGTCGCCCACCTTGAACCACTGAAACAACGAGGCCAACGGTTTACTGACACTCAAGTGACCTGCCGGCGAAACCTCGTGCACCGCATGAGTTGTGAGGCCTGGGTGCTCGGCGCAAACAGTGGGGTATGGACCGATCAGGGTCTGGAGCGCTGCACACTGCTGCTCAGGCAGGTGCTCTAGCGCTTCCACAGCCACCTGACTCGTATCCCCCGCCCACTGCTCCACCGAGACATAACAATCCCGACTCTCCTCCACCTGTGCCCCACTGCCCCCCTCTCCTTCTCCACCTTGGCCGCTGCAGACCAACGCAGGGACAGTAGGCTGCTCAGGTGGTTGCCTCACAAACTCCTCTAACAGGTTCACATGAGATGCCTCCCCGTCCTCGAGTTCAGTAGCCCCGTTCCCACAACTCTCCTCCACCTGGGAACTACTCTGTCGTGGAGTGCCATCACGCCCTACCATGTCACTAGGGGGGACAGGTTCTGGGGCCACTCCGGAGCTCACCTTTGGGTCAAGTACCAAGTCACCAAGGAGTGTCGCTGGGTCCAAACTCTCAACCCGACCACCAGCCTCGACTTTCTCCTTCCGATCCTTCCTCCGCTGGTCATAAACTTGGGTACTAGGCTGTGACACCTGAACGGACTGAGATCTCTCAAGCCCCTCTTGCTCCTGCCTACTCGTGTTAGCCTCCCTCTTGGCAACGACTAAGGGTGGAACCTCGGAAGTGGGCACCGCAAAGTCATTACCAAGAAGGAGGTCGACCCCCTCAACTGGCAACTTCTCCACCACACCCACATCCAACTCCCGTGTCACACCGTCCACCTCAAGCTCCATTCTGACCAGCGGGTAAGACCGCGTAGCATTGATGTCTTGAACCACCACAACCCGAGCCACGTTAACAGGCTTGCCAGTGAAATTCTTAACAAGTGTCTGGGAAGCGCCCGTATCACGCAACAACTCAAGCCTATGCTTCACACCAGCCCACCTCACAGTGCCGTGCCCCCTATGACCACAAAAAGCATCTCGGACGGGTGACGAGCTCTCCTGCTGCTTCTGCACCGACTGTGACTTCGCAACCGACGTATTACCCCGGGCAAACGCGGAAGACCTCAAAGACACACCGATGTTGCTCACTAGTGACACCACTGCTGTAGGCGGTGTGCTCGGACATGAGCGCGCAATATGCCCCTTCTCATGACACTTGAATCATTCCACCTCACTCTTGGACTTCCTCTGAGGTGAGGAAAGGCCCTGGCCTTTCTTAAACGGGAAGGGTTTCGACTTGGGTTCATAATTGGCAACAGTACTCTTAAATGGATAATTTGTGTCATTAATTCGGGAGGGGGGGGTGGAGTGGTACGCCCCTGGTTACCTGCCTCAGCTCTCTGTAGAGACCCGCACCCATGAATCAATGACACCCTAAGGTCAGCCAGCTCAGCCGCCTTCTGCAGAGTTTTCGGTTGCTTTTCTTTAAGGTTAAGAGTCAAGTCACTGCCAGTACATTTAAAAAACTGTTCTAGCAACACTAGTTGTTTTACTGAATCAAAAGTAGTTGCCTTCTCCGACCTTAACCAATTTTCAAATGCATCTGACAGCTCTCTAGCGTGTTCCTGGAAAGTACTCTCCTTTCTATTTGGAACCGCTCTAAACTTCAGCCTATAGGTCTCTGGCTGTAGCTCATACGCCCTCAGGACAGCCTCTTTCAACAACTCGTAAGCCACACAGGAATCTAGGGGCAAAGCATCGTACGCCTTGAGTGCTTTCCCCGTCAATCGTGAAGAAACAAGGGCTGCCCACTTCTCCTCGGGCCATTGGTGCTCCTGGCACTTTTTCTCGAACCGGAGTAAAAATTCTGTAACTCCTAACTCATCAAACACTGGAGCAAACTTTAGTAGATGCGACAGGGACTGGTCCTGGGCTCGACCCCCCTGGACGACCTGGTTCCCCGTCACCTCTACACGAGTTTTCTCTAGATCAATATCGGCACAATACCTTGCAGACTCAGCCTGATACCTATACTTGAGCTCAGACTCATGCTTTCGTTGCTCGGGCTCATGCTCAGCCTGTCGCTCCTGCTGCTTAAGTTTGGCGAGCTCGAGCTGAAACAACATCTCGGCAGACAAACCTTGAGGAGGGGGTGCTACTATTGGGGACCCACCCCGTGAATCACCTAGAGGTATACCCAACCGCCAGCGGGCATCGGCCTGCGGAAACGTACCCGGCTCCGGAGCCCGAGGGGGCGCCATGATAGAAGTCGAGTGGAATGGGGGCTGGGCCGAAGGTGCCCCAGCTCCCGTTCCACCCGAAACCCCATGCACACCACCCAGCACACAGGCAGCCAGCTCACTTCTCGACATACCGCTAGTACCGGAAAACCCTAAGACCGTGGCCACACACTGCAGTCCGTACCGGTCTAGCCCCGACACCCGGTCCGCCGACATAGGCTTCCCCAAAAAAATCTGAGCATCCTCTTCACTGTTCACCACCCGAACGCCACTTAACAACTCCACCTTCTCCACCTCCTCGCCTGCCTCTCGCACTGTGCCCTCACTATGATCAGACCCGTCCAGTAACATGATGGAGTCAACAACAAAAATATCTCAAGTCCAGACAAAAATAGTCAAACTCTTGCGTAGCTTTATTCACCAAAAAAAATATTTGAAGATGTTCTTGAGTGCAATACTAGGTCACCAATAACTCCAACAAGTTCTATGTATCCTCAAAACAATGTCTACTGCCAACAATGCGAGAAATAAATTCAACCCCCAAATGGCAATAAGATTTCACAAAAAAAAAATGCAATATTCAGTTCACTATATTCTGGTCTAAGGTCGCCATTTGTTACGACCGGCACTACAAAATAAACAAGGGCACTCAATATTGGACTAGACGATAGGCTATATCTGCAGCAACGGTACGCTAATTCCAAACCCTCGAACTATTTTGCCGGCGAACAAAACACTCAATCCCTCCAGAGTTAATCTCCTGGATAACGGGGTATCAATTAACTGGGTTTTAGTGCACTTCTACAAAGGCTTTCCGGTGACGGCAAAGCCTAATCTCAAAAAGGAGTACTTACGTTAATACCAGTGAGCAACTTCTCTTGGCGCTTAGGAACAAGAGTTGGCAACTTATCTTGAAGAATAACGCTCTTAAGTAATAACAATGCTTGAATAAACTATAACAAGATTAAATAAAGAAATATATGCTTACGTTAACTTTAGTGTGAGTCAGTACTCAACACTAAACTCTACAATGCTCTATGAAAACACTGGAAGTCTAGTCCTACAGCAATCAGATATGGAATCTTCTGAAAAGGTCTGATGCTCTAAGATGCTCGTTAATACAGAACAGAAATAAATGCAGGGGCAGGACACCAAAGCGTGTATCTTAAATACACCAATAAGTAGGATACATATATATAACAAGGGAGTGCAACAACTCTGTGACAGCACTAATAATAACCACTCAGGAACAGTACTTCCGTAGCCAACGTAATAGCCAAACTGGGTTGTGCACTATGCATCAACCTTGGCTAAAATAAAGCGTGAATAATTCCTAAAGCATACACAATTAAAGTTAATAAGCACAATGCTGTCTTTCTCACTAATAAAGTCTAGCAGTGGCATCAAAGGTACTAAGAAGCTAGGCAGAGCGGAAGCATGCTCGTAGCCTACTGCCTCCCCTTGAACAGATTTCCCTTATGTTACGTTAAGTGACTTGGAGGCTCTCTTGGTAAGTCCAGATTTCTAGTATCTGGTCTTGCCCTGGCACTCCACAAAGGTCAACAAAATGAGGTAGCAATCATACAGGTAAGAGTAGCCAAAGCCCTTTACCGGTATACTGCTACACTCGCAAAGGAAAATATGCACAAGGTTACAGGCTACCTAGCTTCGTCGATGTTGTACAGGCTCTGAACTTGCCATATACATAACTCAGACAACGACCAAAGATACCTTCCACTGTCTAGCATTAAATAATAAAAGAGAACAGCTCAATAATTAGAAGCACCCCAA